>FR990062.1:3239582-3839582 GCA_905404095.1 Glaucopsyche alexis
GTCATACTTCACTAATTGTTACCCAATATCAGTTTTATATTATACATATAGATGTATAATATAAAACTGACATTGGTAATGGTAACCCTAAGTAACAAACAAATACTATATTGGGCATAGGCCCAATATAGTATTTGTTTGTTATATGTATAGGTTATGAATTAGTACTATTACTGCTGCAGCAGCCTCTAACTTTTATATTTCAATACTATCTGTTTCCATCCATCCTCACAAACTTTCACATTTATAATATCTACAATAAAACTACAAAAATAAACAAAATTTTACAATAAAATTCACATAAAATGATGTACATAAGGGGTCGTCCATTAATCACGGGATGCCTAAAGGGGGGAGGGGGGTCCGAAAAAAATCACCAAGTATCACCAAGGGGAGGAGGGGGTATAAGGAGACATCACGTATATTAATTTTCGAATCTAGTCTATGCATACCGAAATTATTATCGGTTGTCCATTTGTAATGTTGTTTAAATGCTTACAAGATAAATGACTCGTATAGTTAAATTATTGCTTAAATTATTCGATTAAATTGTTTTTTAAGTTAAAGTTTTTCTTCAAACATGACCTGCTTACTATGTAAAAAAATACACGTGATCTTAGGTGGGGGAGGGGGGGGGGGGAGTATAAAACCTCACCATGTATATCCAGGGGGAGGGGAGGGGTCTAAAAAGTTGTTAAAAACATCACGTGATTAATGGACGGCCCCTAAGGCGTACTTATTGTTAATAAGTAATCTCTACCAGCTAACCTTTTGTTTATGAGATCGTTCATAGAAAATAAAAAAGATCGTGTAGGACTGTAGGTGTACAAACTAGGGAAAGTTTTGTACCCTTGTGTACCCTTCAACGGCCAAGTCACACAAAATTAACTACAATAATAAAGAAATCGCAGTAAGGAACCTTAGACTTGGCACGACTTTGTCTAGATTTCAATACTTTTTAGAGATAAACAAGCAGCTCCATCGAGACTTGGCTATTTTCTTACAGAATGTTATTGGTGGGATTTCACTTCTTTTTGTAGAAACGTGGGCATATTGATTTATTTGATTTTAGTGTAATTTGTTTATTTAATTTCTGTAATGTTCGAGTAGAATAAAGTTCGACTATTTCTTCTTGTAAGTATAAAGTATAAAAGCCAGTCTAGTCTTATCCAGAGTTTTCCTTTAATTTTATTTATATGCGTATTAAAAGCAGAAGGGGAGGCATTCGCCCAGCAGTGGGACGCTATAGGCTAGATTAAATTAGAAGATGTGTCCCACTAAGCTGGATTTTTACAATGATAGTACATAGTTTTATGTACCAATAGTACAAGGGGGCATTACCATATCTTTAATACAGCTGAGACCAGCTGAGGGTTCTTCATCAGATACTTCAGACCTTCGATTTTTGACATCAAATGAAGCGGCCCACCAAGTTGAATATTTTTTGTAAAGGCGATCTCTAATAGTTTGGTTGGGCTCATGTGTTTTCTAATCAGGGTCACCAGGTACTCCAGGTCTTCGATTATCCTAGTTTTTATAGTTTTCCCTTTATGTGGCCATTAAACTCTAACTCTGTACCAAATTTCAGCTCTCTGAGTTTATGGGAAGTACTAGTTCTATTTTGATGATCATGAGTGAGTGAGTGTCATAAATGCGAAACTTTGCTTTCGCTTAACTTCGGAACTAAATGACCTAAAAACTTGAAATTTCTTCATAGCTTACTGGATGACGAAAATTTCTGCGTTCTGGTCTTATCCAGAGGTTCTCAAATAGGGGCCTGAAAATGCGGCGAAATGGTTCCAGTAAAGGATGGTACGGCAGTGTTTGCTTCGCGCTCGACTTGGCGGGGGCACTGCCGTGCCGATATAGTAACGACAGAAACCTTAGAGCTTATAATCAGGAAATATTTTATACATAATTCATTATTGTGTAATAATCAATACATATATTAGTTTACTTAATAAATAATCAAATCAATTACATAATAAATAAATATTTTGGGAATATATTCAACATTTGTAATAAAAGATAAAATATTTTCATTAGAAATAACTGTATAATGTTTTGGAGCTGAAAAGGATGATGATGAAGTTAGCAGGCGGGGCCCATTAAATTTTATACGATTTATAATTTACAAATGGATCCCGCCTGCTATCAAACATAACGTCAATTATTTCAGTTAAGCTTTCATTTCATAGTGTAGTCTGTTTTCTCAATCTTGTTTTGGTTTTTTTAGTGCGTTGCTTGGGTATATGTCTTTTTTTGCAGTCGGGTTTTTATTATTACCTTGTCACTCTGTTCTTATTTACTCTTTGAAGCCGCGACACGCGCGGGGAATGCGCGGGTCGTGAGAGGGGCTCCGATGCGGAACGAGGGGAGAGGGGGGCAGCTGCGTCTAGTACGGCCGCTAGCAAGTAGCAGTACCAGTACCTACACGAGTTGCTTTTGTCATATATCACGTGCAACTGATATCAAACCTTATCGCTACCAGTGTAAGATACAATTTCATTTATGCCCGCAGAATTAATGTAAAATGAATTCGCTGCACGGGAAAATCATCATTATAATCTTTGTTTTACGGTATATTCTGTAATTCCGTATTCCTAACAAAGAGTTTTGTAATCGCGCGGCCTGCTGAGTGCCTGTTTATTATAATCTGGTGCGGTGTCGCGACTCGCGACTCGCGGCCGCGATGTTTCAACTTTGTCGCTATATTTTCTGTAATACTCTTTTTTTTCTGTCCTCATTCATTATGTAGACGGCTTAGACTTAATTACTAGAGCACACTTATATAATAATATTAGATTGCAGGTTATTATTTAATCTTACCATATTACATTATACTTAATTTATAAGTTACTAGCTTTTTCCCACAATATAACTCCTCACACCGATATCGGTGACGTTGGCCGGTTTCATTGAAACCAGGCCAGTTAAGCAGGAGTAATTTTATAGTGCCCAAGTGTGTGCGCAGAGCACTCTCTCTTCCTTTACTCTCATAATCCAGTGGGACGGACAACCGACACGACTGACGAGAGATCAGTCGCAGGTCCGACTTTTTACATGCCCATCTGACGCATGGATATGTTTCTTGTCAGACAATCAGGTGATCAGCCTGCACTGTCCTAACCAAACTTGGAAACAACATTTTTGTTGTTCCAATGCGGGAATCGAACCCACGACCTCCGAGTCGAGAGCCAATGCTCTAGACTAGAGCACGGAGGCTGCTTTTTTTCCCACAATAATACAACATCTGAAATGCATACAAATGGGCTCCTAGTCCTGACCGAGCATATTATTATAGTGCGATTCAAATACCTACATATGAGAAAAATAGAGTCGGCGCCATATAATACCTACTAGCTTAGGGCTACCATAAATTCGGAGTCGCCGACCGGGACATTTAGAACAGAAATAGGGCAAACCATGGATTATTAAAAAATACAGTACCTAGTAATATTAGTAATATTTAAGAAAATTTAACCAAAAAATAACGAAATCTTCTTACACTACACTTTTCTTTGCCCACTCATATTTTTCAGACATCACATCGGTAGCCTACAGTGGAAGCTGGTATTGTGCAGAATGTGCGCTGGGCAAACGATGCATTCAATATCCTTACACACAGTGTTGCCACTTTAGTGATTTTGTCACTAGATTTGGTGAATTTTCGGAGTTGGACAGTGATATTCTAAAAAAGAAATCACTGAAAAATTATTTGATGACTTTTAGTGATATTTAAAGAATCTCAAAGAATTTAGAAAGTACATATTGGCAACCCTTCGCTAAAGGCCCAGATAAATGTTTTGGATTTGGCTTAAAGTAAAATGTACACTTTGCTGAGTAAAAATTACCTATTTTGAAACGTTGCTCTAGACAAAGAGAGTCGAACCAGCAAGTCGTGGCTTTAGAAATCTTATGCTGTTGTCTCTTAATATTGTAGTGACTGCACAATTTTACACAAACATGTTTTTCTGAGGTTTCTATGTCTAAACATATTTCAAAATATTTAAAGTATCAAGATAGTTTTTCGACGATACTTGAAGTTAACAGCTTAAAATATACTTTTAAAATTTGCCGCCAATCTATTGAGCCACGCCGCGCCGCGCCATTCCCACGACTCATTGGTTCAAATGAGAGCTACTTAATTATTTATCTTAGGATGAGAGTACTATAATAAGTTCGACTCCATATACAATAATTGTGGTCTTGTGTGTGTGTGGTGTGGTTTCAAATATGTCAATTTGAAACCACACCACACACACTTTTTTAACTTACTTTGATTACTACTACACTACACTACATTATAAATTATTTAGTGAATTCTAGTGTTTTTTTTAGTTTTAAATATTCCTTAATCTGGTGATATTTCAAAATAAAACTAGTGAAAAAGTTTTCTGCGAGGTGGCAACACTGCTTACACAAAATCTCTTTTAATAAAATAAAAAAAAAACATTAACTCCACGCCTATCTCTTCCTCCAAAGTTAGCGTTTGTATTATCCGCACTGAAAGCAACAATATTTTGCAAAGGGATGTTTTGATCTTGCACAATTGCATTTATACAAAATGAAGTGATTGTAGGTATCAGATGTTTCATTCGGCAATGAGTTTAATTTTAGTAATTTAATTTTCAATCCTTCTTTTTCCCTAAAGTATTGTATCAGCAGTGGAAATAAAAAATCTAGCAATCACGGATCAATGGAAATAGAATCGGTAGAAATACCATAAAAAGGAACTTTTTCGACTTCTGTTTTAATTTTCGCGATCGAGTGTGGAGCCAAAATGTGTTTAATGATAGCAGTAGCCTTTGTTCTTGCAGTTGATTGTTTTGCCGCGATATTTGAATCAGGATTCATTACGGCAAATGGAACACAAGGCTTCATATTCATTTCTTCCTCTTATAATGAATGACTACTCTTTAGTATGATCGTCAGAAAACAAACACTTTCTTTTTGGCATGACTTTTTAGCATAATACTGGCAATAAACTAAACTTCAAGCGGAGGCGCGCGGCGCGGGACGCGAGTTATCATCGAAAATCACTCTTTTAGGCAGTCCGCTCCCGATAACTCGCCGATCACAGACGTGGTACTTACCTACACAGGGGTAGCTTGCGTGCATACCGGGACAAATGACTTGATGACCGGGACACCGGGACACAACGCTTCAAACCGGGACATGTCCCGGTGTACCGGGACGTATGGCAGCCCTATACTAGCTGTTGCCCGCGACTTCGTCCGCGTCAACTGATGGTGCAATAATGCATTAATTCGACTAAATTTGATTACCATAAAAAAGGTTATACTTATAGTGAGCCAATCTTAAAAGATAGACATATACTGTCGCGGACATTTTTTTTAGATCATTTAAAGAGGAATAATTCTTTCATACATATTTTTGGGTAATTTGAACCGTTTACGCAGCGCACCCAACGGAAGCCCTCAAATATGAATAATTTTCTCCGTTTTTACAACATTTTTCACAGATGCTTCGCTCCTATTGGTCGCAGCGTAAAATTATATTACAGCTTAAAGCCTTCCTCGACAAATGGACTATCCAACACAAAAATAATTTTTCAATTCGATATACCAGTTCCTGAGATCAGCGCTTTCAAAGTTTCAAACAAACAACGAAAGCCCTCAAAGATGAATAATTTTCCCCGTTTTTCCATATTTTCCCCTGATTCTTCGCTCCTATTGGTCGCAGCGCAGCGTGATGTTACATAGCCTAAAGCTTTCCTCGATAAATGGACTATCCAACACATAAATAATTTTTATGCAAATCGCACTTTTCAAGTGATATTTGACAGAAAAAAGTCATTGACGTTCCTATTCTCATTTGAAACGCATATACCATCTCGCTCGGTCGGAGATCTCCCTTTGGGGCTTCCACTATTCGCACATTGGTGACTCTTGACAGAACACGCCTCCTTCTGCACATCATCATCATCACTCCCCAGTCCCCACCCCACCGCACCGCGCCAGCCAGCTTTCAGCCTCATCGGGTACTTCGACCACCAGCCTCAACGCATCGCGTCTAGGGAATGTTATTATTCGACAAATTTTACTATTCGAATAATTCGAAAAATTCGAATAATTCGAATAATACGAATATTGGTAATAAACTTGAAATACAAGTAATATAATGCGTTTATATATGCCTGCATATTTAATAATATTAAAATGTGAAGTGTTTCACAAATTACTCTAAAAAAAATCAACGTTTTTTAATAAAAAACAAATCTTATTTTAAGTTTCAAACTTAAAATACTAAATAGCAATAACTTTTTAAAACTATTAACACATGAACGGTTTAGGTCTGCAGCACACCATGGATTTGGTTGCCAACTAAGTGGTTTCTGCCAAAAATTAAGGAAAATATCCTCTAGGGGAGAGAATTTTTAGGGTTTACTTTTCTTCGTTTCGTGACGTCCACTGCAGGACATAGGCCTCCCCCATAAATTTCCAGTGCGACCGGTCGCTCGCGGCCTGTATCCACCGACTCCCTGCGACTTTTCTCAGGTCATCTGTCCACCTGGTGGAAGGCCGTCCTACGCTTCGACGTCCAGTTCATGGTCTCCACTCAAGAAATGTCCAGCCCATTGCCACTTTAACTTGCTAATGTGCTGGGATATGTCAGTAACTTTAGTTCTGCTACGGATTTCCTCATTTCTGATTCTATCACGTAGAGAGACTCCGAGCATAGCAGAGGGATATACTCTTTGAGCGACACGAAGCTTTTGAGTTTTGTTTTAGATGTTCGTATTTTCTGTTGAGTGAAGCTATTGATCGATTCAACATAGACAATCGATTTAAAAAGTCAGACCTACAGTCTGACTTTTTAAATTAAGCTTTTGGTAGTATAATTTAATGTACCTATAACAATACCTATAACACGCATATTACAGAACATATTTTTTTTATTATTTATATATCAGTTTGTTTAGGATTGGAGAGAAATATATTTGCAGAGTTAGAGCACTGCACAGAAATCGGAATGTACTGTAAATAGAGCTCTGTTCTAATATAAATTTGACCAGAGACATTTGACCAGGCCGTGCATAACTTTAATGGCAGACTCAGCGCTAAGCAAATCCTTAAATTGTTTCCACTTGTTAAAAAGCAACACTTACATGCAGTTAAGTTCAGAAACAGCTTCTTCAGGCCCGTAGGGACTATGTTACTGACAGCACAGTGAGGAGACTGGCTTAAGTAAATCTGAAACCTAAAGACCGAGGCGAAGGGCGAGTGGTCTCACCTCGAGACCAAACTCGAGAGCCCTAGTATCAAGTAGCAACACTGTGATACGTCTGTGAACACATACAAAGGATGAACTAGAACGGTCCAGAATTTTGGTCCCAGATGAGTGGATTTACTCACTTTAACTTCATAAGTTAAAGTGAACTTCTGAAGAGAGGCTAAGTAATCGTGACCTAGTAGGGGATATCTTCAAGCCTACTTTTTAAATAGATTCCAGTATGCTCAGGCAGAATACATATACAATGGGCTGGCATACCTTCAGGAATCCGCACTGAGTATGTGGCCATGACAATTGGACCTCTACCTGGAGAAAGATATTGTCAAGAGATTCTTAAAGATTATCTTTAATGTCCTCACCTCAACCCGCGATTAAGTATACCCTGAGAAGAGCTTAGAAAACTAGTCAGAAGCCGCAAATTGTCAACTACAGTTAGTACCCTCAGAGCACTAAAACACACCCTGATATAAGAATGGGAGAGAATATTGCATAATTCCGCTCCAAAACCTTGTTTTCAGTATGACAAACGTCCTCCAAGCTGTTGTCAGGCCTCGAAGAGTTATTCAACCGCAATTTTATCTATCATGTAAATTTAGTCTTTAAGACTAAGATTAAGATGGTTAATTTTTGTTTAAACATAAAAATAATATGCTGATATATATAATTTATTAATTTTAAAGAAAACTGATAAATCTTGTTATAATATTTTGAAAAGTATGAAATTTCAAACGATTTGTACTTGTACTTAGTTTTGTGTAATACTGTAATAATCAACTTAACTAGGTATCCTTTATCGTTTCACTCTGTTTGTCCGCCTGTCTCTCTTTCTATCTGCTCTTCTAGCTATATTGCGTCTAGATATCAGTTTTGGTTTGATAAAAAAATATAATTTTATTATATAGTTAAGTACACTTTACATGTATGAAAAGCCACCCTGGCTTTTCATACATGTGAAGTATGTGTTGAATATTATGTCTTTTAAAATAAAGGAAAAGTTTTTTAAGTGACTTTTACAAAGTCAACCACTTCCAAGTAATCGGCCTCCGAATTGGCTTCACCCACCACTGTCATTTATGAACTATTAAGATTAGGAGCTTACAATTTTTCATGCTGGTAAATCATGGTAAATTCTCTTTAGGAAAGTTATTTTGAATAAAATCGAACAATAAGATTAAGATACTAAAAATCGTATTACGCTTTATAGGAACAGAACCCTCCTCAGACACATCCTAACACGCTCTTGGTTAGGTTATTTTGACAAGCGTGTGAGTAAGGATTTCTATCGCTGCGGCCTGTAAGAAGTATTCACTTTAAATATTTTTTTATTTAAAAACAGTTTTGTATTCTTTCACAAACAGTGTAGTAAAATCTGTTTTAGGATATTATTGACGACAATATTAATTAATAATAAAAATAATGCATGAAATAACGAAACTTTTCCGGTTTATATAAAAGTTTATTACTACTATTAACATATTTTTCAAAAATAAATAAAATATTTTTATTATTCGTTTTATTCGAAATATTCGAATATTGAACCCAGTCATATTCGAATAATAAAATCGTCGAATATTCGAATAAAACGAATATTCGAATAATATTCCCTAATCGCGTCGTCGAACCCCCATCGTCTTCATTGGGCACTCTCTCACTACAATTATAGGCTATATGTTAAGTGATATGACAAATATTGTCTCATGAGTCATGTACGAATAGTGGCGGTAGTCTTCTTTATTGGTGGCGAGAAAATTTCTCTAGTGGCGGATTTCGGAATTAGACTGATATATTTATACCTGGTTGAATAGTAAAATAGAAAAAGAGACGATATTATTTTTATTTTGAAATAATTATTTAAAAGTGCGCAATGCTGTCATTGTTGGACATCTACGAAGTGGTAAAAAATACTAAAAAAACACTTCATGAGGGTGAACCATCGGTGAACACTGAACAGTATCTTAGTTGTTTACTTATAAATTCCTTGGCTTAGCTTAACTTCTCGTATACTTTGTTGATTATTATACATATGAAGTGGAATGTAATCTGGACACATTAAAAACAGAAATAATATTTTTGTAAGTTACCAGTGACGAAAAGTACTGTAGGAAATATATGAAAACTTATAGAAAGAATAGAAAACTATTTATTTTGCTAAATTGGGTTTCCCGCCAAAACTCCCTAGGAAGTTTCAATAAAGCGTTTACCACTTTACTGAATCGACTGACTTGACTTATTATCTGTGTTCCGCGGAAAAAGACGCATGTAAGCGCTTATAAGCAAAATAGCGATTGCTAAGCGATAAGCGCTGTCAATGCTAAATGCTATTTTCCTCTAGGACATGTTATCCTCTAAAAACACTAATAAGCAAAATGGCGGATTATGTCAGTGCTACTGAAGTTAGTAAACGTGTCTGGCCGACAACTGTCATTTTCATTTTAGCGCTAGTAAGCGCTAACAAGCGCCATTTTCCGCGGAACAGAGCCATTGACAACCCCGACTATTTATGTGGACTTTGACGCGGATGAAAAATCGAACGAATATTCAAATTCCCGCCTTTTTTACTTGACACTGGCAAATGGTTTTCAGCCGACGCCTTATATAAATTTAAAAAATAGTTCATGACATATGTCAGAAACGCTAACTTGACGTACGAACAGGGATGTCAGACGTACCAACTTCTTGGTATACATACTAGGTTTTGGTTCCACGTACCATGTACCAAGACTACTCAGTCCTTGTACGCAAAAATACCAAGATTGTCCCTTGACCGACAAAAATACACTGACCATATAGAATAACCGGCAAATTTCAAAGATGCATGTAAAAAAAAAAAAATCCAATCAGATTTCCCTCATAATATAAAACTTTTTTATAGCAAGCATTCTCGATAAACACTTACCATTTTCCATGAGTTAATTTGAAATATGCTTGATGGCGTAATGGTAAGGTGCTCCGCTCTCAATCTAGAGGTCCCGGGTTCAAATCCCTCGAATATATTTTTTTTTTAATTTTTTAAAATATTTATCTATTTTTTTCAATATATTTTACATTTTATACCTGAAATGCAATATAATATCAGAAAGTTATGTTTAAAATGATATTTCTTCCGTGCGTTCGACAAATACTGCCCTCTATTAAGAGTATACGAAATTAAAATATTATTTTTATTCACTGGGATGCGACTTCCGACACAGTTTATCTATCAGTGTTTGCAGCGCCAGAGCGGAACGCAGGCGTACCAGTTTGCCATCTCCAATACCAGTTTTCAGCCAGCTCGGTACAAGGATTTCCAAGTGGCGCGGGCGGTCTGACATCCCTGCGTACGAATTGTGAATTTGCGATAGGTATGATTTTGTAATTTGTGGTTTGTAATTAAAATTCTTCAATAATTTTAATGATAAAATATTATTCTGCGTTCATTTCTCATCTAAAACAAAGCGTAGTAATGTAAGTTTTGTATTACTAGATTAAAATATCAGCTTTATGCCTAAAAACTTATGTTGCGCTTAGTGCAATAAGTAGGTACCTGCAATCATTTTTTTTACTTAAAATATCTTAAGCGCTCAATAGGTAATATAGACGGCAAAGAGTAAGCTTAATGTATTTCACGTTTCAAGGTTGATAAATACTCTTAAACTTGTGACACAGATATTCTCTTCGTACATTCACAGATTTTGATGGATCCGTGGGGCGGTGCGAATGTAGAAGCAAAAGTAATATCGGAATTCGAGGACAATTTTAAACCAGAGAAGAATAATAAGTTAGCAGATAGCGCCGAATACCTCGCGATACTGGGTAAGTAAAAATTAAAACTATAGATAATAATTGTCTCTATCTAAACAAAAGGTTATCAAGGTTATTCATACTCAATACGATTTCAATTTTCGCTCAGTTATTTCATAATTTGCTACAGCGTAAGCCGTAAGGTAATGGTTACTTTGCCACTTTAAAAATCTATTTTAATATAGTGCTGGTTTCCCAGTGTTTTGATCAAATAAATATTTATAATTTCCTTTTATTCTTACAGAGCGAAAGCTTCAAGGGTTAAGGAAGAAAAATAAAGTTGTGGAAAATCTAGCTGCATATAGAGAAGACTGTATTAACCGATTAATGCGTGACGGCTGCGATCTAGAACCAGTCATCGGTGATACAGAATCTGAGAAGTTAATTCAAGATCAAGAATAAATACACAATATTGTAAGTAATAATGGCCTCCTCGTGTGCTATTGACTTGTCGGGATCGTCATTTTGTGTCGTGAGTGGTGCATCACAAGGAATCGGTAGAGCTATTGCAGTTGAAGTTGCAAAGTTACTCGGTCCCAAATCAGTTATGCTTTTGCTAGCTCGTAACAAGCAGGAATTAGCTATCACCGCTAGTCTGTGTGAGTCATCCAATGTGAACGTCATACACACATCTATTGACCTGGGAGTAGCAACAGCAGACGAAATGAGGGATGTACTTAAACAGGCACTAAAAGGTTACAGTCCCAAGGACTTTTCTAACAGTCTAATCTTCCACAATGTAGGGTCTCTCGGTAACTTAGCAGTGGAGACGTTCCGCATGGAAAACGTTGAGGAGCTACGACAATATTATGACTTGAATGTGTTCAAAGTTATTTCTCTAAACACTCAATTCCTTAAAATATTCGAAGAGGTAGAGGATAGGGTGATAATTGTGAATATCACTTCTCTCTGTGCAATAAAGCCTATGGGTGGGATGGCCTACTACTGCAGCGGTAAAGCCGCTCGAGAAATGTATTTTAAGGTCTTGGCAGAGGAAAAGAAAAACATCAGAGTACTTAACTATGCTCCCGGGCCAGTGGAGACGGCCATGATTGATCATATTGTATCCGAGGCTGTCAACGAGAATCTCAAAGACGTGTTTAACTCATTCAAAAACCAAGGCTCCCTGCTAAAGCCCGAAATTACAGCTAAAAAATGTGTCAAAGTGTTGCTTGCTGGTAAATTTGGGCCCGGGGAGCATGTAGATTTCTTTGATGATGAATAGTCAAATGTTGATTAGATGTTTGCTCTCTAACTATGTAGCTTGCTCAATGCTTAGTTTTTCTACTCTTTGAATATTATTAGGCAGTGTATCTTGTAATAGTATTTATGTAACTTCACTAACATTCCATATTTACTAAGAAGCAGATTTATATTTACTCATATTTAATTCGTAATCATAATAGGGAGTATGCATTGGTTTTAAATCAGCTAAAGTCTTTTTACGAAAGGAAACAAGTATTATGGACTGTGAAATACAGTAATCAGTTGCTAAATTAAAAAGTTACAGATCTGAAAGACTTCAATAATTTTTTTGCTATATAATAATTGTAAAACGAAAATTACCATTCAAATCCTTATGTTATTACTTATTAGTGGAATTTTTTCTTATGACAATCTTATACATAAACCCATTAGTAAAATCAATTTTGTATTAATCTTCATACATTTTCAACTGCAGTTGTGATCTGTGATGTCATTAGTCATGCATTTTTTGTATCAAGTGTTTTTAATGCTCTGTAACGATCTTACTTTTGTGATACTGTATTTCGTCAACCATTGATCATAGATGAGTCATTCTTTTTTACAGACAATGGTCTGTCCTCCGTCTTATTATGGCATCTTGTTGGATTATTAATATTTACGGTTTTTTGATTCGGTTCAGATAAACATCCATATTTTTCTTATCGATTAATATTATGCAATTTTTTTTATACTTTTCAAAAAGCCAATAAAAAAACTATGCATATTCGCTATTATTGTATTATAAAATTTGTTAATTAGTGTAGAGTTTATTGTATAACATAGATATAGTTTGGATTCTTTTGTTATCAACGAAATAGAAAAATAAATTAATATTATGTATGATAATTATATCTGTTACAATTTAGTAAAGTTAGAATAATATAAATCTACTTCTACCCCCTTACCAATAATGGCTCTATAAGCTTTGAATAGTTATACAGTGTTTTGTCTTCTTCTATCGAATTAAAAATGTTATTGTGTGACGGGAACAAAACACTGTATAACCATTCAAAGCTTATACAGTGTTTATTGGTAAGGGGGCTAGTGTTTACATTACTAAAAATATGAATGCAATTCATATAAATAAATGTTTTGATGTGGAGTTATGTTTTATTGTTATACCTCAATTATTTTATATGAGTTACATTCATTTTTGATTTTTTAAATTGCCCTAATTAATATGTTTGACCCCAATAATTTAATCCCACGACCCACCAATATCATTTGGTATTTTTTAAAAATGTTCAAAATCAAGATATTCAATGAGAGGTTCAACATAAATTTATAGCCCTTTTAATTATTTATGACTAGACTTATACGTATTCAACGATTTCTATTTATTTCCTCGAATGTTAAATTTCATGGAAATTGGAACAGATTTTTAATGTCTTTTTATACAAACTTTCAAACTTTCAACCCTTATTTTACACCCTCGAGGGTGAATGAAATATACATATTTAATGAAATGTACTTAAGAGCATGAATCTATATTTTCATAGAAATCAGTGCAGATTTAAAGATTTTCCATACAATTTCTATCCCCTATTTCAAAATCCATTCTTAGTGTGCGTTTACATTGTAAATTAAAACTACCGTCCGACGTATATGTTTCTACTCTCAGTACAAACTTCCCGTTTTTACTCTTTGGGTACGAAACACTAAAAAGCATAAAAATAAGTAATAAAATATAAGCTACAGGTGTCTACCTGTTGCCGTTATTAATATCGAGCAAAACATTAATTTCAAGCATCTGTTTGAAATATTCACTGAGTATAATAATTTAAAATATTATGTAATATCTAAGATTTTTATTATGTTGTACACATCCATGACCCAGGAACACAGAAAAACTTTTCCTTCGGCGGGATTCGAACCTGCGACCCCCGGTTTGCGCACCAACAAGCTCAACCACCGAGCCACAGGGGTCGTCGATGTGACAAACGCTTTACAATTTTTCTTATTCCGTAATATTTTCCATGATAGAGTATGACAGCGGGCCGCAAGTCCCTGTTCATATTCCTGATGGGCCTGGCGTGGCGGTGCCGCTACAGCATGCCGCTGCTGCTGAGCGGCACCGTTGCGCTGCTGGGCCAGGCCTGGATGTTCCAAATCCGCGTGCAGACGGTGCACAGGCTGCACGAGAACGACGTGAGTAGTTGAGTACACTACGGCCGATGTATCTTGGCCAGTCTGAACATAGGCTCTACGAACTTTAGCGCATGTAAAACTCGTGAAGAAAACTGTTATTGTATTATTTTATATACCTATGTACGAATAAAATTTCCCTAATATAGTGGACCAATTAGTACAAATAAAATAAATACGAAAACACTTAAAAATAGTTATTGCGCAACCTTCTGCGCGAAGTTCAAACTCGCCAAGATACATCGGCCGTGTTGTACATCTACTTCCAATGAGATTTATATATTTAGTAATAATAATATAATAACTCCCCACACCGATCTCGGTGACGGTGGCCGGTTTCATTGAAACCAGGCCAGTTACGCAGGAGTAATTTTATAGTGTTCGCCACCCATCACGTCTCGTTTCTCGCGGAGGCGAAAAGCGGACCATGGAGAGACGCTTGGCTACGTTGAATGTAAGAGGAGGAATGGATGGTAAGAATGAAAGTGGACGAAGCGAAAGAAGTATGTCAGGATCGTAGCAAGTGGAAAGAAGTGGTCTCTGCCTACCCCTACGGGAAAGAGGAGGTCCTGCCTACCCCTACGGGAAAAAGGCGTGATTATATGTATGTAATTTTATAGTGCCCAAGTGTGTGCGCAGTACACAAGAGCACTCTCTTTTCCTTTACTCTCATAATCCAGTGGAACGGATAACCGACACGACTGTCGGGAGATGCGTAGGTCCGACTTTTTACATGCCCATCCAACGCATGGATCATCTTTCTTGTCAGACAATCAGGTGATCAGCCTGCATTGTCCTAACCAAACTTGGAAACAACATTTTTGGTTGTTATAAAAGTGATATTATAACTTATAGTAGATATTAGGTTGACATGGGGAAGTGATTAGTGTGATGATTGCCTCAAACCATGGACGTATACAGACGAGGTATGTTGAGGAAAAAACTGTCTCCACTGATGATATTAATCCTTATCCAAGTAAATACGTTATTCATTACAAGCATTTAATTTAGAAGAAATTTGCCGTTTACATCATTTGATTTTAATGAGTATTTTAGAAGATATCGCAGTAATAAAATAATCAAGCGCGCAATAATAATGTACGGCGCTCGGAGGGCAGTCGCGAGGGGGAAGCGCTTCTCCTTCTACGTAAAAGAAGTCGCTAGTAAATTTTAGCGATATCCCAAAGTAACTGTTCCACGCGGACAAAGTCGCGGGCAAAACCTAGTAGGTACCTAAGTAATAATACTTACCTGCCAGTAGTGAATTTTCTCATAGCCTTCTTCTCGTATAATTTTTATTTGCATAATATTATCTACCGAAAGGCGTGGTTGAGAGATTGATCGGCACGCCAATACATAATCATATTTTTAAAAAGTGTTTTAAAGTTTCACTTCGATCTTTCCAGCTGGGGTTCTACGAGGACGAGGGCTCGGTGGACGAGTCTTCGTGGGAGACGGAGTCCACCGACAGCTGGGAGACCATCGTGGAGGAGGTGGCTTACGGTTGATATTTATCGTTTATCATGTGTGGAATATAATTCGTATGCCATTAGAGTTTTCAAGGTCGTGCCATCAGAACTTATTCCAAATTAATCCAGAGCCTAAACTTACCAAACATCAAAATCCGTTCAGTAGTTTTTGCGTGACCCCCTTACTAATAAACGCTGTATAAGCAATGAATAGTTATACAGTGTTTTGTCTTCTTCAAATCGAATTAAAAATGTCACTTGTATGACGGGAAGAAAACACTGTATAACTATTCAAAGCTTATACAGCGTTTATTAGTAAGGGGGTGAAAGTATAACTAAGAGTAACTAACAGCCATCCATACATCCATCCATCCATCTATCCACCCTCACAAACTTTCACATTTATAAGTAACTAGTTAGTAGGATATCGAGCAGTCGCGCATGTCGCGTCCCGTTGATAGGGTCCCGTTGATAGGGTCCTGTTGATAGGGTCCCGTTTTTACCATTGGGTACGAAACCCTAAAACATTTTCAAGTTTTTCGGACACATGGTGTAAAAAATCAACCAGAAAAGTTACATATTTTGCGTACGCTGCCTAAACTATAAAAGATAGAACCATAAAATGTTCTAATTAATTGTAGATCTTATAAATATCTACAAAAAAGTCCGCGACACACTATACCTATCTATGTCGACTGTCGAGTGAGGCACAACAACCATTTTTTTTATTTAGAAATCTTGAATTTTTTTTGGACTACATTTAAACGCGTTTATTTTTTACTCATGCTATTAATCCTTATCAAAATAAATTATTTCATCACCAAGTACAGTTTATGTAGATAATATTTGGTCTTTGAATGATTAAAATTGGATGTTTGGTTTTGAAGTTATGGCGAAATTAAAATATTACGATTTCTGCTGCACGGTCCGTTGCGAAGTGGGTGTCACCAAGGTGGGGATGTGCGTGCGGGAGTTTAGATCTATGAGTAAATTTTTTGTTTTGTGTTCGGTATTTCATACGATAAAAGTATAACCCACCTACTTATTTCATTGAGTTTTAGTAGGTACCTATATTAATTTGTTTCTGTTTGTTTTCACTAAATTTCGCCCGTTTTGTTAGAGGTTTAAAGACATTCTGTAGTATTAGTATCAGTATTGTACCCGTGCGAAGCCGGGGCGGGTCGTAGTAACACAGAAACACTGCTGTGAGTAGAGTTATTTGCCGAAGTAGTTTTTTCACCAAGAACACTATTCCACCGTCCACGCGGGCGAAACCGCAGGCAAAAGCTAGTATAATATACAAGATATGCTCTTGTAAGTACGTCTCGTACTCGTGTAAAGTAATATGACCTACCAAACCTATTTGGGTTCATCTAATAGTTATTATCAGTAAACTTGAAGCAGTGCCTCTGCCCTCCTATGAATGTGATAAGAACATAGTAGTTTAATTAATTATTTGAAAATATTATGCAATGTCTTATATCAATGTAAATATGTAAGTATTATTACATAACTGTCATTAATATTATCAGGGAATCTAATTCATAAGCAGGCTGACTGTTGTCATAATTTGTTCGTAGTTATTATTGACATCAAACTGACTGTCATTGACAATTGTATTTGTGACTACATGCCGTCATTGTAATACAAATAAATAATAAGAGCACTCTACTTGCTTATTAATTAGATTCCCTGATAGTACAATAAACATAGAAACGAGTTGAAAGTATTATGTATTTACTACATACCAATACAGGGTATGTAAATAAATAAATAAATAAAAACATGTACTTAGTAATAATTTGATAGTGAATTTGTTGTAATTGGTACAAAGATTTCTAAATTATATTGATAGCGTTTTGAAATTTTACAGACATAAATGGCTGATAAGGAGATGAAAATCGTGACAAAAATCGAAACGGAGGAAAATAAGCCTCAGGAAAAGTTCCAGATATTGGCATATTTAAATAAGCCTCAGGAAAAGTTCCAGATATTGGCATATTTAAATAAGTCCCAGGAAAAGTTCCAGATATTGGCATATTTGAAGGTGCCACTGTGACTATGAATGGGTATTTTACCAAAACTAAGGGCCCAATGTGTACTTAAGATTTATTCTGTTTGTCTCATCATTACTTGGAAGTATATTTTGTATTCTAACAGTAGATGACGTTTTATAAAACGCATACGATACAAGATCTCGTTGCTAAATATTATATTATAAATATTTTTTTAAGTTGTATCATCTAATGGGGAACATGATGTTTATTGGCTTTTCGGATTATTATTAACCAGGAAATATTGTCTTTGCAATGCCATATCGGATCGACGATACGATTTTTATTTTGTTATATAGATCTATCTTGTTTGGTTAACCGTATGGTAAAATCAGTTTTTTGATATCATTAAAAATAACTAAGATATGAACGTTTAAAGTGGTATGTTAGACAGAGAGATCGGACGTGTATCGTGACGTCACATAACACGACTTTCATAGAAAGTTCATACTAAATTTCGTTTTGCCAGAAAGAGATAGATTAAAAACTTTGACCGCTCATATCTTGCTCATTTATCAACATATATTGAAATTTTTCTCGCTATTGTCTTTATTTTTTACTCTAATACAGGGGTCGGCAACGTGCGGCTCGCGAGCCACATGCGTCTCTTTAAATGTGGAACTGCGGCTCTTTAGTACTATATGCAAGGGCGGATCCAGCTTTGGCGCCAGGAGGGGGTCACATCATGGGCGTAGCTAGGTTTTAGCTTCGGAGGGGGGGGGGGGGTAAAGAAAATAAAACTACTACAAGTACATTAAATAATTAGGGCTGTCTTTAACCTATTAGAGGCCCTGGGCACATTAGAAAAAAAAATTTCGTTACCTGTTTAAACTTTAAGCCCTGAAAGACTGTATTTCGGAAAAATACAAATATCTATAGTCTAAAACTAAACGTCAGTAGTACAAAATTTTCTAATATTATATTCTTTAAGCCAAAAACGAGCGAGCGAAGCGAGCGAGCAAATTTTCCTATTTTACAGGTTCAAACGTTCAACTCTGTTTAAACGTTAAACTAAAACATTTACTTCGGAAATATACCATAAAATCAACCGACTAAAACAGAACATCGGTAATAAATAATGTAGTCGCCTTTATTTGGCAATTTTTTTTTCCTATTTAATAGGTTAAATCTGTTCAAACTTTAAACCCTATAATACTGTGGAAATAGGATCATACATTAGAATATTTTTTTTTCATTTTTACCTATATTTTATGCTTTAAAGCGCAGTCTTTCAGGGTTTTCCCTTAAACACTGAATAACGGTGAACTTCGGAAAAATATCATAAAATGAATAGGCTAAAACAGAACATCGCTACTTAATAATATAATATTATGTTCTTTATGTTAAACGCGAGCGAGCGAAGCGAGCGAGCAGAATTTTTTTCCTATTTAATAGCTTAAATCTGCTCAAATTTTAAACCCTCAAAGACTGTTACCCTGAAAAACTCTGTAAATCGAAAAATACAAATATCAAAAGCCTAAAACTGAACGTCGGTACTAAATTTTATAGTAATATGTCTGTATAAGCCAAACACGAGTGAGCGAAGCGAGCGAGCATAAATTTTTTTCCCATTCTATAGGTTAAAATCTATTCAATCGTTAAACTTAAACACTGCATAACGGTGAACTTCGGAAAAATATCATAAAATGAACCCGCTAAATCAGAACATCGCTACTTAATAATATAATATGTTCTTTATGTTAAAAGTGAGCGAGCGAAGCGAGCAAACAAATTTTTTTTCCTATTTAATAGGTTAAATCTGCTCAAATTTTACACCCTAAAAGACTGAAAATAATATCATTCTGTAATTTAAATTAAAGTAAAATTAATGTAATTTCTGATGTAAATTAGATGACAAATAACTTATTTAATTTTTAAGTGTTCAAAATTCAAAATCGCACTTTTCAAGTGATATTTTTCTGTCAATTATCACTTGAAAAGTGCAATTTTCAGAAAAACTTATATGCATATAAATATTAATAGTCTTACATCGAATTAAAATAAAAACGTTAAATAGTAATCAATTATCTAAACATAAATTTAACTATCATAACAGTCTAAATTCGAAACAATATGGCGCCGACTCGATCCTATTCTCATTTGAATCGCAATATATGACGCAAAACTCCGCAAAAGTCAATGGTACGTTTTTAATAACGTGGAGAAATGCCAGTCCGGTTAGGCGATCTTTAACCATTGAAGATCTTAGCCACGATTTAAATTTTAAATTTTCGATGCGTTCATTCCCAAACGTTTGCCATCATACAAAGTTATTACCTATATTATATTAAATTAATTAAATATTGAAGGTAGTTACATAAAATCTGTATGGTGACAAAATATATAAATAAAATCATTATGTTCAATTAGTGGTCCACCTAAGTCCTGGAACCAGCTCAGGGGGGGGGGGGGGGGTCATGACCCCCATGACCCCCCCCCCTGGATCCGCCGTTGACTATATGCCAATATTGTTTATTTTATAAAAACGATGAACGAAGATAAGGCACCATTTCTATCTCACAGCCACTTCGGCTGGCTAGGCTAATGTATTTTGTATTTTAGGCTATTACAGTCTCTCGGGGTTTAGTTTAACCTGTAAAATAGACAAAATTTCCTTGCCCGCTCCACTCGCTGGCATATTCTATGTAGGTTTTAATGCGCTTTCAACGCAAGACAGTTTAACGTCTTCATCAAAAGACAAAAAAAATATGGCTCTTCAAAAGTTTATGTAATTTTTTACTCTTCCGACTCAAAAGATTGCCGACCCCTGGTCTAGTATCATATTATTGTGTTTTAAGTTATTTTTATATTTTATGCATATTCCCTATTATGCTGATTTTAAAAACAAGTGCATGTTCCCCATTGCAGTTACTAAAAGATATAGGATAATTAATATTATGTGGCAATAATATTGTGCAAGTACCTATTCAGTATGAGAAACTTAACAAAAAAGTATAATATATATTTTTTAAATAGGGCAATGAAAGCACACCATTACTCGTAGGTTATATGTGTCACCGTAAAATTATAAAAACCGTTAGATTGCTAGGTGAAATTGTAAAATGTTGATAGACTTCGGACGCGAATATTCTGCCTATAATTAACATATTATTTTTCGTTAGATTATTAATATATATAGTAATGAATTTTTCAACATATTTTTACAATCTCGTTAGTTATTTTACAATCTAACGATTTTTACAATTTTACGGTGACATATACACTATAATGTGTTATACAAACCCATTTTTAAATTAATAAGTATGAAACTATAATAAATAACGTACTTAAGTAATTCGACGAGGGATATTATTATTATTATTTATTTAATAAAACACTTTAGAGTTAACTACATAATTACAATAGTGCTACCGCCCTATTCCGAACTATAGAGCTTGCTTAACGAAAAAAAATAATTAAAATAATAACTTTTAATTAATAATTTAAAGAAAACATTCCTGTATTATTAAATTTAGTTTAGAACCTTTTGTACCAGTGCCAAAGAAATATATTTTTTCATGGTAACATCTAACAGAGGTATAACAATAGGTCTACTTGTTTATATGTTTGTGAATAAAACTATAAAAATAGTTAGCCGCTGTAAATATTACTAACTAATAAAATTTTTATAACAAAAAAATACTAAAATACGCATAATATTTATAATAAGTACGTACTTGAGATACATACAATATCCCCCTTACTAATAATCGCTGTATAAGCTTTGAATAGTTATACAGTGTTTTGTCTCCTTCTATCGAATTAAAAATGTCACTTGTGTGACGTGAACAAAACACTGTATAACTATTTAAAGCTTACCTATACAGCGTTTATTAGTAAGGGGGTATGTAGATACATAATATTTTTAATACTTGATATAATAGGCTACTTGACCTTGTTTTTATGTATGTCCTAAAAGTTCATAATTGTTCCATTACACAAAAAAGTAATAATATTAGTTTGAAACCTAAAAACCTACAAAAAATCGTAACTAAGGATTGTTTTAATTAACGCATACATTCCTACTGTTTGGACGATAGGTACGACACTCGGCGAAACACAACGCAAGCGTTATTTCACGCCGGTTTTCTGTGAGGCCGTGGTATTTCTACGGTCGAGCTGGCCTATTCGTGCCGAAGCATGGCTCTGCCACGATTATTAATTTCGAATATAATATTTTTTAACTATCACTTTGTGACAGATTTTTTTAACAAATTCAAGGGTTAAAATGTAATAAAACACCCATATACCTAAGTAAGGTAATTAAGGAATTGAAAGTTTGTGATATTAAATAAAAGTTTATTGTTAAATTTTTGTCTTGTCTTTATTTTTTTTTATTCAAGGAAATGTTTCTAGATTATCGCCGATTCAATTAAATTCCAATACCTTATAATAGTCTGATTCACGAGATCCCTGTCAGTGAATTTCTGTCCAAGGGCACCGAAAATTATGATCCGACTCCGCTCATTCGATTCGGAATGACCTCTTGAAACATTGAAAAATTTCAAGAGGGGCTCGAAAAAATTGCAAAAGTTATAAACAATTTAGTAAACAAAGGGCGTATTAACAATTTAGTAACAAAGGTTTTATCAAAATATCTCGGAAACTAAAGATATCCGAATTTCAGCCCTCGATCATAATTTTCACTGAAATGGATCTTGTGAATCAGATTATAATGTTACTATAAAGTTTTTAATCCAGTACCCCTAGCAGGAACATTTTGCGGTTTCGTTACGTGTACGTAAACGAGAAATATGAGGAATATTGTATGAACATTTTAGTTACCTTTACGTCCGCTAGAGGCGCTTTCATGGTTTTCACACAATATTTCTCGCTTACTTACACGTAACGATACCGCAAAATGTTCCTGCTTGGGGTACAGTTGTAACTTGTAAGCACATACGTATAAGCATAATAACTATGTACAACTCATATTATGATGCTAAAATAAAATAACATTTATAAAAATACTTTGTACCCAATTATTACAAGTATGTCATAATGTAACATGATTTAAATATAACGTTTGGTAGAATAAATTACAGAAGATTTGGGTTCATGATTTGCTGCTTATGTAAAGACGTTCAATCCTCTCAATGTACAAACATTTTAAATGCTCAGCAGCGGCGAAGGAATTCTTCATAGAGAAGCCCTAGTATACCTAATAGCTACCTAGGGATTTGGATGACGGTTTTCAAAAGGTAAGTTGTAAACGAAGCCGAGGGGAATGAAGTTATCTATACACGGGCGTAGCCAGGTTTTAGTTTCGGGGGGGGGGGGGGGGGGGTTCAAGAAAATAAAACGACTACGGGGGGGGGGGGGGGTAGTATCAAAGTTCTGTTGGCTGTTGATTATTACGCCTCTGTATATTGGTCAGATCTCTGTATTATATATACCAGCCGGCCCATTTCGGGGGGGGTTTGAACCCCCTAAACCACCCCCCTGGCTACGCCCATGTATCTATAACTACTAGATGTTGCCCGTGACTTCGTGCGCGCTAAAGTTAATTTCGCAGAAGCCGTGCATTTTTCCGCGATGAAAAGTAGCCTAGGTATGTCCTTCCTCGTGGTCTACTCTACATCTGTGTCAAATTTCGTCAAAACCGGTCCAGTAGTGCATACAATATAGTATGCAAACAAACAAACACACTTTTCCTCTTTATTATATTAGTAGGTAATTAGGTATATTCCTATAGGAACCCCACGCCTGTGATGCTCAGCTGGTACTAATTTTACCACATTATCAAGAAAATCGGGTACCAATTCAACATGGGAAATAGCACCTTATTCTATTCGTACATAATTATAATACAGGCTATTCAGTTGTTCTAGAAATATAAACGTCAGGACAGTGTGGGGACCAATTTTACAATATGTGGGGATGAAACCGCTCCAGAGGGCTAAAACCCCCTCATTCCTAATCACGCTCAGTAGCACTTTCATCTGGCTGGTGCCTTGTTCGGCGTTTTGGACTCTGGAATAAGAACACGAAAATTATCAGCAAAGGATTTGGTGATTGAGTTAAGTGATACTTGGGTTGGGACTTTCCTGAGCCCGTCGGATTCCGGATCTATATGATCCCGGCCCGGAAAAATTCAGAGCACCGAAAATAGAACTCTGCACTAATACAATAGAGTTGAAAATTGATGATTCGAAGAATTGACATTTGACTCTTGCCTTTTGTCGAGGCATAAGAGCGGTTTTCACATTGCTTAGGTCCGATATTTGATATCACGCCAGTATGCCACGTAATGAACTAATGACAAAGACGGGAATATATTTTATTATGAAACATAGCTTCCTGTCTACGAATAAGAAATACCATCCTCTCAAATTATCGGAGATACATCGGATATTATTATCGCATAATGTGAATACGCTCTTATGGTTCACGAATAGAACGGTTGCAACGAGAGTACCACGCCTTTAGAGAAAACCGGCGCAAATAATCGCTCAAACGGACTGGGATGAAGGAGACCAACACCCGCTTGTACTCCAGCATCCATACACAACAGTAATCGCTTTTCGGTAGGCATCATTCGGCTCGTTTACCTGGTCTTGACGATGTCGACGGGCAGGGAGGCGATGGATGTGGCCAGTCCCGATATCATGGACGACACGAAGTCCAGCGAGATGCCCTCACCCATCCGCGGCAGCAGCACTTCCCGCGCCTGGACGTTTGTTAACCCACTTAAGTATTCATAAAAATACGGACGGAGATATAGGAAATTTGATAAAATTTAACCTGTTCCCCAAGCAGGAACATTTTGCGGTATCGTTACGTGTACGTAAACGAGAAATATTATTGTCTCAGACCGAATAAAAGTATAGACGGAGCCGTCGTAAACAATCGGGGCGAAATAAGTGAGGCAAAGTTTCGGCTTTGTGTGCGTAACTCGGTGTAAGATATCGTACATTTGCGCATGTGTGCTAGAGAAACATGTTGCAAGCATTGTGCTCCGACTCCCAACTCCCAAGTGCGAGATATATACTTTGGTAAAGTTATATTAAGTTATATTATTTAACTGTAGGAGAGCCACGCTTCGGCATAAATGGGCCGGCTCGACCGGGTATAAATACCACGACCTCACAGAAAACCGGTGTGAAATAACTCTTGCGTTGTGTTTCGCCGAGTGAGTGAGGTTACCGGAGGCCCATGGGGGGGATTGGGGATTTTAAGGACCAGGAACGCAAACGCAAACACCAGAGGAGTTACAAGTGTAACTCCTCTAGTGTTGCGAGTTCATGGGCGGCGATCAGGCGATTCGTCTGCTCGTTTCCTGGTTCATTAAAAAAAAGGAATATTGTGTTTTATTTGTATTGGTTAACTGAAATGAAAGACAATTAACTTACACAGTGAGAGTCATTTATTTTAAAACTAGCTGATGCCCGCAACTTCGTTTGCGCAGTACTAACGAAAGCGGAACCCTATTTTTTAAAACGGAACCCTAAAATAAAAGTAAACGATGTTAGACCTTATAACATCAGCTATTTGCTAGTGAAAGTCCCGTGAAAATCGGTCCAACCGTTTCAGAGATTAGCCGGAACAAACAGACAGACCGACAGACAGACGGACAGACAGAAATTTTAAAAATTTGTATTTTATTGTAAGTACCGAATATACTTTCAGATTAATTATGTGAAAAGCTGTTAATTTGAAGTTACAAACATACACTTCAATTTTATTTATCTGTATAGATCAGGCGATCCGTCTGCTCGTTTCCTGGTTCATTACATAAAAAGAAAATGGAGTATTGTGTTTCATTTGTATTGGTTGACTGAAATGAAAGACAATTAACTTACATAATGAGAGTCATTTATTTTAAAACTAGCTGATGCCCGCAACTTCGTTTGCGCAGAACTATCGAAAGCGGAACCCTATTTTTTTAAACGGAACCCTAAAATAAAAGTAGCCTATGTTAGAGTAATTTGATTAGTCTATGGTTAGACCTTATAACATCAGCTATTTGTTAGTGAAAGTCCCGTGAAAATCGGTCCAGCCGTTTCAGAGATTACCTGGAACAAACAGACAGACAGACCGACAGACAGACAGAAGACGGACAGACAAAAATTTAAAAAAATGGTATTTTATTGTAAGTACCGAATATACTTTCAGATTAATTATGTGGAAAGCTGTTAATTTGAAGTTACAAACAGACTCTTCAATTTTATTTATCTGTACTTATAGATGTATAGATTAACGTAATTTTACGGTGACATGTATAACCTAATATACTCCAAAACTAAATATGCAATAGTAACATATCCTAAAACACATATAATTGTCGTCTCCAAAAATCACAACTTCCCTTACTTTTGGGAAAAGATAATGTAAATAAACTTGCAACACTGACACAATGGCGTCTAGAATTCGTGTTCCGAGAAATGATGACAAACATTTTACGATTTTGTTTAAATTACACACCAAATCGGATACTTACTTGTGAAAAGTAATCTCAGACGACTTTTTCTGAAAACATGATTTGTTTTTGTAGCAGTTTATGACGCAGGACGGCATAATTTCGCAATTATTATTCCACTAAAACTACGTCTCGCGCTCTCAGTCACTCGCGGCAGACTACCGCGCGGCCGTCCTCATATCGCCGAATCGTCTTCATATTACGTGCCTCACGTTTTGAGCGCAATGTTATGTCTATACTTTATTCGGTCTGAGATTATTGTATGAAAAAATTGAATACCATGAAAGCGCCTCTAGCGGACGTAAAAGTAACTAAAGTGTTCATACAATATTCCTCATATTTCTCGTTTCGTACACGTAACGATAGCGCAAAATGTTCCTGCTTGGGGTACAGGAGTGGGCAAAGGTGTTTAAATTATACCTATCACCTATAGTTAATAATGATTTAAAGAATAGGTATTAAATTTTTATCCTATTATTTCTTGCTGTCAAATTAGTGGTGACACCAGCGGACAGCAGTTGAGCGTCCTAACTATTTATAAGATGCTTCTGGTGTCCTTCTAGGCCGGGAGTCTCGCGGTAGCATATCGAGCTTTAGGGGGGGGTGAATTCAGTGGCGTAGCGTGGGTGTCTGCCGCCCCCTTAAAAGTGCCGCCCGGGGCGCCCCCCCCCCCCGCTCCTACTACGCTACGCCACTGCCCGAATTAAACATATTTTTGGGACCCTTTCGCCCGAGTGATGAGTCAAAGTTTGCCGGGGGCCCCATATAATTGATACGGCTGATACAGCGGTAGCTACACCCCTCAGGTCGGTCACGAATTTTAATATCTAGTGATGTTAGATGTAGGTACCTGCGCGTAGACGGCCAGCTGCGAACCGTTGACCACCATAGCTCTGGTGACGGTAGCTCCCGCGCCTCGCCATAGTGTGAATAAGCCTTCTTCACGCACGATTCTGGGGAAGACGTCCACTCATGTTCCTATACTCTATGTTCACCGATCACCCTGCGGCGCGGCGAGTCGCTTGACAAATCGCCTTATCATTTTTGTTGGCAAAATTGCCTTGCGACCTAGCCGAATAGTCATTAACACGGTAGAGTTTTTGAAAATCAACCCATGTAAATCCCCTTCTCTACGATTTCCTACCACAAAGTAGAGTGCTTTTTACAAAAATAGTTCCGCGGCTATTAGTGGAACTAAATTTATTAAATTGTTATTTACAATGCCTGAGATTGTAAAAAGGGCTGCCCGAGAAAGGATACTCAAGGTAGAGAAGTTTTGTGAAGCAGAACAGCAGAATCGAGGTATTCCCATAAATGGCCAGCATGGCCACATTTTGTCACACGAACCCAGCGCTGCGTCTTTTTTTTTTTTTATGAAATAAGGGGGCAAACGAGCAAACGGGTCACCTGATGGAAAGCAACTTCCGTCGCCCATGGACACTCGCAGCATCAGAAGAGCTGCAAGTGCGTTGCCGGCCTTTTAAGAGGGAATAGGGTAATAGGGGAGGGTAGGGAAGGGAATAGGGTAGGGGATTGGGCCTCCGGTAAACTCACTCACTCGGCGAAACACAGCGCAAACGCTGTTTCACGCCGGTTTTCTGTGAGCCCGTGGTATTTCTCCGGTCGAGCCGGCCCATTCGTGCCGAAGCATGGCTCTACCACGTAAAAAAACGTCACGTCTAGGAGACTTGTTTCATGAAAAGGACTTTATGTGAATCAACTGTTGCATTGCGTTGAGATATACTTACCTAAGTACCTACTGTGCTTGAAGCTCGGTAATCGCTTACCATCAGATGATTATTTGCCTGTTATCTGCCATAAACAGGGCCGTGCCGCCCCGGCCGATGAAGACGATGAGGGGCGCTGCGGGCCGCCACCGAAAAGTTAAAACATGAAGATGCGTAAAATTAAGAGGTGCTTCATGGGTTTCTCACACAGGCGCTGCCGGGGGTCGGCGCGGTCCTGGCCATAAACCAATAGTTTTATACCTGGACAGCGCATTAAACACGTTCCGATAGTTCCGTCTATTTTCCGGCGGTAACCGGCCGTCAGCCGTCATGCGGATGAGCGCCACCTCGGCCGGCGTGCCGATGTACGCGCCGACCGCGCCGGACACCATGCCGATACTCACTTTTGTGCCGAAACTCGGCGTGCCGTAGTTGCTGGAATATAGAGAACAGTGGCGTAGCGAGCCTAAGGGCACTAGCGCCGGTCCGACTCGAAGCCGGTTTCATACATAACTGGTACCGGCCGCGGCCCGGCGCCGCGCGCGCCGTGCCGGGTAGACACCGACTCGTCGACACGCGCCCTTAGGGAGGCCCCGTATCAAAAATGTCTTGGGGACCCCCAGTCATCTGATAAATTTTGCCAATTGACATGGCATGCCGCATGGATAGATAATAATTATGTTTTTCTAATGAATAATGATCACCGTCCAGCCTGCATGTCCAAGGCCGCGACCTTGAAGCGGACTTGTAGGTAAAAATTATAAATGATTGACACTAATGACGGCTACCGGTACCGGTACTGGATTTTCAAGCTGGACAGTGAGAGTGGAGCTTTGTTTGAATGTAGTTTCAATAACTTACATACATACATACATAACTTACATACATACATATAGGCAGAGACCACTTCTTTCCACTTGCTACGATCCTTACATACTTGTTTCGCTTCGTTCACTTTCATTCTTACCTTCCATTTCTCCTCTAACATTCAACGTAGCGAAGCGGCTCTCCATGGTCCGCTTTTCGCCTCCGCGAGAACGAGACGTAATGGGTGGCGAACCACATCGCTGATCGCCGCCATTTTGGATAATTAAATTATTTTATACTATTTGGATAATTAAACAATAACTTACGCTTTATAATAATCGGCTATGCTGTTAAAGCACCCCATCCTGCCTGTAGTATACGTGGCCTGTCGGAACAGCGCCGCGGTGAGACCCTTGTAGAACCCTCTCACGCCCTCAGTTCGGATGATGTTCTGCGCGACCCCCACTAACGACTTCTGCGCCTCCGGGCCCAGGAGCTGCATCCTTGTCTTCATCAGGTCGGCTGGCTGCACCACGCAGATCGCCAGCATGCTGATTAATCATAACTTGAGGTGGCTCAGTGGTCCGACTTTTTACATGCCCATCCGACGCATGGATCATCTTTCTTGTCAGACAATCAGGTGATCAGCCTGCATTGTCCTAACCAAACTTGGAAACAACATTTTTTGTTGTTCCAATGCGGGAATCGAGCCCACGACTTCGAAGTCGAGAGTCAAGCTCTAACCACTAGACCACGGAGGCTGTTATATTAGGTACTTAGGTAGTAGTAGGAAGTTAGGACTTAGGTACCTACACATAGATATTGGGAATTCTCTGAGCTCTCTTGAGTCTCTAAATATCAACCACAAAGTTTTTGAACGTGAGGTCCTTTAAACTAAAATAATAATAATTTAAACTTTTATTTTTTCATTTCTAGCCAATCCAACTTACCCACTCGATCCACCGATGGCAAAATTCACCCAGGGTGGCATATTCCCTTTTTTATCACCCATTTTTGTCCTTTTAAAACACTTACAAAACAATAATTAATTTAGTTACAAAAGTGCACCAAAACAAGACACCTTTGAAGTATCTATGTTCCGTAGACCTGTCTGTCAACATTTGATAACTTTACTTTTAATGTTTATGTAGGTTCGTTATCAACGGACTAGAGGTTACGTAGGTAACTATTTATTAATCTGTGCTAAAGGTTAGGCCGATGAATATAATTAATTTACATCTATGTATAAATACAGACAGATATTATAATGCACTCAGTATTGTTTACTTGAGTATCAATAAGAAAACATAAATTGGTTAAATCTGAACGTTTAGACACATTATATGAGATTAGATAAGTATTTCTTATCTAAATTCTGTAAGCGACATACAGGCTACAGCTAGGGTGCTATTAGACTTTTTATTTTTAGAGCAGTAGTCGAAGAAGCCAAAGGATTTGGCTTCTTCGACTACTGCTTTTATTGAGCCGAATGTTGTACTAGTTGTACAGTACTATCGGAATATGTTCCAAATACTTATTAAAATTACATAATAAGACAATGGAGGATGTCTCTTCCAGAAATAAGATAAGTTTACAGATACAAAATCCTACCAATAACATAAGAAATATAAATAATTATAATCAATATTTTATTATTAATCTGGTGCATCAAAATTAACAAGGAATGGTAGGTAGGTAAAGAACCTAAAATTGAGTTATTTTTGAACGAATTTAATGTTGACTTATTTGTATTTCGGAACATTGGTTCAGAGTTCAGACAACATGAACTCATTAACCGACTTCCCAAAAAAGGAGGCGGTTATACGTTCGGCTGTATATATTTTTTTATTTTTTATTTTTTTTGTATGTTCAACGATTACTCCGCCGCCTGTGGACCGATTTTCAAAATTTTTTCTGGGATGTATAGGGTGTAATCCCAAATTGGTCCTTTTGATATCAAAGTGGTGACCTGATGATGGGATCCATGAGGAATCGAGGGAACTCCTCGAAATTTATATGGACACATATGGTGATTTTGACTTTTTCTGAAGTAGTTCAAGTATATGCTACCAAAAAGTAAGATTTTGCTCCAAGGTATACCCTGGATCCAAAAGTACAGAACAGAACTCCTGGCTCCTTATAGATACATGTTTGGGGATTTCGGCGTTGTTTAAAGAACTGCAAGCATATGCCACCCTGTCAGTAAGAGTAATCATCATCATCATCACCACTATCACACCATACATCATCAGATTATGATGATATAAAAGGTATTTCTCATAGTATTTTACACTAACACGGAGATCTTTGAACATTACTCTGCCGTTTATGGACCTATTTGCAAAATTCTTTTGTTGTTGTAAAGGGTTTAGTTCGAAATTGGTCCTTTAGTCACTAAAGTGGAAACCTGATGATGCGATCCATGAGGAATCGAGGGAACTCCTCGAAATTTATACTCGACTTTTGCTGAAGTAACACAAGCATATGCTACCAAAAAATAAGATATTGTACCAAGGTATACCCTGGATCCAAAAGCACTGTACAGAACTCCTCAGTCTTTTAAGATATGCGTTTGGAAATTTCGGCATTGTTTAATGAACTGCAAGCATATGCCAATTTATAACTTACAGTAATCATCATTATCATCTTAATAGCAATACCTTATGGAAGCTTGGCGCGTATTCAATTATACATTCGATCGTTTAGTTTAGACGTTCTTAAGACGTATTAATAATAACTTAAGAAAATATATCTCTAAAAAGGGTGAAATTATTATTTTTAAACAAAAAATTAAACCGACTTCCAAAGTAAAAATACACAAAAAAGTATGAAATAAAACTTAATCTCTAAATAATTCCCCTTTCAAATTCGGCTAAAATTTTTACTATTTCTCTTCTCAATCTTATTAATTTTGAAGTCGGTACCAGCAAATATAAACGTAAGTTCTATAAAATATTGTAGATAATTGTTTGGGCTGGTACCGATTTCAAAATTAAGAAGATTGAGTAGAGAAATAGTAAAAGTTTTAGCCGAATTTGAAAGGGGAATTATTTAGAGATTAAGTTTTATTTCATACTTTTTTGTGTATTTTTACTTTGGAAGTCGGTTTAATTTTTTGTTTAAAAATAATTTTCAATTTTAATGATCACCGCCCACCGGTTAGCAAGTTCGTTCAGTAAAGAAAATGCCATTAGAGGTGGCTCTTTAATAATAGGTTACCTATGAAATTGCCATTCTGCAGTACTGGCCATTTCAATCCAAAAAATTTTTTGTTTGGCTAAGAATTAATTTTAAATTAATTTTATTTTAAAAACATGGAATTCTTTTTCCAAGAGTAGTCATTTGTTTATTGATTAGTGTTACATTTTCATCGCATTTCAATCTTTTTCGTCATCATGGTTACGTTAAAAATTCGAGTAATTATGGAATATGAGTACCTTCGTGGTAGCAACGCGGCACAAGCGGCACGCAACATCAAGACGTTTACGGAGCTAACACTGCAAACCAACGCACCCCCTGTTATTGGTTTGCTTGCTTCCGTTCTGGAAATTTCGACCTGAAAAATGAACCTCGCGGTCGTCCGAAGACTTTCGTCGACAATGACGAATTCAAGGCGATTGTGGAAGCTGATGATACACAATCTACGGCTGAATTAGCAGCAGCTTTCGACGTTAGCGTCAAAACAATTTAGGCTGAGGAGTTCTGTTCAGTGCTTTTGGATCCTTGGAGCAAAATCTTACTTTTTGGTAGCATATGCTTAGAGTAGACTATTTCAGAAAAAGTCGAAATCGCCATATGTGTCCATATAAATATTCCTCATGGATCTGACCATCAGGTCACGACTTTTTTGAAAACGGGACCAACTTGGGATTATACCCTTTACATCAAAAAAGGAATTTTGAAAATCGATTCACCGACGGCGGAATTATTGTTGAACATACAAAAAAAATATTTTAAAGCCGAATACATAACCGCTTCCTTTTTTGGAAGTGGTTAAAATAGCTTTATATGAGAATCTCCACGGAGCTTCATCAGGGATAAAAGTAAAATTAAAAATTTAAAAAACCCCCGACACAAAAAATAAACTCTAAAAAATAATAAATAATATTTTAAACCTATTATAATTATATTATCACATATAATATTAAGTAAGTTGAAATAATTTTATTTTCCAATCGTCGCCTCGTCGGGGGACCGCTAAAGTTTATAAAGTATTTTTACAACAACAGCTAATTAATTATTACGAACTAGCTGACCCGGCAAACGTTGTTATGCCTTATATAAAGGTAAAAACACTATAATTATTGATCAGTTATCGAGCGGGATGAGAAATGATAAAATTACTAAAATGGCTATAAAAAATAGGGGTTGGTGATAAAAAAGTAAAAATTTAGGGTTGTATGTATTTTTAATGCCACACTATTAAAAAATACAAACAAAAAATTTCGTCCAAAATTAAAAAAAATGTAGGGGTGAACAACCCTTATCACTTAGGGGTATGGAAAATAGATAGTAGTCGATTCTCATTTTATTTTATTTTTCTTCCTCGTAGTCTACTCTATGTCTGTGCCAATTTTCATGATGATCGTTTAAGTAGTTTTACGTAAAAGCGTAAATACAGTATTCCACGGGAACCGTACATTTTCTGCAATAAAAAGTAGCCTATGTCCTTTCCCGTGCTCTACTTTATATCTGTGCAAAATTTCATGATGATCGGTTAAGTATTTTTTACGTAAAAGCGTAAATACAATATTCCACGGGAACCGTATATTTTTTGCAATAAAAAGTAGCCTTTGTCCTTCCTCGTGGTCTACTTTGTATCTATAGCAACTTTCATGATGATCGGGTAAGTAGTTACGTAAAAGCGAAAATACAGTATTCCACGGGAACCGTACATTTTCTGCAATAAAAAGTAGCCTATGTCCTTTCCCGTGCTCTACTTTATATCTGTGCAAAATTTCATGATGATCGGTTAAGGCCGGGTAGACCAAGCGAAATAGGCATTTACCGCTTCCAAGAGTTGCCCGCAATTGCCGCAAAGCGAGCCGCGCGCCTACGTCGCCGGCGTGAACTTACATGAACCCAAAGTGTTACAGTGTAGTCGTGTCGGCAGTAGGTCATCTTATTTTATTATTTGTATTGAAAAAGATAATAAAATCCATAGATAACTGTTTTAATGCAACACATAGCACACATAATTTGAATAGATATTATAGGTAGGTACCTAAGTAAAAAATGCTTAAATTTTATTCAATTACTAGCTGATGCCCGCGGCTCCGCCCGCGTATGTACAGTAACCCATGGGAATCGTATATGTCCCGCGATAAAAAGTAGTCTATGCCCTTCCCTATGGTCTACTTTATGTCTGTGCCAAATTTCATGATGATCGGTTTAGTAGTTTTTTCGTGAAACAGTAAATAAAGTATCCCACGGGAACCGCACATTTCCCCGCGATAAAAAGTAGCCTTTGTCTTTCCCCGTAGTCTACTTTTCAACTGTGCCAAATTTCATAATAATCGGTTTAGTGGTTTTTACATGAAACTGTAAATAAAGTATCACATGGGAACCGTACATTTCCCCGCGATAAAAAGGTAGCTTATGTCTTTTCTCAGGCTCTAGAATATCTGTGTACCAAATTTCATTTAGATCGGTTCAGTAGTTTTGGCGTGAGAGACGGACAAACATACACTTTCCCATTTATAATATTAGTATGGACTAGCTGTTGCCCGCGACTTCCGTCCGCGTCAACTGATGGCGCAATAATGCATTAATTTCGACCAAATTTGATTACCATAAAAAAGGTTATAGTGAGTCAATCTTAAAAGATTTTTTTTTACATCATTTAAAGAGGAATAATTATTTTATACATATTTTTTGGGTAACTTGAGCCGTTTACGTAGCGCACGCAACACGCTGTGTTCGATGTGTGCATGGAGACGAGTACCTATCGTTAGCTCGTGTAGTCACTAAAGTACGTGTCGTTTCGTGAGATAAAAATACTGTATCAGGTAGGTGCTGACGATTTGATGGTAACTACTTAGGCAGACACTTGCAAAAATGTATTCCTACTGCCCAGTCCGCACGTTTGCCACTTGCCGCAAAATCCAAACCTCCACAAACGTTTGACTTTTTGAAAATCCGGATTTCCGAATTTTTCTCCCAAAAATCCGGATTATCCGGATAATTCAGATTTTTTAATTTTTTTGAAATTTGTTGCATATTTTATAAAACTTTAATGTTAATTTTACTACTATGTTGTAGCAAAACTTACACTCATTAGTAAAAAAAAAGAGTTACTTTTTTATAATTTAATTTAAATAAATTCTTATTTTAAATTGTAAGCATTAGAATTACAATCTGTTTAAATAAAAACATAATGAGATTATATCAAAATTATATACTTAATTATATTTATTTTTTCATTTTTAGAAATATTTTTGATTACGTTTCAAATCCTACAATGTTCAGTTTTATAGTTAGTATATTATTTTAAATAAGGTATGTATATTATATTGTTATTTACTAAATGTTCCAGCAGAAAGAATTATAAAAAAGTGGAATAGCCTGTGATCTTTTTAACGCTTTTTTTACATATCTACGCCACAGTTCACCACTACCGTTTTCGTAAAGTTCCATTTCTATGTGATAGTACTAACGTAGGAAAATTAATACAGTTTAATAAAACGTAGGAAACTGAAAATCCTTTAAATCGAGATCCGGGGAGTGAAGACAAATCATTTGAAGCATGGGGCTGAACAAATAATTTTGTATGGACGAAATTGGACCACTTTTGAGTTATTGAAATTAAAAACCACCCACCTGTTTGGGTAATAATTAAACACGTAAATGGTGCTTTTAATTCCCTCGGTAACTAACAGAAGTATAATAAGCAATTCTGAGCACAATTTAAAATCTATAACTGTTGATCTTTATTTTAACATTTTACTTACAAATAAACAGTAACATCTTACTCTTCATTGCACTTTGAAGTTTCCGCTATAAGATGAAAACTACATTACTTAAAAAAATTTACAGTGGTTTACACAAATCGTTGGTGCTATTTTTGACACCTATATCTTATCTTTAAAATATTATCTAAAAATAATTATTTCTACGCAAAGACAGGACCGTTGATTTTCATTTAGTTTTGCTACTGACTCGTTAGTTTAGGTTAGTTTAGTTCAATCAAATTAATTTTAATAATAAAAAAAATATTACCTTCATTCATTCGGCAAAACTCTCTCTAATCTTAAACCAACCAGTCAGGTATTATCGACTCCAAAACTTCTTCCTGATATCATAGAGATAAGATTTAGGTATTTGGACTTAGATATTCATTATTTAGAAGATAATTAAATATAGTTAAACCACTACATTTCTTTTTAAGCTGTCATATTAATTTGGCATTCTATGATTGCAGAAATTAAAATTGCAATAATATGTTTCGACTTTCGTTAGTAAGAATTCAATAAATATAAAAATACAAAGCTTTAATTGGGTTTGGATTTGCTTATTATACTTCTTACTACTTGTGCAATTGAAACTGAAACCATATTCAGTGTTTTTATAAATTGGATCACCTATTACTGAACTGTACTACTACTGAAAAAATATAAAATGGTAAGTATCTTAGAAACAGTCCATACATATACATATATAGCGGCCATAATATTTTAGCAGATCTTCATCCCTCGCATCACCATTTAATGGATTGACTATGTTCTACCAAATAACTTGAATAAATGGAAAAATGTGTCAACAATTTCAACAGGACAACAAATAATATCAAATTATCCAAAGGCATGTATTTAAACTCACGACAAAAAATATTGATTTCTTATGTTTACGCGAATATTGTTCATTGTTTTAAACACTTACGGATTTTGTCGCACGACACGAAACACTTTCGGAAAACAATCACGACAAAACAATTAAATTTTGGATGTGAAAATACCGAATATTGAATACTAAATTACCATGTTGGCTAAAGAATGTAAGGAATAAAAAATTACAAATCTGGTGACTAAATAATACCACTGAATATTCCAAACTGACAGACAGATATTATATTAGCGAACAAATAACCATCTTGACGACAATTTGTGAGTACACATTTAATTTAAGAATAGGTACATATATTTTCCGTAATGTAGGTAACTCAAAAAACATACAAGCAGCAAAACCAGCGCACATAAAAAAAACAAACTTCCCAATTTTTAATTGTCCTCGACTTTAGGGGGGGTGTAGATATTGTGTAGATTCATTTTGAAATTTAAAAATAACGGTAATTCATTTTTCGCAAAATTAACATAGGTGTCGTTACCAGGTTTTTAGGGGTGCTGGATACGAAAATGACATTCATTTTGAAATTCCAAAATGGCGGACATACTTAATTTTATAAAAATAATATGGTTGTCCCTTTGTTGGTTTCTGGGGGTGCTGATTACAAAAAAGTCATCCATTTTAAATTTCCTTAGTAACCCCGCAACCTCAAATTTTCTTCATGATGAAAGAAAAAGAAATTTGAAAATCCTGAATTTTCCAAAATTTCCATAGCTGTATACATCGCTCATAATATTATCTCAAAGTAGAGCATTGCCATATTTTTTTTCTATAATCACTTCTATCTCAGAAACAGTGCATCTTACTTGAAAAATAATGAAAATTACCTCACCCTTAAAAACACCGCAACCATATATTTTCTTCATGATGGGAGAAAAAGAAATTCGAAAATCCTGAATATTCCAACATTTCTATAGCTTCATGCATCCCTGGTATCTCAATGTAGAGCATTTATATTTTTTTTATAAAATTGATTCTATCTCGGAAACGGTGCATCCTAATGAAAAATAATGAAAATTTCCTCCCCTTTAGAAACCCCGCAACATCATATTTTCTTCATGATGGAAGAAAAAAATCTGAAAATCCTAAATTTTCCAAAATTTCTATAGCGTTTTACACCGTTCGTGTCTCAAAGTAGAGCACTATCGTATTTTTTTTCTATAATGGCTTCTATCTCAGAAACGGTGCATCCTACTTGAAAAATAATGAAAATTACCTCCCCTTTAATAACTCCGTAACCATATATTTTCTTCAAGATGAGAGAAAAGAAATTCGAAAATCCTGAATTTTCCAACATTTCTATAGCTTTATACATCCATCGTATTTCAATGTAGAGCATTTAATTTATTTTTTATAAAATTGATTCTATCTCGGAAACGGTGCATCCTATTGAAAAAATAATGAAAATTTCCTCCCCTTAAGAACCCCGCAACACCATATTTTCTTCACGATCGAAGAAAAAGAAATTTGAAAATCCTGAATTTTCCAAAATTTCTATAGCTTTATACACTGTTCGTGTCAAAGTAGAACATATTTTTTTTCTATAATCGCTTCTATTTTAGAAACGGAAAAATAATACTATTACTGGAAAAATAATAAAAATTTCCTCCCCCTTAACCCGGAAATCGCATATTTTTTTCATGAATGCCAAAAAAAGAAATTTGAAAATCCTAAATTTCGAAAAGTTTCTATACTTTACATAGCTGGCACCTCTACAAACTACATGTTAATTTTACGAAGATTGCATAGTCTCCATTTTGGAAAATGAAATTGGAAAACAATTTTATAATCAGCATATGAAACATGGAAAAAGACATCCATTTTTAATTAAAAAAAATATACGCCATTTTGGAATTTTAAAACGGATTTTATTTTCATATTATTCTGCACCCCCAAAAACCTTGAAAACGATACCCATACCAAAGAAAAAAAACCTCCAATAGTATCCAAAACTGGGATTTTCCGTAGCTTGCAAATTGAATTTTTAGCAGCTATTAATTTATCAATCAAATCTTTATTAGCTCCTTACATGGTATAATGGTCACCAACTCATCGGTGCTAATTGGATTAAATTTCGCTACTTTTTATCTGCCGATTTTTGTATTTTTTGTCACTTGAGTGATTTCACCAGTTTGGTAATTTAGTCGCCAACATATTAATTCGCTGCCAAATTCAGCAATATAGTATGCTCACGTGCAGTCACCAACTTATTTTTTGTTCACTCGATTAATTATATCCCTTATTCAAATATTGTACGTCTAGACTACATACTATACTCGGCGCGGCGAACCTTGATCCCTATGACACTGACAGCTGTTAATCTCACGACATAACATTGTAGTGGCGTCACCATAAAATTAGGATCCTATTGGAGGCGTCTAAAAATGCATTTTATATATTTTACGTAGCTTTATGCCATTACAATGATATTCCGTTGGAATTTTTAACAATTCCTAACATTTACAAGAAATTATCTCAATCTGAATTTACGTTTACGTCCTGCAAAACTTACGTCGTGTGACATTTATCGACGAGCGCGGCAAGTATCGATAAAAAAATGTCGATAATGGAAATGAGTGCACATTTTTTAAATTATTTTATTATTATTTTTAAACAAAATAATTAAAGGGGGGCTATTCATTTTCATGATAAAATATACACTATATAGCAAAAACGTATTTACCGGGTTAAAAATTATTAGAAAATGACAAGGTTGGAACCTTTCGTTTTACTTACCTATTTAATCTATGCCAAAAATCTTAAATTACTACAACAATAACATAACAGACATTAAAAATGCACAGTATAATATTTTTCAAAACATGTTTACCAACGTGGCTGAATGCAAACCACGCCTTTGTCTATAAAAAAAATTAAAAATCGACACGACCCATCACTAACACGAACTGTCATAGGGATCATCATTCGCCGCGCCGATTATAATTACAATTAAAATATGTAATATTCATAGTAGTAACCAAGATTCGAAAAAATCGAAAATCCGGATTTTTAAATGAAAATCCGGATTTTTAGAATTTTTAGAATTTCGAAGTATCCGGATTGCAACCCCTACTTGCGAGTGACTTGGTGTGTTCTGCAAAGGCAAGCATGACGGATGTTGAGCACGTATCCTTATATTTTATTGTAAATAGAACAAACAGCCTCCGTGGTCTAGTGGTTAGAGCTTGGCTCTCGACTCGGAGGTCGTAGGTTCTAATTTCGATTCCCGCACTGGAACAACAAAAAATGTTGTTTCCAAGTTTGGTTAGGACAATGCAGGCTGATCACCTGATTGTCTGACAAGAAAGATGATCCATGCGTCGGATGGGCAGGTAAAAAGTCGGACCTGCGCCTCATCTCTCGTCAGTCGTGTCGGTTATCCGTCCCACTGGATTACGAGAGTAAAAAAAAAAGAGTGCCTTTGTGTACTGCGCACACACTTGGGCACTATAAAAATACTCCTATGTAACTGGCTAGGCTACAATAAAACCAGCCACCGTCATCGAAATCGGCGTGGGGAGTTATTTATTATTATTATTGTAAAAACAGAAATCGAAATAAAAAGAAACTAAAAGTACGGCAAAGAAGATGGTAGATGTTACAAATTCATAAAAACTGTTTACTGGCTTATTCAAACATGTACTAAGGCTACTCCACGCATCAGCTACTTTTTTCTCATAATACACAACACAATAATATATCTATGGACGCTTCACACCAAGTCAATCTGGTCCCGTGGTAAGTTCTCGAAGAACTTGTGTTACGTGTACCAGACAACAGAAATATATTTAAAAATTTTTATATTATACACATATTTAAGATTTTTATTGTATTATACACATATTTAATATACATTCATGACCCAGGAACACAGAATTTTTTTTGTTCCTTCAGCGGGATTCGAACCCGCGAACCCCGGCTTGAGACCAACACGCTCAATCACTGAGCCACAGAGGTCGTCTCATCTGGCAAAAGCAACGACGTGGCGACGATAATGTTATTGTTGTATGGTTATATGTATAACTAGCCGATGCCCGCAACTTCATTTGCGCCTAACTGACGGAATCGGAACCCTATTTTTTAAACGGAACCCTAAAATAAAAGTAGCCTATATTAGACCTTATGACATCAGCTATCTGCCAGTGAAAGTCCCGCGAAAATCGGTCCAGCCGTTTCAGAGATTAGCCGGAACAAACAGACAGACAGACCGACAGACAGACGGACAGACATTTTTAAAAATTGGTATTTTATTGTAAGTACCGAATGTACTTTCAGATGCATTATGTGAAAAGCTGTTAATTTGAAGTTACAAACAGACACTTCATTTTTATTTATCTGTATATAGATTTAGTTCAAAAATAAAAAGAAGCATAAAAAAATACAAAACAAACTTTCCTATAGATTTTTATTGTATTATATGTCCATGACCCGGGAACACAGGAAACTTTTTGTTCCTTCGGCGGGATTCAAACCCGCGACCCCCGGCTTGAGCACTAACACGCTCAATCACTGAGCCACAGAGGTCGTCTCATCTGGCAAAAGAAACGACGCGGCGACGATAAAATGTAACATGTTATTGTGTATGGTTATAATATGTATAACTAGCTGATGCCCGCAACTTCGTTTGCGCAGATCTAACGAAAGCGGAACCCTAAAATAAAAGTAGCCTATGTTAGACCTTATAATATCAGCTATCTGCTAGTGAAAGTCCCGTGAAAATCGGTCCAGCCGTTTCAGAGATTAGCCGGAACAAACAGACAGACAGACAGACAGACGGACAGACAAAAATTTTAAAAATTGGTATTTTATTATAAGTACCGAATATACCTTTAGATTCCTTATATGAAAAGCTGTTAATTTGAAGTTACATATAGACACTTCAATTTTATTTATCTGTATAGAATTAGTTCAAAAATAAAAAGAAACATAAAAAAATACAAAACAAACTGACTTTCCTTTAGATTTTTATTGTATTATACATATCCATGACCCGGGAACACAGGAAACTTTTTGTTCCTTCGGCGGGATTCAAACCCGCGACCCCCGGCTTGAGCACCAACACGCTCAATCACTGAGCCATAGAGGTCATCTCATCTGGCAAAAGCAATGACGCGGCGACGATAAAATATAACATGTTATTGTGTATGATATGTATAATTTAGTTCAAAAATAAAAAAAACACAACAAACTGACTTTCCTACACTGCGTTAGAAACGAAAGAATTGTTCGATAAATACGCGGGTAAGCCGTGCCCTAGCAAAACTGACATAGGTCTGTCCTCGTCAACGCCTAGCGGGCGACTGTGGGGCGACTCAAGCGGCTTACGCACGCTGCATTTCAATAATTATTTAATGTTAAAATAATTAAACCAACATGCAAAATGTAACCAGAAATTATTCTTCTTTAAGTTATTAGCTTTTCGTAGATATGATTTTTGAAAGTAAAACTATCATGAACTTCATGAACAAAAAGAAAAATATTCAAATTTAGCCTCCTCTTCGGAATTATTTTTGATCGAGTGAAGTTTTCAATATTATGTTTCGAACCACAAATTGTAAAAGAACATTAAGTAAACAACAATGTGTATTTTTTTTGGCTTTTTAAAGTTACTATTTGTTTGTTTATTATCGATTCAAAGTCATGTAAAATTGGGTCCACACGTCCTTAAGTAGTTTTTACGTAAAAGCGTAAATACAATATTCCACGGGAACCGTATATTTTTTGCAATAAAAAGTAGCCTTTGTCCTTCCTCGTGGTCTACTTTGTATCTATAGCAACTTTCATGATGATCGGGTAAGTAGTTACGTAAAAGCGTAAATACAGTATTCCACGGGAACCGTACATTTTTATGCAATAAAGAGTAACCTATGTTCTTCCTCGAAGTCTACTTTATATCTGAGCCAAATCTCATGATGATCGGTTAAGACCAGGTAGACCAAGCGAAATAGGCATTTAACGCTTCCAAGAGTTGCCCGCAATTGCCGCAAAGCGAGCCGCGCGCCTACGTCGCCGGCGTGAACTTACATGAACCCAAAGTGTTACAGTGTAGTCGTGTCGGCAGTAGGTCATCTTATTTTATTATTTGTATTGAAAAAGATAATAAAATCCATATGTAACTGTTTTAATGCAACACATAGCACACATAATTTGAATAGATATTATAGGTAGGTACCTAAGTAAAAAAGCTTAAATTTTATTCAATTACTAGCTGATGCCCGCGGCTCCGCCCGCGTATGTACAGTAACCCATGGGAATCGTATATGTCCCGCGATAAAAAGTAGCCTATGCCCTTCCCTATGGTCTACTTTATGTCTGTGCCAAATTTCATGATGATCGGTTTAGTAGTTTTTTCGTGAAACAGTAAATAAAGTATCCCACGGGAACCGTACATTTCCCCGCGATAAAAAATAGCTTATGTCTTTTCTCAGGCTCTAGAATATCTGTGTACCAAATTTCATTTAGATCGGTTCAGTAGTTTTGGCGTGAGAGACGGACAAACACACACTTTCCCATTTATAATATTAGTATGGACTAGCTGTTGCCCGCGACTTCGTCCGCGTCAACTGATGGCGCAATAATGCATTAATTTCGACCAAATTTGATTACCATAAAAAAGGTTATAGTGAGTCAATCTTAAAAGATTTTTTTACATCATTTAAAGAGGAATAATTATTTTATACATATTTTTTGGGTAACTTGAGCCGTTTACATAGCGCACGCAACACGCTGTGTTCGATGTGTGCATGGAGACGAGTACCTATCGTTAGCTCGTGTGGTCACTAAAGTACGTGTCGTTTCGTGAGATAAAAATACTGTATCAGGTACATAGGTGCTGGCGATTTGATAGTAACTACTTAGGCAGACACTTGCAAAAAATGTATTCCTACTGCCGAGTCCGCACGTTTGCCACTTGCCGCAAAATCCAAACCTCCACAAACGTTTGACTTTTTGAAAATCCGGATTTCCGAATTTTTCTCCCAAAAATCCGGATTATCCGGATAATTCAGATTTTTTCATTTTTTTTAAATTTGTTGCATAATTTATAAAACTTTAATGTTAATTTTACTACTATGTTGTAGCAAAACTTATTTATTAGTAAAAAAAAGAGTTACTTTTTTATAATTTAATTTAAATAAATTCTTATTTTAAGTTGTAAGTATTAGAATTACAATCTGAATAAATAAAAACATAATGAGATTTTATCAAAATTATATACTTAATTATATTTATTTTTTCATTTTTAGAAATATTTTTGATTACGTTTCAAATCCTACAATGTTCAGTTTTATAGTTAGTATATTATTTTAAATAAGGTATGTATATATTGTTATTTACTAAATGTTCCAGCAGAAAGAATTATAAAAAAGTGGAATAGCCTGTGATCTTTTTAACGCTTTTTTTACATATCTACGCCACAGTTCACCACTACCGTTTTCGTAAAGTTCCATTTCTATGTGAAAGTACTAACGTACGAAAATTAATACAGTTTAATAAAACGTAGGAAACTGAAAATCCTTTAAATCGAGATCCGGGGAGTGAAGACAAATCATTTGAAAAATGGGGCTGGATAAATAATTTTGTATGGACGAAATTGGACTACTTTCGAGTTATTGAAATTAAAAACCACCCACCTGTTTGGGTAATAATTAAACATGTAAATGGTGCTTTTAATTCCCTCGGAAACTAACAGAAGTATAATAAGCAATTCTAAGCACAATTTAAAATCTATAACTGTTGTAAGATCTTTATTTTAACATTTTACTTACAAATAAACAGTAACATCTTACTCTTCATTGCACTTTGAAGTTTCCGCTATAAGATGAAAACTACATTACTTAAAAAAAAAATAACAGTGGTTTACACAAATCGTTGGTGCTATTTTTGACACCTATATCTTTAAAATATTATCTAAAAATAATTATTTCTACGCAAAAACAGGAGCGTTGATTTTCATTTAGTTTTGCTACTGACTCGTTAGTTTAGGTTAGTTTAGTTCAATCAAATTAATTTTAATAATAAAAAAAATATTACCTTCATTCATTCGGCAAAACTCTCTCTAATCTTAAACCAACCAGTCAGGTATTATCGACTCCAAAACTTCTTCCTGATATCATAGAGATAAGATTTAGGTATTTGGACTTAGATATTCATTATTTAGAAGATAATTAAATATAGTTAAACCACTACATTTCTTTTTAAGCTGTCATATTAATTTGGCATTCTATGATTGCAGAAATTAAAATTGCAATAATATGTTTCGACTTTCGTTAGTAAGAATTCAATAAATATAAAAATACAAAGCTTTAATTGGGTTTGGATTTGCTTATTATACTTCTTACTACTTGTGCAAGTGAAACTGAAACCATATTCAGTGTTTTTATAAATTGGATCACCTATTACTGAACTGTACTACTACTGAAAAAAATATAAAATGGTAAGTATCTTAGAAACAGTCCATACATATACATATATTTAAAATATTATCTAAAAATAATTATTTCTACGCAAAAACAGGAGCGTTGATTTTCATTTAGTTTTGCTACTGACTCGTTAGTTTAGGTTAGTTTAGTTCAATCAAATTAATTTTAATAATAAAAAAAATATTACCTTCATTCATTCGGCAAAACTCTCTCTAATCTTAAACCAACCAGTCAGGTATTATCGACTCCAAAACTTCTTCCTGATATCATAGAGATAAGATTTAGGTATTTGGACTTAGATATTCATTATTTAGAAGATAATTAAATATAGTTAAACCACTACATTTCTTTTTAAGCTGTCATATTAATTTGGCATTCTATGATTGCAGAAATTAAAATTGCAATAATATGTTTCGACTTTCGTTAGTAAGAATTCAATAAATATAAAAATACAAAGCTTTAATTGGGTTTGGATTTGCTTATTATACTTCTTACTACTTGTGCAAGTGAAACTGAAACCATATTCAGTGTTTTTATAAATTGGATCACCTATTACTGAACTGTACTACTACTGAAAAAATATAAAATGGTAAGTATCTTAGAAACAGTCCATACATCTATACTAATATTATAAAGAGGAAAACTTTGTTTGTATGTTTGTTTGTTTGTTTGTTTGTAATGAATAGGCTCAAAAAGTACTGGACCGATTTCAAAAATTCTTTCACCATTCGAAAGCTACATTATCCACGAGTAACATAGGCTAAATTTTATTTTGGAAAAAATAGGGTTCCGTAAGATATTTAGGTTTTTCGGACACAAGGTGTAAAAAATCAACCAGAAAAGTTACTTATTTTGCGTACGCTGCCTAAACTATAAAAGATAGAACCATATAATGTTTTAATTAATTGTAGATCTTATAAATATCTACAAAAAAGTCCGCGACACACTATACCTATCTATGTCGAGTGAGGCACAACAACCATTTTTTTATTTAGAAATCTTGAATTTTTTTTGGACTACATTTAAACCCGTTTATTTTACTCATGCTATTAATCCTTATCAAAATAAATTATTTCGTCACTAAGTACAGTTTATGTAGATAATATTTGGTCTTTGAATGATTAAAATTGGATGTTTGGTTTTGAAGTTATGGCGAAATTAAAATATTACGATTCTTCTTACGATACGATGCACGGCCCGTTGCGAAGTGGGTAACATTCTGTAGTATTAAATTAAATACCATTTATTTCGGGCTGCATATGCCCATATTATAAATACCTTATAGACTAACATACATATTACTATTATATCAGTATTAGTATCAGTATTGTACCCGTGCGAATAAAGAGGAAAGATTTGTTCGTATGTTTGTTTGTTTGCATTGAATAGGCTCCGAAACTACTAGACCAATTTTGATGGAATTTTGCATAAATATAGAGTAGACCAGGGGAAGGGATATTATAGCCTAGGCTACTTTTTATCGCGGCAAACTGTATGGTTCCCGCGGTATTGCCCGCGAATTATATTATATTAAATTAGATAGATACTTGAATTTTTATCGGTCAGGATTTAGGCTGCACTTAGATTTTAGGGCGTGTTTCACAAATCACATTTTTAAAGATATATAAAAGGTAAACCTGACTGACTCATCTGTCAACGCACAGCCGAAACTACTGAACGGATTTTGCTGAAATTTGGCATTCAGATAGTTGTAATGACGTAGGCATCCATTAAGAAAGGATTTTTGAAAATTCGCACCCTAAGGGGGTGAAAAAGGGGTTTAAATTTTTTATGGAAACCGAACTCCACGCGGACGAAGTCGCGGGCAAAAGCTAGTATACATATATAGCGGCCATAATATTTTAGCAGATCTTCATCCCTCGCATCACCATTTAATGGATTGACTATGTTCTACCAAATAACTTGAATAAATGGAAAAATGTGTCAACAATTTCAATAGGACAACAAATAATATCAAATTATCCAAAGGCATGTATTTAAACTCACGACAAAACATATTGATTTCTTATGTTTACGCGAATATTGTTCATTGTTTTAAACACTTACGGATTTTGTCGCACAACACGAAACACTTACGGAAAACAATCACGACAAAACAATTAAATTTTGGATGTGAAAATACCGAATATTGAATACTAAATTACCATGTTGGCTAAAGAATGTAAGGAATAAAAAATTACAAATCTGGTGACTAAATAATACCACTGAATATTCCAAACTGGCAGACAGATATTATATTAGCGAACAAATAACCATCTTGGCGACAATTTGTGAGTACACATTTAATTTAAGAATAGGTACATATATTTTCCGTAATGTAGGTAACTCAAAAAACATACAAGCAGCAAAACCAGCGCACATAAAAAAACAAAGGAGCGTACAAAATTCCCAATTTTTAATTTTCCTCGACTTTAGGGGGGGTGTAGATATTGTGTAGATTCATTTTGAAATTTAAAAATAACGGTAATTCATTTTTTTGCAAAATTAACATAGGTGTCGTTACCAGGTTTTTGGGGATGCTGGATACGAAAATGACATTCATTTTGAAATTCCAATATGGCGGACATACTTAATTTTATAAAAATAATATGGTTGTCCCTTTGTTGGTTTCTAGGGGTGCTGATTACAAAAAAGTCATCCATTTTAAATTTCCTTAGTAACCCCGCAACCTCAAATTTTCTTCATGATGAAAGAAAAAGAAATTTGAAAATCCTGAATTTTCCAAAATTTCCATAGCTTTATACATCGCTCATAATATCTCAAAGTAGAGAATTGCCATATTTTTTTTCTATAATCACTTCTATCTCAGAAACAGTGCATCTTGAAAAATAATGAAAATTACCTCACCCTTAAAAACCCCGCAACCATATATTTTCTTCATGATGGGGAAAAAGAAATTCGAAAATCCTGAATATTCCAACATTTCTATAGCTTTATGCATCCCCGGTATCTCAATGTAGAGCATTTATATTTTTTTTATAAAATTGATTCTATCTCGGAAACGGTGCATCCTAATGAAAAATAATGAAAATTTCCTCCCCCTTAGAAACCCCGCAACATCATATTTACTTCATGATGGAAGAAAAAAATCTGAAAATCCTAAATTTTCCAAATTTTCTATAGCGTTTTACACCGTTCGTGTCTCAAAGTAGAGCATTATCGTATTTTTTTTCTATAATGGCTTCTATCTCAGAAACGGTGCATCCTACTTGAAAAATAATGAAAATTACCACCCCCTTAATAACTCCGTAACCATATATTTTCTTCAAGATGAGAGAAAAAGAAATTCGAAAATCCTGAATTTTCCAACATTTCTATAGCTTTATACATCCCTCGTATCTCAATGTAGAGCATTTAATTTTTTTTTATAAAATGGATCTATCTCGGAAACGGTGCATCCTATTGAAAAAATAATGAAAATTTCCTCCCCTTAAGAACCCCGCAACACCATATTTTCTTCACGATGGAAGAAAAATAAATTTGAAAATCATGAATTTTCCAAAATTTCTATAGCTTTATACACTGTTCGTGTCAAAGTAGAACATTGCCATATTTTTTTTCTATAATCGTTTCTATTTTAGAAGCGGAAAAATAATACTATTACTGGAAATATAATAAAAATTTCCTCCCCCTTAACCTGGAAATCGCATATTTTTTTTCATGAATGCCAAAAAAAGAAATTTGAAAATCCTGAATTTCGAAAAGTTTCTATACCTTACATAGCTGGCACCTCTACAAACTACATGTTAATTTTACGAAGATTGGATAGTCTCCATTTTGGAAAATCCAATTTCATTGGAAGACAATTTTATAATCAGCATATGAAACATGAAAAAAGACATCCATTTTTAATAAAAAAAAAATATACGCCATTTTGGAATTTTAAAACGGATTTTATTTTCATATTATTCTGCACCCCCAAAAACCTTGAAAACGATACCCATACCAAAGAAAAAAAACCTCCAATAGTATCCAAAACTGGGATTTTCCGTAGCTTGCAAATTGAATTTTTATCAGCTATTAATTTATCAATCAAATCTTCATTAGCTACTTACATGGTATAATGGTCACCAACTCATCGTTGCTAATTGGATTAAATTTCGCTACTTTTTATCTGCCGATTTTTGTATTTTTTGTCACTTGAGTGATTTCACCAGTTTGGTAATTTAGTCGCCAACATATTAATTCGCTGCCAAATTCAGCAATACAGTATGCTCACGTGCAGTCACCAACTTATTTTTTGTTCACTCGATTAATTATATCCCTTATTCAAATATTGTACATCTAGAGTACATACTAATTACAATAATTAAAATATGTAATATTCATAGTAGTAACCAAGATTCGAAAAAATCGAAAATCCGGATTTTTAAATGAAAATCCGGATTTTTAGAATTTTTAGAATTTCGAAGTATCCGGATTGCAACCCCTACTTGCGAGTGACTTGGTGTGTTCTGCAAAGGCAAGCATGACGGATGTTGAGCACGTATCCTTATATTTTATTGTAAATAGAACAAACAGCCTCCGTGGTCTAGTGGTTAGAGCTTGGCTCTCGACTCGGAGGTCGTAGGTTCTAATTTCGATTCCCGCACTGGAACAACAAAAAATGTTGTTTCCAAGTTTGGTTAGGACAATGCAGGCTGATCACCTGATTGTCTGACAAGAAAGATGATCCATGCGTCGGATGGGCAGGTAAAAAGTCGGACCTGCGCCTCATCTCTCGTCAGTCGTGTCGGTTATCCGTCCCACTGGATTACGAGAGTAAAAAAAAAGAGTGCCTTTGTGTACTGCGCACACACTTGGGCACTATAAAAATACTACTGTGTAACTGGCTAGGCTACAATAAAACCAGCCACCGTCACCGAAATCGGCGTGGGGAGTTATTTATTATTATTATTGTAAAAACAGAAATCGAAATAAAAAGAAATGAAAAGTACGGCAAAGAAGATGGTAGATGTTACAAATTCATAAAAACTGTTTACTGGCTTATTCAATAATGTACTAAGGCTACTCCACGCATCAGCTACTTTTTTCTCATAATACACAATAATATATCTATGGACGCTTCACACCAAGTCTATCTGGTCCCGTGGTAAGTTCTCGAAGAACTTGTGTTACGGGTACCAGACAACAGAAATATATTTAATAATTTTTATATTATACACATATTTAAGATTTTTATTGTATTATACACATATTTAATACACATTCATGACCCAGGAACACAGATTTTTTTTTGTTCCCTCAGCGGGATTCGAACCCGCGACCCCCGGCTTTAGCACCAACACGCTCAACCACTGAGCCACAGAGGTCGTCTCATCTAGCAAAAGCAACGACGTGGCGACGATAATGTTATTGTGTATGGTTATATGTACCTATAACTAGCCGATGCCCGCAACTTCGTTTGCGCCTAACTGACGAAAGCGGAACCCTATTTTTTAAACGGAACCCTAAAATAAAAGTAGCCTATATTAGACCTTATGACATCAGCTATCTGCCAGTGAAAGCCCCGCGAAAATCGGTCCAGCCGTTTCAGAGATTAGCCGGAACAAACAGACAGACAGACCGACAGACAGACAGACAGACAGACGGACAGACATTTTTAAAAATTTGTATTTTATTGTAAGTACTGAATATACTTTCAGATGCATTATGTGAAAAGCTGTTAATTTGATGTTACAAACAGACACTTCATTTTTATTTATCTGTATATTATCTGTATATAGGTTTAGTTCAAAAATAAAAAGAAGCATAAAAAAATACAAAACAAACTTTCCTATAGATTTTTATTGTATATTATATTATGTCCATGACCCGGGAACACAGGAAACTTTTTGTTCCTTCGGCGGGATTCAAACCGGCGACCCCCGGCTTGAGCACTAACACGCTCAATCACTGAGCCACAGAGGTCGTCTCATCTGGCAAAAGAAACGACGCGGCGACGATAAAATGTAACATGTTATTGTGTATGGTTATATGTATAACTAGCTGATGCCCGCAACTTCGTTTGCGCAGATCTAACGAAAGCGGAACCCTATTTTTTTAAACGGAACCCTAAAATAAAAGTAGCCTATGTTAGACCTTATAATATCAGCTATCTGCTAGTGAAAGTCCCGTGAAAAGCGGTCCAGCCGTTTCAGAGATTAGCCGGAACAAACAGACAGACAGACAGACAGACGGACAGACAAAAATTTTAAAAATTGGTATTTTATTATAAGTACCGAGTATACTTTTAGATTCCTTATATGAAAAGCTGTTAATTTGAAGTTACAAACAGACACTTCAATTTTATTTATCTGTATAGAATTAGTTCAAAAATAAAAAGAAACATAAAAAAATACAAAACAAACTGACTTTCCTTTAGATTTTTATTGTATTATACATATCCATGACCCGGGAACACAGGAAACTTTTTGTTCCTTCGGCGGGATTCAAACCCGCGACCCCCGGCTTGAGCACCAACACGCTCAATCACTGAGCCACAGAGGTCGTATCATGTGGCAAAAGCAATGACGCGGCGACGATAAAATATAACATGTTATTGTGTATGATATGTATAATTTAGTTCAAAAATAAAAAAAAAAACAAAACTGACTTTCCTACACTGCGTTAGAAACGAAAGAATTGTTCGATAAATACGCGGGTAAGGCGTGCGCTAGCAAAACTGACATAGGTCTGTCCTCGTCAACGCCTAGCGGGCGACTGTGGGGCGACTCTAGCGGCTTACGCACGCTGCATTTCAATATTAATTTATTGTTAAAATAATTAAACCAACATGCAAAATGTAACCAGAAATTATTCTTTTTTAAGTTATTAGCTTTTCGTAGATATGATTTTTGAAAGTAAAACTATCATGAACTTCATGAACAAAAAGAAAAATATTCAAATTTAGCCTCCTCTTCGGAATTATTTTTGATCGAGTGAAGTTTTCAATATTATGTTTCGAACCACAAATTGTAAAAGAACATTAAGTAAACAACAATGTGTATTTTTTTTGGCTTTTTAAAGTTACTATTTGTTTGTTTATTATCGATTCAAAGTCATGTAAAATTGGGTTTACGCGGCCTTAAGTAGTTTTTACGTAAAAGCGTAAATACAGTATTCCACGGGAACCGTACATTTTCTGCAATAAAAAGTAGCCTATGTCCTTTCCCGTGCTCTACTTTATATCTGTGCAAAATTTCATGATGATCGGTTAAGTAGTTACGTAAAAGCGTAAATACAGTATTCCACGGGAACCGTACATTTTCTGCAACAAAAAGTAGCCTATGTCCTTTCCCGTGCTCTACTTTATATCTGTGCAAAATTTCATGATGATCGGTTAAGTAGTTACAAAAAGCGTAAATACAGTAATCCACGGGAACCGTACATTTTTATGCAATAAAGAGTAACCTATGTTCTTTCTCGTAGTCTACTTTATATCTGTGCCAAATTTCATGATGATCGGTTAAGTAGTTTTTACGTAAAAGCGTAAATACAGTAGTCCACGGGAACCGTACATTTTCCTGCGATAAATAGTATCCTATGTCCTTTTCCTGGTTCTAAGCTACCTCCCTACCAATTTTCAGCCAAATCGGTTCAGCCGTTCTTGAGTTATAAATAGTGTAACTAACACGACTTTCTTTTATAATATATATAGATTACATTTAAGTAGGTATGAGCAAATTTTTTTCGGAGTAAATTCTTTTGCTCATTCTGCGACTACACGTGTTTTTTTCACATAGCGGTCCCCCGACGAGACGACGATTGGAAAATAAAATTATTTCAACTTACATAATATTATATGTGATAATATAATTATAATAGGTTTAAAATATTATTTATTATTTTTTAGAGTTTATTTTTTGTGTCGGGGGTTTTTTAAATTTTTAATTTTACTTTTATTTTATCCTTTTTAAAGTAGATATAAATAATGATTACCTTACCATATACATACTTTCAACGTCATTGAAGTAACATGGTACCAAATTTCGAATCGATAGGACATGTGGACGATAGTCAGATCCCCTCATCAACTAATAAAGAAAAGATGATCTTCAAACGGCTAATCAGGTCATGGTTACCTTACCATGTTCTTTAAATATCGTTGAAGTAACACGGTACCAAATTTCGAATCGATCGGACATAAGAAAGTTAGTCAGATCCCCTCATCAACTAGAAAAGTGCTGATCATCTTCAAACGGCTGATCAAGTCATGGTTACATAAGCATGTTCTTTGAATATCGTTGAAGTAACACAGTACCAAATTTTGAATCGATCGGACATTGGAAAGTTAGTCAGATCCCCTCATCAACTAGAAAAGAGCTGATCATCTTCAAACGGCTGATCTTCCCACCACCAATTTTCTCATCAAACGAAGCTACGAACACTGTCGATTAAGTCATCAATATTCTCTTTCAGTGCGCTTTCATTTGAGACCTTACTCGAGTATATTTGCACATTCGGATTTTCTTCCCCGCTTTCACCCCCCACAACTTTTAAACGGCTCAACCGATTTTCATCAAACATGTCTAAGAACACTCGCATGTAAGTCACCTTTAATATAAAAGAAACTAAATTGAAATCGCTTCATCCGTTCGGGAGCTATGATGCCACAGACAGACAGACAGACAGACACACCCACAGACAGACAGACAGACAGACAGACAGACACGTCAAACTTATAACACCCCTCTTTTTGCGTCGGGGGTTAAAAAAGATCCCTGTCGAGTGTCGACGTCTGTACTAGCGTTTATCGATATTATATATATTTATCTTGTTACAAGTATATAAGGTATTGTAACTATATCTAGGATTGTCATTGAATTAAACATTGAATAAAACACAAAGGGTTTGAATTGAAGTTGTTTTAATTATTACAAAATGTACAGTAAAAATATTCACCATTGTTGCCATTCTTCCGTGTAGTCTTGGTCTAATAATAAGGGCCTTCTGAAAAGAAAAAAAAACGTTTTATGATTGTCAAGCACTTGAATAAAAACGCTAACGGCATTCGAATATGTTGTTTCTATTTATAAATTCATCATTTTAATATGAATTAAATGCACTTTTACTAGGATATTTTTCTTTGATAAGTTAGTGGAAATTCACACCATACTTGCAAGATATCCTGAAGAAATTAATGATTTTTTGAAAAGGTTAGAAAGAGAAGCAATGGACACTCGAACCTCTCACCTACGCGCGAGCGGCGTGTGGTGCGGCGCGGGAAGCGCAGCGGCGGCGCGGCGCGGCGGCGAGTCCCCGCACGCTCGTGTCACCTCGCTCAGTAGCGACAGGCACGACCGAGACAGCCTCTGACTGAAGTTCTGTGGAGTATATTTAAAACCTATTTATAGATATTCACGATTTCAATGCGAAACGGTACGCACGTAGCTTAGTGACTACTCGCGAGGCCACCAGGCCGACTTATGCTTCGCCCGTATTTGCCGCGATTTACGCGTTAAATCTTAATTCGCCCTTTCTGGACAAGGTCTAAGTTGAATACTATGTTAATAATGTTGCGAAAATCCCGAAACTGAATTGAAATGTCACTAGCGTAAAATCTAAAGTAAGTAGTAGAATGAAATCCGAACCGAATTATTGAGCCTATTTTCTTCTCTTTACTTTACTATCGCTCACTAAGCTTAAGTTTACTGGATGCTATAGCTTGTGCGGACTTGGCGCCATGCGTTCAGTGGTTCGAGCTGTACTGACCGGCAGACAGGAGCCCTTCATCTCGCGCAGGTCGATCTTGCGGAACAGCTCGCACATGACCAGCTCGTGGAGGCTCGGCGGCCGAGGACCGAAGATCTGCTCCATTATGTCTACCACCTGCAATTATAGTAGGTATAATGTATGGAATAAACCAAACGTCGGTCCATAGCAGACGTCATGTATCTTTGCCGTATATTTGAAGATTGGGAGGAGTCGCAGCATGCATTAGGTGTGTTTTTGTGTTTTGCGACTTGTGCAAGGCCTTTTACTGTGTTGATCATGTTACGTTGATCAGGAAATAATTCTACTATAGAATAAGGGAGTCAGCTCATAACTTTTTAGGTTCTTACCTTGAAAATAGGACGCAAAGAGTAGAGATAAATGGTAAAAGGTCGATTGAAACTAAAATAGAATTAAGTGTCCCACAATGATCCATCTTAGGCCTATTTCTTTTTCTCATCTATAAAAGTGATTTACCTTATCTTGTTAAAATGAACATGCACATTACATTTACCGATGACACTACTAATTTTTAATATGTGTGTGTGTGTGTGTTTTCAATGAGTCTGTAGTATTTTTCGACAGACCGGCCCAATTGTGCCCAATCATGGCTCGCCCACGGTACAATTTCTTCGTGTTACAGTTACAATCAAATTCTAGTATTACCTGTGAGTAACTCGGCGCTAGTGTCGCCAGCAGCGTCAGATCTGTGTCAGTGCCCGTACACATTTCAAACAGCACGTGCCCCAGGGAAAGTGTCTCCGCGTGACGTACCGGCAGCGAGCGGTGCGGGGCGGCGGCTACTAGCGTGTTCTCGAGGCCACTGATACTGGAATATTTACTTTATTTGTATATAAGCTTGTTCAAAATCAATTGAGAATATTTTGGGTTTACAATCTTCAATCAATCTTGGGCGTGTGTAAAAACGTTGGCAGAAAAATAATTAAAAGAAAATCGAATAAAAAATATCCTACTAATATTATAAATTTAAAAGTTTGTGAGGATGCATGGATGGATGGCTGTATGGATGTTTGTTACTCTTTCGCGGAAAAACTACTAAACGGATTTTGATGAAATTTGGTATCTTAGTATTTTAGGCTCTGGATTAAAATACAGACTACTTTTTATCCCGAAAAAATACAGTGTTCCCGAGGGATACTGTATTTACGCGGGCGGAGACGCGGGCAACAGCTAGTACTAAATATAATTAAAGTTGTGACGCCGCTCGGTGCCCCAGGGCGGCGATAATCTCTAACGAAGTAATCACAAGACGGTTTGCTCATGTTTCTTCACGATTTTCACCTGGTTTCAAAATATATATACGTACCGCGCCACTCCATTCTGCAGTATAACATTCCCCGAGTGCAAGTGGCAGAAGGGCGGGAACCCCTTCTCTCTCAAAAACAGTAGACCCTCCAGCATCTGGCGGCCGAAGCGCGCGACCTGCGAGACTGGTAGCGCAGTGCCCGTGGTGCCGTATTTGCGGGGGTATTCATCGTTCCATGTGCTCTGGAAAGTTTTGGGCTTATGGTCAATTAGGGTTCTTTAATATAATAAATAAATAAACAATATATCTGTACAACGATGCTAGCTTGTTGTAAGATGGTTAGTAGTTTGTACTTTGTATTTACATATTTGGAGTTTGGACTTTGGTTCGGTTAAAGTTTCTTCACAATTTAGATATCCCACCCTTCGTGTTTGCATAAGAAGTAAGAGATAATTTTTAAAAACAATTTTTGGTAATGACAATTTTGTGGCTTCGCGCGGGTGCAATGTAGATACTTATTTTATACCTATATCAACCTTTCTCTTGAATCACTATCTATTGCTGAAAACTGCATTAAAATCCGTTGAGTGCTTTATAAGATCTAAGCGAACCTACTTCATTTTATACCATGTAAAAGAAGATGTCAGCAACGATTGCCTTTTATGCGAATTAATTCTTAGTAACGACTATCTTTAAACTTTTTACCTTGTATATAAGGTCCTTGAGGCTGCCACTAGGGTTGTAGGGTAACACCGCGAGCGCATGCCCACTTCGCAGCTCCAAGTCCAGGACTGGGTAGATGTAGGGGTGGTGCAGAGCTCGGAATAGCTCCAGCATCAGACCACGAGAGTTCTCGCTCGCTTCGACAGGGCAATTACTGGGTAAAGGGATCTGGAGACAACAGGTCCAAAGTTCATAAATACCAATGCTAGTTCAAGGAAACTGGAAAGTTACTTAAATAAATTTCACATAAGTGGCTACTTTTTAAAAATAAATTTATCAGAGCCTTAACAGCATGTAGCGTGTAACAGGAATTTTCTAATTGTACTGAACGCTTACACTGAAAATGTAAGTATTCATTTGTCTAGACTCTAGACTTTATCGAAAATTTTACAATTAATTCAAGAAGTAGACTTACCAGTGAGAGCAGTCGTTCTGTTTTGATGGAATTGTCGTGGATGGCGAACCAGTGCTTGTTCAGTCTGGACCCGATACAATTGAGCGGAGATATGAGATCGTATCTGAAATTCAATATAAAAATTGGTGGCAGCGGTGGGATCACGATTTTCCAGTACAGTGGCTTAATACAAAGTATGGTAAGTAGCGGTACAAAATAACGTTTAAGACTAGTATAACATGTTTCAATGATGAATCATATACCTCATTCGGATCGGATGAATGTGAAAACGACTTTAAGATTATTTATTCAGTTTAACTGTAAATATTAACTGAACAAATAATTAGCAAAATATACCTTGGAGTAACTGATAAGTACTCGTTGCAAATGACCAAAGCGACTGAACTTTCCATCGATCGATCTGCATACCTGTATGAAAAAAACATAGCCTTATTGTTTCCGTGAACCCTAAATTAATAAGCCGGTATCGGCTCAGACGGTGTAAGGTGTCAAATTATAATTATTGATCTTTAAATTCCAACAGGTGGGTGAAATAACACCTTATACTTTAATCCACGAGCAGTTATATGAAACTCAGCAAATTATTATGGAACTGGTCATGGACCAGTGGCGGATCTACGACTTTCGAACCAGGGCAAAAACTTGATATGGCGCCCCTCCGACCTGGGCTTAACTAACTGGGCGTATGGAAATAGAAAAGTAGAAGCATAATATTTTAATATTATGATTCGATTACTTGATAAAAACCTATAAGATTGTAAGAAAAGTGGCTTCATATTTGATATTTGTTCGATATTTCGAATTCTTGTCTCAAGGATATTTAGCCGATTTGGCGCCCCCATGAAAGTGCCGCCCGGGGCAAGTGCCCTCAGTTGCCCCCCTATAAATCTGGGGCTGTCATGGAGGTGTTTCAATTGTATGGTAATCCTTAAACATTACGGACACGAGTAAAAGAAAGAGAAACAACTTACCGTGGCGATGCCGAGGGCTCCGAAGGTGATGATTTGCCAGAACTAGAGCTCATGATCGACTTGTTGAACAGCAGCTTCGCGAGTGAATCTATCTTCTGCGCGACCAGAGGAGTCTTCTCAGAGTTCTCTTCTAGAAGAAATGTATAATAAAAAGCACATACGACGTGGGGACCATATTAAGAGACCAGTGGCAGCTTTTTGCTATTTTAAGCCGGCTCTTACTTTAATGTACATAATACATAATGGGACATCCCTGGTAATGTACTTTAATGGACACATGACATAAATCGTGGCTTACTTGCATTCAGGCTTAAGGCGGCTTAAACATATTATAAAATATCGGTCAAGGGTTGAAAATATAAGCCGATAGTACAAGTAAGTAAATGCATTGCTCAATCAAAGACAACACAATTTTTTCTAAACTTCGTGTTATCACAATACCTAACTAGGAAGGATGTAACAATGAAGGATCGTTACGCTAGAATATAATAACTCCCCACACCGATATCGGTGATTGTGGCTGGTTTCATTGAAACCAGGCCAGTTACGCAGGAGTGATTTTATAGTGCCCAAGTTTGTGCGCAGTACACAAGAGCCTTCTTCCTTTACTCTCATAATCCAGTGGGACGGATAACCGACATGACTGACGAGAGATCAGGCGCACATTTTTTGTTGTTCCAATGCGGGAATCGAACCCACGACCTCCGAGTCGAGAGCCAATGCTCTAACCACTAGACCACGCTAGAATATAATCACTCTAAGACTCTCTAACTCTAATGTGTTATATCAAGAAAGTTACGTTGCTCCTTGGCATTCGAACCAACTATTACGATAGGATCACGATACGGTAAAATGACTGGTGCCAACTTACCTTCACTCTCCTCCTTGTCCGTAGACACAGACCGAATACGGAAGGCATTCCTCTTGTTAGCAGCAGCCACCGACTCCGGGTTTAGCTCGGCCGCCGACTGCGCGCGTCTACAACCACCCTTACGTTTCTTCTTCCTGTAGCTAGACCGTGACCTCTCCTGGTAGAACCTGTCGTGCCCAGTGGTCTCCGATTCTCTCTCCTTACTCTCTGCCTTCAGATGCTGGTAGAGGTTGAACATTTTTTGTAGTAGCACTTTGAATTTAGCGACACTGGATTTTTTGAAATTCAGACCGGTGTTCTTGGGCAAAAGTGGATCGATTTTTTTTTCTAGGTTTATAGGTGAGGCGACAGAACCGTCGGACAGCTAGTGATTATATGTCGGCACTAATGGAAGACCCGCAAATGCGGAATTAGCTATCGCCCACGCAGCCAGTCTGTCCGTATGTTTAATCGTATATAAACACAATTAATTTATATGAAACTCATCTCGTTATGTCATTCTAATTTATTCGGATCCTATTATAAATGCACTTATTACATAAGTTTTAATTTTAATAGGCTAAGTGGATAATTGGCTTAGCTTTATTTATACTCAATCAGCTGGAAGGAATTGACTGAGCCCATGACAGTATTCAGTAATACCCATAAATGAGATTTAAGTTGCGGTCAAAATAGTTGTACGTTTTTAAGCGACTTAAAAAATAGAAGTTCTCAGTACAAAGTGACCTGTATGTTTTACTAGTAAATATTTGTTAAACAACAATTTATCTTGTCTTTTGAACTATGTTTAGGCAGTAATATTTTGACAGCTCAGTCCTTCGATTAATTATTACATAAATACGTTATACCCTTACAAAACAGACAATATTTCTGTGTCGCGACACACATTGACAAGGGACGCGTTAACGTATTAATACGTGCTACTCGTCGCCCGGCTCGACGCACACTATAGCTCTACCAGAATCTGATGGCATTTTAAAAAAAATAAAAAATGTGATTTTCATATGGCAATGTCAAGTATGACCCGTCAAATCAAAGTACGTGATCTGTCAACCGCTGCTAAAATTTTGTGATTATGTTCTTGGAATTTGTTGTTTTTGTGAAAATATCCAAAAAGGCAATTCGATCTCAAGCGAGAAATATTGTTTTCTATGTCTATAGTAAAATACAGAAAGAAGAAGGTGTAAATCGAACTCAATCTTATAATTTAAAGTTCGTGGTAGAGTTGACCGGTAAGTTAGAGTGAGTTGTTTTGATACTTTTTTTATATTTTCTTAGGTAATTATTGTGACTTCTTTAAATGTGTTTCCAGTACTACAATAAGGTGAATCGTAGCTGATGGCACATCGAATGATGGTTTGTTTTCCATGCCTGGTAAAAGGAGGAGAGGAGGAAAAAAGAAAATCAACATAAGACAGTTTCGATTTATAGTTGATTAATGATTAGGAATAAAGTAAACGAGTTCTATACAGTTCGGAAGGAAATTCCAACATTAAATAAACTGTTGCCAATTTAATTGTATGTTATTCGTAATAAATAAGTATATAAAGTAATTCACGATTGATTTATTTTTCATGAAATATCATTATATTACATAGTATAAAACAAAGTCCCTTTTTTGTCTGTCCCTATGTATGCTTAAATCTTTAAAACTACGCAACGGATTTTGATGCGAGTTTTTAAAATAATAGTCTTTAACTCTTTAAGTATTTAATAGTCTTTAAGATATTATAAAATTATGGTAAAATTTATATTCAAGTACTTATTATGTAAGTATATTATCAAGTGGTCGCGCATGTCGTATCGAGGTGATAGGGTCCCATTTTTAACAATTTGCATTGGGCAAACCTAAAAACATGTTCAATATTGTATCAGTAGTATTTTGCTGTAAGTAGGTAGAGAATTATTCGCCGAAGTAGTTTTTTCTCCAAGAACACTATTCCACGCGGGCGAAGCCGCGGGCAAAAGCTAGTTTTCTATATTATACACCGAACATTCTTCATACAGTCTTATTATAATTCATGTTCAATAATACTAAAGACATAATTAAATATTAACCAGTATCAAGATCGTTTAATCCAATTTCCCCAGTATTGCACACTACAATTTTTTTTTCCCCTATTTGCCATGAGATTCTGGTACACCTATAACACAAAAATTGGCCCGGAGTGGGCCAATTTGAGTCTTCACTTTTTACGCGCAATACCTACCATATCTATCTCTTTTTAATATAATACATCTATGCCTGAGGCCAAATATTAGGATATTATTATCTTTTCTTAGACGTGGATACAAAGTGTATTTTACTATGTGAGACACATTTTATGCAATATCCAATGATTTCAAAACTAAGGATGGGTTCAAACATTTGATAGTAAAAAATCTTCATACAAGAAAAAGTTGCACCATCTTGATTACATGTGGAGAAATGTCAAACCTAGACTGCCCCAAACAACCCAAACGTGTGGCAGTTTATGTGTGTAGTGTAGACACTTCCTTGACATGTCTATAATATATAGCTCTATGGTTATTTCGCGTACATTGTCACAATTCTGTGTAGCGTGCATTATTGTAAAGGGCTTATAAGATTACCTGCATACTACATTCCTGTAATAATCTATAATCTAGTCGGCTAGATAAGCCTTACAAGCAAATTTGCATTCAGTAGGGTACATTAAAAAATTTTTATTTGCCTTATATTAGAAAATTGTTTTGAGGTCATAGACAAAACATAGACTAAAATGACAATTTAAACATTTCGAAAATAAGAGTTTGGATTCTTGTTATAAAATGAAACAAGCAAATATACAACAATTTTTAATAACAAAATCTAAGTTAGTCACATAAATTGTCTATAAAAATATAACTTATTTAACGTATGGAATCTGTGTCATTCGCAATCAGACCTCTCTTTCTTTTATAGCCTTGTCTCTTTCACAACGAAAAGAGCGAGAAACTTAACTTATTCATAATCTTTTGTACATACTAAAAGACCATAATCTTATAAGATCTTCTTACAAATATGTTACAAAACAAACTTTTAACATTGTTTTGGTCGAGCTTATATTCTTTATAGATACTAGTGAGTTACTTTAATAACAATTCCAAAACAATATTTTGAATGTTTACATACATACAAGTAATAATTATATTTTACACAGGTAAGAGAGTATTATTATTATAAACAAAATAACAACTTTGTACTATTACAGCACATAAGGAACCATGAAACTTGTACAATATCGACAACGTTCCTGCTCGACCAGTTTATAAAAATTTTCATTTAAACACATAGCAATTGACCGCAACGACTGAAGACGTGGTTGAACTACGTATTTACACGTGAGTATATATGCGTGCGCACGATTCAACGGCTATACGATTTTCATCTTATTCTACCTGGTCGAGCGGCAATTTGTTCGATAGTAGGTAGTACATTGAAAAATAAATACTTAACTCGGGAATATTTTTTAAGAAAAAACAATAATTTAGAGTCGAAAATAAAAAAGATCATAACTCTCTCTCGGCCATATAAAATATAAGTAGTTTTAAAAGTTAAAAAAAATGCTTAAAGCAAAAACATAAGTATAAGCTTCCAAAAAATATCTCTTAAACGCTAGAAAATAACTCAAGCTGTTTAACAGCTTATATTATTTATCACACGCAACCACAGAAGTGTATTCATATAATATGTAGCTTAAAGTTTTAACGTTTGTTATTTAGATGAAAATATAATCTTCCAATATTACAATCATAAGATAGATATTTCTTGGCTAAATAGTTCTAGTTAAAAATTGTTTATTATTTGTACAAAATACGGAAAAACATAATTAAACATATTGATAACATCCGATTTAAAATAAGTATGCAATCATAATTTATAAGTACATTTTTTCACTCTCAATTCAAGTGCAAAATTTGGCACTCGATAAAAGCAATCTTTGGATACTAGAACAATATTTAAATTAACATGTTCAAGTCACATGCTGTCCTTGTCATATCGGCTAGCAGAGACAGCGACAGCCTGTGAATAGGACGGCTCCTAATTTTGATTACCGTTTCAATATTCGGCCGTTGTGAAATGACTTTTTATTTTATTTTTTTCATATTTGAATATTTCATTCGCACAATCTCAATTTTTTTATTGAATACAAAAGCACAATTAAATCGTTTAATGTTATAAAATCTCTCAAAATTATCAAAAGATTAAATCCATTATGGAATTTATTTCATAAAAATCTTAACCAAAAGATTATGTGGACAAACACATCTTATACGGTAAAACGCACAAACATTTTATACAGGATTACTATATGCATAAAAAATATAATAAAAAATGTGTAAACAATAACAAAAATCAATATAAAAAGAAATAGATTTTGTTTTTGTGCAAAGCATGCAAAAAATAACTTTAAAACTTTAAACGTAGTAAGACATTATACAGTCGTGCACAAGTATAGGAAATATATAAAATACTTAAATAATAATTAATGCATTATCATGTTAGTTTTAAACTTTTTCACATAAGCTATGTAATATTTTTAAATTTGTATTATTTTAAATATTATATGTATCTTGTTGAATCTTAAAGAAATTAATTTATAAACTGTATTAGAAGAAACAACTAAAAAATCCAGATATTACAAAATAACCTTCAAGTTACGTCGAGTAAAAAATTGTGCTATTTTGTACGATAAATACTTGTACATACCACTGCGCTTCTTACTTGCCACTCAACAGCCTATGTGTAAAGCGTCTTCCTTACTTTAACGGCCTATGTGTCTAGTCTATGAGTACTTGAAGTGCGGCCTAGGCTACTCAGCCTATGTGTACTTCAGGTACGCCGCGTTCATCTGCTCCAGGAATATGAAGGTGAGCACCGTGTGGGGCCCGAGCCGCGTGTAGTAGGGCAGGAAGCCCTTCCACAGGGAGAGCACACCCTCGTTCTTGAGCAGTGCCGTCACCACCTCAACTTGGGACTGGCCCTTCGCCGCGTTTTGGATTCTGTAACAGATTGGATTTTTAGTAAGCTTTAGAAGTAAATCTTTTTTAACCCCCAACGAAAGCAAAGTGGTGTTATGCACTGCGAGCACTGCATAGTGCACAGTACTATCACTGTAGAAAAATTCGTTCAATAATTCGTTCCGTAGTATAAGGCTGTATACTACCGCAGTACCCTATGACGTCATAAATCGCCGCCATATACTACTGTGAGCTCTGGTGTTATAAAGTTTGATGTCTGGTCTACGGCGTGGAATCGTAGCTCGTAAGTAAGTAAGTAAGTATTTATTTGCCAGAATATGGTTACAGTAGGTGTTCATAATTGTTGAATATAGTACATCATATTCTACATTAACAGTGTGCAAATATTATTGTCATTTAAATCTATAATTACTTTTCTATCGATTTCATTTAGTTTTATAAATTAACAGTAGTCAGTACATAATATCATAGTCAAATAAAATTTCATTATTAATAATTAAATCAACATTTCACATTTTTTACACAAATAGCACATACCAAAGAATTAAATATTATTTCACATTATTTTTCATTACATTACACATTTTTCTAAAAGGTCAATTTATAGAAGATAAGTCAGTTAAATATTAAAGTTACAGTTATGTTATTAATTATTATCGTCAAAATATTCTTTTACTGAGTAATACATTTTACTTATAAGCCATGTAAATAGATCTCTCCTAAACTTTTTTTCGGGTAAAGATTTTAGGTGGTTGGGTAATTTGTTATAGATGGATATAGTCATACAAGACACGTTACTACTGTACATTTTGACGCGTTGCTTTGGTATTTCTAGTTTAAATTGATCTCTGCAGCTTCTCGACATTGTTTTTGATTTTTTTATAAAATATTCGTCGCCATTTTTGTATACAAATAGACATATTTCAAAGATGTATTGGCTCGGAAGAGGTAGTATTTTATTGTGTTTGAAAACTGGTTTACAGGACTGCAGAGCGTTTAACCCAAAGATGCATCTTAAGCACTTTTGAACTTTGAAAGCTCTCTGAACATCCACTGAATTCCCCCATATTATTAGTCCGTATCTTAGAATTGATCCAACATATCCATGATAAGCCATTAAAGCCGCATTAGTTGATGCTACTTGTTTTATATTTTTTAGAACATAGACATATCTGTCTAGCTTAGTGCATATATGATTAATGTGATCTTTCCAGCTACACAGCTGGTCTACAGCTATACCGAGGTACAAAACGGATTTAACTTCTTCAATCACAGTATTGTCTTTATAGGAAATGTTCAAGGGAATTTTCGCGTCTTGTTTTATTTTAAAGTTAATTAATTTTGTTTTCGTTACATTTAAGTTTAAATTATTTGATTCTAGCCATTCTACTATACAGTTGATAACATTCGTTATTTCTGTTTCAAAGTTTAAATTATTTTTTCCTTCAACTAATATTGTCGTGTCATCTGCAAACAGAATACTCTTATGTCGTATTGCGTTACAAATATCATTTATGTAGCAGAGAAACAACAGCGGACCTAAAATTGAGCCTTGTGGTACTCCACATGCACTACAATCAAATGATGACCTATGTATGCTTTTTAATTTTCCTATTATTTTTGTAATTTCTACGCATTGTTGACGATTCGACAAATAGCTTCTTATCCAATCTAAAGCTACTCCTCGGATACCTAATTTTTCTAATTTATCCAGTAATTTTTCGTGGGACACAAAATCAAAAGCTTTACTTAAATCTAAGAATATTGTCATGACTGGTATTTTGGAGTTTAGACTCTCTGTTATAGTTTTTACTAGATCATGATAGAGGTAGCATGCGTGTATGGTTGATTTATTTCTCCTAAATCCAAATTGTTCTGATTGCAAAATTTTATGCTGATTAAGAAAACTATAGAGTTTTTCGTACATGACCTTTTCAAAATTTTTTGAAAATATTGGATTCCAAACATAATTATTCATTATGTTTGGATCCCCTTTTTTAAACAAGGGTTTTATGATAGAACATTTTAATTGTAAGCGGTTAACCGATTTGGATCTAGTTTCTTTTGGGTTGAAAGCTGACATGATCGTGAGTGAGTGATGAGCTCGCTCACTGCTTGACAATTTGGGGGTTACTAACAATTTTAAATTTTATTTATTTATCAGTTATTACTTAATTAAATGATTTTAATTTCAGGCTGTATAGGGCTATAGGCTTATATATACTTATACTTGAAATCCTAAAATGGTATAGCAATCTGCCACTTCACAATAGACAGTATAAATTAAGTCAACTCAAAAGTAACACAAATGTAATTTAAATGTAAGCGGGCCGCACCAATCACGGCCGCGGGCCGCAGTTTGACGACCACTGTTTCTATGATCTACTACTACACTGTGTTAATTTAGTCTATGGTACCTGGACTCAAGTGGTGTCGACCATGAATGTGCTTCTGCAGCGTTCTAGTCTATAGTCTATGATATACTCTACACTGTGTGGTCTATGGTACACTGTACCTGTGTTGTCTGTGGTACCTGAGGGGCAATTCTGCTAAATAAAACCTGCATTAATACAATTACAATCAAGTCCCGACACGCTTATACTCCCAAACGGTGTTTTTGTGAACGTTAAATCAACGTGAAACGCGCTCTGATTGGTCGAAACGTCATAAAATCCGTTCACGGTAACATGTTACTACATTTACAAAACTAGTGAAGTAAAATGAAAGTTGACTTTAAATACGAGAATTGAGGTTCTGGTCTTGATGTCTACGGCATGGAGGCGAGGGTTGTGACCAGCCCAGAGACCATGAACGTGCTTCTGCAGCGTTATAGTCTATGATATACTCTACACTGTTATAGTCTATGGTATACTTTATACTCTATACTGTGTAGTCTATGGTATACTGTAGCTGTGTTTCCGTGGTACCTGGTCTTGATGATGTCGACGGGCTTGGAGGCGATGGTGGTGACCAGCCCAGAGACCATGAACGTGCTTCTGCAGCGTTCTAGTCTATAGTCTATGATATACTCTACACTGTGTTGTCTATGGTACACTGTAGCTATGTTGTCTATGGTACCTGGTCTTGATGATGTCGACGGGTATGGAGGCGATGGTGGTGACGAGGCCGGAGACCAAGAACGTGCTTCTGCAGCGTTCTAGTCTATAGTCTATGATATACTCTACACTGTGTTGTCTATGGTACACTGTAGCTGTGTTGTCTGTGGTACCTGGTCTTGATGATGTCGACGGGCATGGAGGCGATGGTGGTGACCAGCCCAGAGACCATGAACGTGCTTCTGCAGCGTTCTAGTCTATGATATACTCTACACTGTGTTGTCTATGGTACACTGTAGCTATGTTGTCTATGGTACCTGGTCTTGATGATGTCGACGGGTATGGAGGCGATGGTGGTAACGAGGCCGGAGACCAAGAACGTGCTTCTGCAGCGTTCTAGTCTATAGTCTATGATATACTCTACACTGTGTTGTCTATGGTACACTGTAGCTGTGTTGTCTGTGGTACCTGGTCTTGATGATGTCGACGGGCATGGAGGCGATGGTGGTGACCAGCCCAGAGACCATGAACGTGCTTCTGCCGCGTTCTAGTCTATAGTCTATGATGTACTCTATGGTACACTGTAGCTGTGTTGTCTATGGTACCTGGTCTTGATGATGTCGACGGGCATGGAGGCGATGGTGGTGACGAGGCCGGAGACCATGGAGGCGCAGAAGTGCAGAGTTATACCCTCCGCCACGTACGCCGCGAACACCTCGCGGGCCTGCGACATATTGAAAACATTATTTGGAGGTTTGTTTAACAACGAACAAACACTATCAATATCTATTTATATAAAAATGAATGTCTATAATATGTCCTTTATTTATAGAATCGTATGTATTTGATCGTGTGATGATCTTTAGCAAAGTTGTTGTTCATGAGCCAAAGAAGATTTCTGAGTTGGTACGACCAATTTTCGACAGATGGGGCTTTACTTTACTGTCATTTTTAATTCTAAGGTGGTACGAAGTTTGCCGGAACAGCTAGTGTATTATAATAATAATAGCTCCCTACACCGATTTCTGTTATTTGTAGCCGATTTTATTGAAACCAGGCCGGCTACGCAGGAGTTATTTTATAGTGCCCAAGAATGTGCGCAGTACACAAGAGCACTCTCTTTACCTTTACTCTCGTAACCCGGACGGATGACCGACATGACTGACGAGAGCCCATCAGACGCACGGATCATCTTTCTTGTCAAATAATCAGGTGATCAGCCTGCATTGTCCTAACCAAACTTGCAAACATTATTCGTTGATCCAATGCGGGAATCGAACCCACGACCTCCGAGTCGAAAGCCAAGCTCTAACCACTAAGCACTAGACCACTAGACCACAGGAGGATGTTAATGTGTATTATAATATTATCCCGTTCGCAATGTCATTGCCATACGGCCAGGGTCGAACCGTAAGTTTAGGAGGCCCTGCGCTAATACTACTTAGGGGCCCACTGGGTTATTGTATTAACGCAGAGTTCTTGAATTTCTCGGGCCCTACGGTTTTCGGACAATACCCAGCCTTAGGTGTGTATGTCAACGTAAAATTGTAAAAACAGTTAGATTGTAATATTACTAGAGAAATTATAAAATGTTGACAGATTGACAATAAAAAATTCTTCTTACATTTTACACGTTATTTTTCGTTATATTGTAATATTTACTGTGTCGATTGGTTAAACGGCAAGTGCCCCGCGCCGCCATATTTGTTTGCTTTTTCATATTCATAATTATAACGAAAAATAACACGTACAATTATTGTAAGGAGAAATTTTTATTTGACAATCTGTTGACATATTATAATATCTCTAGTAATATTACAATCTAACGGTTTTTACAATTTTACGGTGACATGTCCACGGGCGGCGTTGATCGCTTTCTATTACTCGATCCTTCCACTCGTTAGCCGGACTCGTTAGACGAGAAACGCACCTGCGAGTAGGTGCTCAGCTGCGCGGCGTTGACGACCATCGCGCGGCCGACGGTGGGCGTGGCGCCGCGCCAGAGCTTGAGCACGCCCTCCTCGCGGATTATCCTGGAACGGTACATACTTAATGTAATTGAGGCCGTGAGAACCAGAGTGGCCTAACCAGCAAATTGTGAAAAATGGTTTATGTGCCACATTGGTATTGAGAATTATACAAAATTAATAAAATGTTTAGGAGGTGATAGTGCTGCCACCTTGTATAAAATAGTGATAACTTTCTTAGGCCACTCTGGCTCTAAAGAAAGGCATAATTGGAACAAGTTTATGCACATAAACCATTTTTCATTTTTTCACAATTTGCTGGTTAGGCCACTCTGGTTCTCACGGCCTCAATTTACATTCATGGTACACTAGCTGTTGCCCGCGTAAATAAAGTATCCCTCGGGAACACTGTACTCTTTCGAGATAAAAAGTAGCCTATGTTTTAATCCAGGGCCCAAACTACTACCATACCGGATTTCATCAAAATCCGTTCAGTAGTTTTTGCGTGAAAGAGGAACAAACATCCATCCATCCATACTCACAAACTTCACATTTATAATATTAGTAGGATTTGAGCTAAGTGTCAGTTCACACCGGAACGAAACGCTACGCAATTCAAAATAAAACTTTATTTACTACCCAAGAATATACATGTTTCAATGCAATGCAAGAGTTCGAATTTCGAGCTGCACAGTCCTGCGTAGCGTAGCACAGTGTTGCCAACTTAGGGGATTTCCTCCTTAATTTAGGGGGAAAAGTCTCTACAGGGGATATTCTAGGGGGAGGAAAGAAAGAAAGAAAATAAAAATCCCTAAAAATAACCCTAAAAATAGGGTTATTTTTAGAGATTTTTATTTTCTTGTTTTTCATTAAAATAAGCGATTTGAAGTATCGAAAAGTGAAATCTGTACTTAATAAACTTTCGGGAGTGTATTATCTACACTAATATTATAAAGAGGTAAACTTTGTTTGTATGTTTGTTTGTTTGTAATGAATAGGCTCAAAAAGTACTGGACCGATTTCAAAAATTCTTTCACCATTCGAAAGCTACATTATCCACGAGTAACATAGGCTAAATTTTATTTTGAAAAAAAAATAGGGTTCCGTAAGATATTTGGGTTTTTCGGACACAAGGTGTAAAAAATCAACCAGAAAAGTTACTTATTTTGCGTACGCTGCCTAAACTATAAAAGATAGAACCATAAAATGTTCTAATTAATTGTAGATCTTATAAATATCTACAAAAAAGTCCGCGACACACTATACCTATCTATGTCGAGTGAGGCACAACAACCATTTTTTTATTTAGAAATCTTGAATTTTTTTTGGACTACATTTAAACGCGTTTATTTTACTCATGCTATTAATCCTTATCAAAATAAATTGTTTCATCACTAAGTACAGTTTATGTAGATAATATTTGGTCTTTGAATGATTAAAATTGGACATTTGGTTTTGAAGTTATGGCGAAATTAAAATATTACGATTTCTGCTGCACGGCACGGCCTGTTGTGAAGTGGGCGTTACCAAGGCGGGGGTGCGCGTGCGGTGCTTATATCTATGACTTTTATGAGTAAATTTTTTGTTTTGTGTTCGTTGTAGCTAAGATGGATAGATACTTGATTCTTGAATACCTATTTATTTAGTGTTTGTTGTATTGTTAGTCCTGAAGAGTATAGGTATTAAATACGATAAAAGTATACCCACCTACTTATTTCATTGAGTTTTAGTAGGTACCTATATTAATTTGTTTCTGTTTGTTTTGACTAAATTTCGCCCGTTTTGTTAGAGGTTTAAAGACATTCTATAGTATTAGTATCAGTATTGTACCCGTGCGAAGCCGGGGCGGGTCGCTAGTAATGTATAAAGTTGGACAGAATAATATTACAGAACATAAATTTTTGCTTTTTGTAGTATTAATAGTAGATATTCTCAATGATACAAAAACATAGAGGGATTTTCAAGTAATTGTTGCGATTTTGGGGGTTTTTCACATAAGTTTGGAGTGAAATATTTTTGAGAGTTGGTAACACTGGCGTAGCACGGTACTACGGTATTATCCGTTCTCTATATATACTGTATTATCTATGGTATTAGCAGTATAGACAGCGGTCAAGGTTCGTTGTATCGATGCCGTACAAATTGTAGTTAACTTCTTCATGGCGAGCGACAAGAACTCACTTAGCACACCGAAGTGACCGAAGTTAACTTACCTCGTGAGGGCGTTGAACACGTTCTTGTAGTTTCTCCTCTGTTCTGCCGGCAGTCGGCCGTCCGCAGTCATCCTTATGAGGGCTACCTATGCAAAGTAAAATGTTTTTATTATTATATTAAATTAGTGTACATATAAGGTTCGGTAAAATCAATTACGGATATTTTGGGCATAATATGATCTATTGCTTATGTAAAGACGTTTAAGCAGAAAAATAATTGTCATACTAGAAAAAAAATCTTTATATGGGCGAGCTTACGTTTTGCGGAGAGTCACCCATACATGAGATGATTTTTTCCTTTGAGTATGACAATTATTTTTTTGCCTAAACGTCTTTACATAAGCAGTGGATCATGTGCCCGAAGTATTCGTAATTGATTTTCGGAGACATTATATAATAAAAACCTTATTTGAAGGTTTTGTTGAATGTAGAATATACCATATGATAAATGCACTTGTAAGAATATGAGGTAAGGGGTTCCGACTTCCCAGACGATCATCAAGCAGCTTGACGGCAAGCAAGTAGTTTTTATGCTTGCATCAAGCCATTTGACCGTCTACATTCACAAGCCAGAATTTTGAGTCAAGCATTACGGTGCTTGCTTTGAGCTTGATCGATTTTACGTTTTGACAATGTTCGCTATCGGCTTGATCAAGCATAGCTCAGTAGCAATAATGATGATTTTATTGGCGGGGGATCGGGTTTAAAATGAAGAAAAATGGGTCAAGCTTGATCAACCCGCTTGACAGGCGTAAATGGACGTATCAGACTGTTTGAGCAAGCAACAGTTACGTGCTTGCCACCAAGCTGCTTGATCGTCTCGGAACCCCTCTAGAGAGCTAGATAGAGCTCCGTGTGAATAAAGGTTTACAAGTCTTTTGGGTGTTTTCCTCAGGTCTAGATAAGGTTTTCTCGTTTTAATAGATTTTAAAGAGCATAATATGATAAGTGCATTGTATCGACTTACTTAAATTATCTACATGTATAATTATATATTGTGTACAATATGTATGAATAACTCGTACTTCTTGTTTAGTGATTGTTCAATTACTTTCAATTTTCAACTATCTTATGTTAATTATATATGTTACAGTCATTGTGATTAAATAGCTATTATACATAATGACTGGTCATTATATATAATAATTAATAACAATATTGTCTAGATAATGTGATAAATTAATCACTTTTTCCGGATATTATTCATAATAGCGGGCCAAAGTTAGCTAAAGTAATAAACACGATTCAACTTAGTGATGCAACAGAACTCTGCTTCTGCTTAAGGGCCCCATACATGATCCGGTCTGCCTTCATTTCGGCCTGAGCGGATGCAAAATCGTATCGTCTGTGTGCAATTTCGAGATTGATGCGATCGGCAGTACGACGGACTGAAGCGATTCGTTCCAGTGTTGCCAGCTCTGTTTTTGTGAAACTACTAAACTCGTATTGTACTCTACTATAAAGTACAAAAAACTACTAAAGAAGCTACTTAGGAATTCCTGAAGCCCCCCAAAAACTATTGCATTTTAGGATTTGTTATATTATTTTTTTTCATTCATTGAATTTTACTATAAATTTTACCATTAAATTAAAATATACTAGCAAATATTACGTATATTATAGTAAACAGTAATTAAACGGGTAGTTTTAAGAAAATTACGGACGAATGTATTTTTATGATAAGATGTAGGTATTTTTTTTGTGTTTAACCTAGGCCATTTTGCATATGATTACTGTCTGGCTCTTTCCTACTAAAACACTACTAATAACTAAATTTCTACCAAGGAGGGAATAAAATACTCAATTTAGTAAAATTTTGTAAAATAACTAAGTTGGCAACATTAATTCTGGCCTGTCCTGACCGTGTGTGGACAAATCGCTTCAGTTCTCGCCCGCGCCGAGGCCGTGCGGGCGTGTATCGTGTACAAGCGTTGTATGAGTTTTCGCGGTGTTTAAATACAAAATTGATAAACACGACCGTAGCGCGCGGCAAACCAGAATGGACTGATGCGACTGTTCCGTGTGTGGGCCCGAATCAGATCAGGCCGAACTGACGTAAATTGGGTTGGATGCGATTTTTTCAGACGACGTCAGTTCGGCCGTTCAGGCCGAACTGACGTCAGTTCTAACTGAAACGATCGGCCTCTCGTCTGTGGGGGCCTTTACGCTTCCGCGGAAGTTCTGCATGTCTTTTCACTTTCGTTTCCGTTTCTGGTTCCGCAAACTTTATAACAAAACTTTAAACGGAAGTTTACAGTGGGAAGAGAGGTGAAGTTCGGCCGGCTATAAAAGTTTCGTTTATTAAAGGTACATGCACATTATGCCGGGCCGCAGCGTGTCGGGACTCGGGGCGGAGCGCAGCGCAGCGCAAAATGCTAACCTAGCACACTGGTGACGGGACGGGCCGGGTCGCAGCGCATTGACAGATTTGAGTACAGTGTACTGCCAGAATTTGTGTGCAACTAACCATAAGGATAGTTCTGACGAAGAACTTTCTTTTTTTTACTATTGTTAGGAGAAGAAGATAATAAACAGCATAGACAAGCAGTTCGTTCAAAAAAAAGAAAATGTAAAATATAGATACATCCAATTTGTTCCAAGAGAAAGGTATTCGGCGAATACCTTTTCGTTTTGGGGATATTTTCAGACTCCTGATCGATATTTTCACTTACTTGAAATAATAAAGAAGGATCTGCATAAAACAAATCCGCTTGCTATCGCACACTGTTGACGGGACGCAGCGGGGCGGGGCGGGCCGCATCGCATGGAGGCAAATCCGCCTCGCAATAATGCGAGCCGCTGCGGCCCGACACAGTGTGCGATACTTCATACAAATTGTATGAAAGCGATTTAAGCGGATTGAAAGACAATTTTATAATCTTTACCTGTACCTACTTGTTTTATTACTTTATCCAATTCTTCGAAGATATTATATAAAATTGCCAGTTAATGTGATTAATTCTGTGTCATTTATCACTTTGTCTAAATTGAGTAGACATTATAAATAATGGCTGGATAGTATATATAATATCCGGATTTATTACTTTGGCTGTAACATATATGTACACTAAACTGTGTCTGTATTTGTGTAGTATTTGTTTACACCCTGACTTTGTATTTCGGCCGAATATTAAAACAGTAATAAAGTATAATACTGACTCTAGCGTCATTGTGGTCAGTTTTGGAACTATTACATATTTAATTAATTTTGTCGGGACACTTTTTCAGTTTTCCTCCTTAGAGATGGTTCTCCTTTCCTCTAGTCTCCACGGTTTCAGTATTCTGTAGTTAATCAAAAACCCAATTCTCGTATTTAACTAACACTATCAATTTACCTTTAATGAATTATTATTATTAATGAACTGTCTTGTTATCATAAACTGACCAAAAGTCGTTAAAGTTTATGAGAATACCATTTTTGTCATAGGCTGGGATTATACGATTCGGAATCCGGCGGGCCGGGGAAAATTCAGAGCACTGAAAATAGATCTCTGCACTAATACAATACAGTTCAAAATTGAAGTGTAGAGTGTCGAGCTGTCATATATGATCTTGATATTTGACTCGACACTTGTGTGTTCGATTTTCAGCTCTAGTGTACAGTGGTTTTCCTCCACAGGGAAGCCCTAGCTTGTAAAATAGGTAGGGATTTGAATGAGGGTCTCCAAAAGGTAAGCGGTAACTGGTATTAAGTGAAGCTGATAGGAATTGAGTTACTGGAACCCCACGCCACTGCTGTTGTATTAGTCCAGAGTTATATCTTTTTATTTTCCCCGGCCGTACAGTTTCCGGATCATATAGACCGAAATTGTATTATTGTGAGATCGAAATAACAGAATCGACCTTCAGCTACTTATTTTCCTATTGACTCAATAAGGCATTATGAATATTCAACCTCAGCGGGTGTGCCGACGAAGGCACCGACAGATCCGGCTGTGATGCCCAGAACAGTCTTCATACCGAAGCCGGGGGCCGCGCCGCCGTTGCGTCTGAAAACATAATGATAATATTATAACTACCCTCTACCACTAAGGCCGCTGCCACGAATTTTGCGGGCAGCGGGGCGGCGGCGTCGGCGGCGCGGGCGAGGCGTGGGCAAAGCAAACCCGTTCTCGAAACCAGCGGGCAGATCGCGAGGCACTAGAGCGGCGTAGTGTTGTGTTCGTGGTTGTGTCGGCGAGATATTTGTTTTTATTCGCGAACGAAATGTCTTATTTACAGTAACATCTTTTTGATTCAAATTTATTCCTAACGCTCGATTTATTGTAGGCAAAAGAAGAAGTGAATCCCTACTACTTATATAGGGTCAAGGGAAATTAAAGGCGAGTTTTATCGATATTATGAATTCAAATACACAATAATAGAAATCGATGGCTTAGAGCACACTTGTTCTAATTACAAAAAGTAGATTTTTCAGGAGAGCATTTTAAAGTTGAAGCATGAATTATACAAAAACTGTATATGATATGTAATTCAAATTACGTTTATTCATAAGACTTATTCTTTGGTTCTACAAAAAAGTAAATTTCATAACGAAATTACGTCAAATTGATAACAAAATCAGCTGAATTCCTAGCTAACCCCCCTTACTTAGTACATTTGAACCCTCAAATTTAGTAATTTGAATGCACGAATGTACTAAGTGAGCGGGGTTAGTATTCTAGTAGAGAAACAGGTACCTACATATCAAAATAAAAATATTAGATATATATATTTTATAAAATACCACAGAATACCGACTCAAGATATTTATTTTTTTTGTGCACGTTAGAACATAAAATAATAATAATATTGTTAAATAGCAAATCAATAAAACATTGCATAAAGGAAATCATTTATTAAAGTTTTGTTCTACTAAAAGTACTCATTAAATCAGCCATTCTTAAACACTTATAAAATTAGAGAAAGTATTTATCCAAGTTTCGTTAAATCCGTATGTAATATAGAATAAATAATGTATTCTTATAGAATAAAATATAGGTTATTTGACCATCAGACTTTAATTTTAGAAACCCTTAGATTTTAAAAACTCCACGTTTAAGCCTATGATATGACTCGTGAGATTAGAAGTTGACGAAAAATTGTGAACCAAAGAAACTATTTACATTTCAAAGCTATATATTTATCAGATTATAAACTAACGAGTAACTAACGTAAACGGTTTGTTAAGTTTCGAAATTTTCGCCAATTTAAATTCTTACTAGTTCGATCATAATCTAAAGTTTTTTCAATCTTGGGGTAACTTACTTTCATTACTTATTTGTACCTTTTAGGTAGACATAAATTATAATTCGATAACATTTAAATTTATTCAATATTAATACTCACGAGCTCCTTAAACTATTAGAATCTGTTAACTTGAACAAAGGCGCCGGCCCTGATGACGTTCCACCAATATTTATTCAAAAATATGCCAAAAGCCTTGTCACGCCACTAAGTATACTTTTTAAACGCTCATTGAACGAAGGTAACGTATCAAACACTTGGAAACTTTTTAACTTTTATAACTTTTTATAAGCTTTTATAACTCCAATACATAAAAATGGCGATAAAACTAATATTAAGAACTACAGGCCTATCTCTAAACTTAGCATTTTTGCCAAAATTTTTGAAAGAATTGTATATGTATAAGCAGGTCTATGCTACAATACAGTCTTGGTTTATCCCAGAGCAACATGGTTTCTTGAAGGGACGTTCAACCACTTCGAATCTTCTCCTTGCGTATGACTTTGTTAGTAGCAACCAGGTTAACATTATTTATACTGATTTCTGTGAAGCTTTTGATCGTATCGATCATTGCATTCTGCTTGAGAAGCTCCAACAAGCAGGAAAGGAAACCTGTTGCGGTTGTTCTCCTCCTATATAAATAACCGATCTCAGACAGTAGCTTTAAGCGGATACGTATCATCCTGGATGTCAGACCCCTCTGGAGTTCCTCAAGGCTCGCTACTCGGGCCTCTTCTATTTGCCATATTTCTGAACGATGTATCATCTTGTTTCCATCATGCTTGTTTCTTATTATATGCCGATAACACGAAAATAATAAAACGTATCACTTCAAGTGATGATAGTAAACTAAGATGACCTTAATAGGTTTAGTGAATATTGCCGTAACAATAAACTGGATCTTAATGTATCAAAATGCTTTGTAGTGAATTTTACGCGTAAACTCCATGTAATTAAGTACAATTACATCCTTAACAATCAGGCCCTACTGCATAAAAATAAAATCAAAGACCTGGGTGTAATTGTTGATCACAAATTATTATTCGATGAGCACCTTGATTATGCAATGAAAAAGGCCTCTAGAGCCCTGGGGTTTGTAATCAGGCACTGCAAAAACTTTAGAACGCTCAAACCTATAAAAGTGCTTTACTGTTCTTACGTACGTAGTGTACTTGAGTACTGTTCTGAAGTCTGGAACCCTGCCTACGATATTTACAAAAACAGGATTGAATCAATACAAAAAAGGTTTCTTAGATACTTACAATATAAATGTGGTGAAAATCTAATTAGTTATAAAACTAGATGTAAAAAATATCATTTCCTTCCCTTAGAGCGCCGTCGTATCATCTCAGATTTGATCTATTTGAATAAAATTATTAAAAATGTCATAGACTCCCCCGACGTACACAATAAAATTAAAATAAATATACCCTCTAGATTCTTTCGCACTTTTGTCCCACTTTACATCCCACCCTATAATACTAATTATCATCGCAATTCGTTTATATGTAGGTCTACCGCACAATTTAACGATTTCTTACGCGATCACTCTAATGCAGATGCTTTCTTGATTGAATCTTCTTCTTCGGCTTGTAACTACAGAATATTTCTGTTAATTATTATCAATTAGGTATGTGTGATCAGTTCAGTTATCCAAAGGTTTGATTGAATTTTTCTCGATTATTTTTGTTTGTTATTATTTTATTCCCTTTTCTTTTTCATTTGTATAAAGCTAGCATTCACCTTAATGTTTTTTACATATCTGTAAAAACTTGTCAATGGCTATCTGTTTCAATTATGTTTAGCTGTAAGTTTTTCTATAGAAATAAAATAAAAATATAATAAAATACAAATAAACATGCACTAGTAAACTTGATCTGACACTAAGAAAACCTGTCGCTACCGGCGCGCGGAGCTAGTCCAGTACTTTCTGCTGCCAATAGCAAGAATATCTATCTACCCTCGTACGTAATACGTATCTACCCTCCCCACGCTCGCCAACACGTACAGAAATAACGCGCTAAAACGATTATTGAAGGCACACTTAACTTAAAATGACGTTAGTATACTCAAGTATACTAACGTCATTTTAAGTTAAGTGTGCCTTCAATAAAAAATCATTTTTGTTTTGTTTCTTTAAATGCTCAAGCATTTAAAGAAACAAAACAAAAATGAATTAAGTGTACACGTATTAGATATGTAATTTTCGATAATTTTGTAAAAATAGTTCTTTTTTGTATCATAGCGACTTAGCACATTTGTGCACGCACGAAAAAAAAGGAGCATTAGATTCGTTTTTGTATTAACTGCACTTACAACATTTGGATTGTCTGTAATATGTAAGATTACATGTCGTAAAGGTACTTAATATTTTTGTGCGTTAACTAGTACAGCGGGAGAGAATATTAAAATCACTTATGGACTTTTCGTAGCAAATTAGTAAAAATAAAGGATTTTAATACTTTTGGACATAAACTGAGCTTACTTAATACAACCGTGACACTGGGTTTTTGATAGAAAGAGACGGAATATCGATACGTGGGTAAGTGCAAACGGTAGAGCACGTCAAATAATACAGTTTTCAGTCAAAAAGTAAAAATCGCAATTTTTGTAATTAGAACAAGTGTGCTCTAAGCCATCGATTAATATAAAAACACAAAAATAAATTGTACAACACTACAATGTAGAAGCGCGGGCGGTCGCCTCTCGACGGGAGCTCACCGCTCTTCGCCCGCGCAAGCCTCGCTGACGCGCCGCTGGTTTCGAGAACCTGGGCGCCTAGACAAATTATCTTCGTTAAAATTCGGAAAGATCTGTCGTATCGACTTCTCTTTTGAGATCACGACATTTTGTGCCTAGCCAAACGCACACTGTTGTTCGAATCGCAACAACGAATTGCTCAAACGTTAGTTGTTTATGATTTCAAGAATTTAGCCGTCAGTTGTGAAGTTGTCAAATGTCATATATTTATTTTTAAATTATTGATGGCGTTACGGCATAAAACTATTTGTCAGTGTCAAGTTAAAAAGGCAGACAACTAGATTCAATGTAGGTACCTATATGATTTCAACACCGTATTATTTTCAAGTCTAATGTCTAGTCAAAGTTCAAAATACAAATAGTCAGTGCAAGTCAGTCGATTCAGTAAAACGGTACCTAGAAGTTTTATTGAAAGTTCCTAGAGTGTTTTGTATAAAATGGAATCAAATTTCAAGTGTAGAAATTTACAATAAGAATAAAGTAGGTACTTATTTAACACAGTGACAGTAAGTGATGTAATGGGAATAATTTATCGTGACTAAAGGAACAATCAGGAAAGTCCAAAAAATATATTTAAGAACAAAGGAAATTTGAATTCACTTAGTTAAACGGTCAACAGGAAAGTTGTATGCTACTCAGCAAAAGATGGAGCCACTAAAATAGATCTGTTAGATATCTATATGGATCGTCTGATAGCTAACTAAATCTCATAAAAGTTCCGTCAACTAAACATAGATGTCGGTTTTAATTATTCTAGCTTCTCACAAATTACTATAGATGTCACTACCTTATTGCTGACTACCTATTCGATAAAAGAGGGCGCTCCTATACTGTCCATCTACAAACATAATATTGAACAGTGATTAAGATGAATTTTCTAGATAACATCACTTTTCGTAAGAAAAGGAGGAGTAGTTTAGGTAGTCATGAGACTATTATCTCAGACGACAGTGGAGATCAACCTATATCAACCCTTAACAATATATTGGATGGCAGTTCACACAGCCTCCCCAATTTATCGACGGACGCTTATGAAATAACTACACTAAAAGAAGAAATATTGAATCTAAAACTACAACTGGAAAGCGCTCATGAAGAAATCGCTAACATTAGTTATGAAAATGCAAGTCTCAAATCAAAATTAATAGAGTACGAAAAGCAAAACAATATATATAAGGATGTCATCACTACGCTAAGGTCAGACGCTACACCAAACACAAGTAGAAAAACAAATAAATTCTATACACCAACTATTAAACGAGTAAAAGTAATGTCACGAGGATTGTTTCGGACTCCAAACTCACCAAATTCACTTGATACAAAAATAACCAATTTCTCTACTTCTCTACAATCTCTTCACGATTCGCCAAAAAGCAGTATCAAGAAATACAGTAATTCAAATCTACTCTCAAAGTCTGATAATGATAGTCAACAGAAATTCCTTAAAGTCGATGAAATACGATCTGAAAACACGTTATACAAAAACCCCAAGACTACCGAAGAAAAACAAGAAAAACACAGGATTATTATATTAGCTGACCAGCAAGGACGAGGCGTACAAAAAGCGCTACAAAAATTAGTAGGTAATAAATACACTGTAACTTGTTTCTGGAAATCGGGGGCTAGCCTCAATAAGATAGTAAATTCAATTAATATAACAGACCTCACAATGAAAGACTTTGTAATTTTGATAGGTGGTACGAATGAAAAGAACCCTCTGCAATTTAAATTGTCAATTAACAAATGGTTGTCTGAAACGAAAAACACGAATGTACTAATATCTCAAATCCCGTACTGTAAGAATCTTCGCGAAACTAAATTAAATTACGAACTAAGGTTTACTTGTAACAGTTATCCCAACTCTACCTATGTTCCTATGAACTATGAAACATATTTTCCATCTATGTATAAAAACTTTCGTCTATATTTATGTCGATATTTGCTTAGAGAAATTCTCCATGTAGAGTACAAAAGTAATTCTTGCGAATACGCTAAAAATAAAAAGCTTACTCTGGGCTCTACCATGTACAATAAATCTACACAAACAGAATCTACTGACGATAACAGAAGTACTGAAATAAATAACACAGAGCATTCAAACTCTACATTAAAAAAAAGACGTTTTTTTCGTGACCAATAACATAAGTATACTGCATCAAAATATCAATGGCTTAATAAGTAAATCCGACTTGCTAACTGTTACACTTAACGGAATAAACCAAAATATTGATGCTCTATGTATTACTGAACATAACATGACACATGAAGACACCAAATTACTAAACCTGCCGAACTACAAAATGGGAGCATACTTTACCCGAAATACACGTCGTGGTGGCTCGTGCATATTAGTCAAATCACAGTTTGAAATAACGGAATTACAAGTTTTAAAGACAATAAGTCAAGAAAGGATCTTTGAGTGTTGCGGTCTAGAGATAGTAAAGCTTAATATATTTTTAATATGCATTTATAGATCACCCGGTGCGAGTGAAGCATCTTATAATCTCTTTCTAGAAAATTTAGATAATCTGCTAAAGAAAATTTGCTTTGGTCGGAAGAAAATAATAATATGCGGTGACCTCAATATTGACACTTTAAAAAAAACTAAACATCACTTGAATTTAAAAACTTGCTTGAAACTTACAACCTTAAACTAGCGCTAAATGAAGCAACTCGTCTCTCCAGCAAATCTTGCATCGATCATTTTATTTGTAATTTTAGTGATTTTGTATGCAATGTTACTGAATTAGCACTCTCGGATCACACGGCACAAATTTTCTCTTGTCCTATTGAAAAACAAACCCACTATAAATACTGGTATGTTCAAAAGCGTGACTATGGTACAGATAACATTCGTAAGTTCATAAATTGCCTAAATGCACTATCTTTCTCCGAAGTATATGACTGTAATGACGCGAATAATGCATTTAACGTATTCCACGAGCTATTCCTTTTATTTTATTCTTTGTGTTTCCCATTCATAAAAGTGAAAATATATGCAAACAAACGAATGAAATGGATATCAAAAGGGATAAGAAAATGCTGTAGACGTAAGAGATACTTACTATGGCAGTATCGTAAAAATAAAGGGGTAACTAAACAATATCTTAAAACATATTCATTAAAACTTCAACAAATAATTAAACTTACACAGAAAGCCCAAAATAACTATGCAATTAATAGATCTCATAATAAGTCCAAAGCAATGTGGGCCGTCATTAGCAGAAATAAAAAAAACTTGCAAAAATGAAATACACAAGTTACACGTAAATGGTGAGTATATATCAGACCCATCCAACATAGCTACAACTCTAAATACATTTTTTTCCACTGGCACTACAGACACAAACTCTAGGAACAGTCAAAATAACTCTAATTACAAGCCATTATCAAATCATTATAACTCTATATTCATGCCGCCCGCAACTCCAAGTGACATTTATCGTACAATTAACTCTCTCAAAAATACTAGTAGCGTAGGTTATGATGGAATAACAACTAATATTATTAAAAAAGTGTCTACTACTATATCACCGATACTATACCACATTTATAACCTATGCGTAGAAAAGGGAGTATATCCAGATAAGTTAAAACTAACAATAATAACACCCCTATTTAAAAAGGGTGATCCAGAAATGCCAAATAATTATAGACCAATAGCACTAATACCAATTTTCTCAAAAATTTTTGAAAAGTTAATCTATGAAAACTTATACAATTATTTTGAAAAACACAACATAATATGCAAAGAACAAATGGGTTTTAGGAAAAACAAATCGATAAATTGTGCAATACACGACTTCTTAAAAAATATACTAACAAATTTAAATGAGAAAAATAATATGTGTGCACTCTACATGGACCTTTCCAAAGCATTTGATTTTGTTAATCACAAAATTTTAATTGATAAACTGGAATCATATGGAATTAGAGGTAACGTACTTAATTTAATTAAATCATACTTAACTGATAGAAAACAAGTTACTCAAATAAAAAAACTATGTCCGAAGAGTCTTATGGAAATTTGTTACCTATCACCAATTGAAGAAGTCGATGATGGCGTGCCACAAGGTGGTGTTCTAGCGCCACTTATGTTCTTACTATACATAAACGACTTACCGAAAGCAATAGACGAAAAAATTGTACTCTTTGCTGACGATGGCACAATATTATATATTGGAAAAAATAAAAATCATCTGGAAACTGATATATTGAACTCCCTTGACAAAATTATAAAATGGCTAAATATGAATTACTTAAAAATTAATTTAGACAAAACCAATGTTATGTATTTTAAAAATTTTAAGCAGCCTAGTGTAAATATAGAGGTGGAATATATGAATACTAAAATTAAGCAAGTATATGTCTCTAAGTTCTTAGGAATATATGTGGATATATTATTGTAGCAAGTCGGATTTACTTATTAAGCCATTGATATTTTGATGCAGTATACTTATGTTATTGGTCACGAAAAAAACGTCTTTTTTTTAATGTAGAGTTTGAATGCTCTGTGTTATTTATTTCAGTACTTCTGTTATCGTCAGTAGATTCTGTTTGTGTAGATTTATTGTACATGGTAGAGCCCAGAGTAAGCTTTTTATTTTTAGCGTATTCGCAAGAATTACTTTTGTACTCTACATGGAGAATTTCTCTAAGCAAATATCGACATAAATATAGACGAAAGTTTTTATACATAGATGGAAAATATGTTTCATAGTTCATAGGAACATAGGTAGAGTTGGGATAACTGTTACAAGTAAACCTTAGTTCGTAATTTAATTTAGTTTCGCGAAGATTCTTACAGTACGGGATTTGAGATATTAGTACATTCGTGTTTTTCGTTTCAGACAACCATTTGTTAATTGACAATTTAAATTGCAGAGGGTTCTTTTCATTCGTACCACCTATCAAAATTACAAAGTCTTTCATTGTGAGGTCTGTTATATTAATTGAATTTACTATCTTATTGAGGCTAGCCCCCGATTTCCAGAAACAAGTTACAGTGTATTTATTACCTACTAATTTTTGTAGCGCTTTTTGTACGCCTCGTCCTTGCTGGTCAGCTAATATAATAATCCTGTGTTTTTCTTGTTTTTCTTCGGTAGTCTTGGGGTTTTTGTATAACGTGTTTTCAGATCGTATTTCATCGACTTTAAGGAATTTCTGTTGACTATCATTATCAGACTTTGAGAGTAGATTTGAATTACTGTATTTCTTGATACTGCTTTTTGGCGAATCGTGAAGAGATTGTAGAGAAGTAGAGAAATTGGTTATTTTTGTATCAAGTGAATTTGGTGAGTTTGGAGTCCGAAACAATCCTCGTGACATTACTTTTACTCGTTTAATAGTTGGTGTATAGAATTTATTTGTTTTTCTACTTGTGTTTGGTGTAGCGTCTGACCTTAGCGTAGTGATGACATCCTTATATATATTGTTTTGCTTTTCGTACTCTATTAATTTTGATTTGAGACTTGCATTTTCATAACTAATGTTAGCGATTTCTTCATGAGCGCTTTCCAGTTGTAGTTTTAGATTCAATATTTCTTCTTTTAGTGTAGTTATTTCATAAGCGTCCGTCGATAAATTGGGGAGGCTGTGTGAACTGCCATCCAATATATTGTTAAGGGTTGATATAGGTTGATCTCCACTGTCGTCTGAGATAATAGTCTCATGACTACCTAAACTACTCCTCCTTTTCTTACGAAAAGTGATGTTATCTAGAAAATTCATCTTAATCACTGTTCAATATTATGTTTGTAGATGGACAGTATAGGAGCGCCCTCTTTTATCGAATAGGTAGTCAGCAATAAGGTAGTGACATCTATAGTAATTTGTGAGAAGCTAGAATAATTAAAACCGACATCTATGTTTAGTTGACGGAACTTTTATGAGATTTAGTTAGCTATCAGACGATCCATATAGATATCTAACAGATCTATTTTAGTGGCTCCATCTTTTGCTGAGTAGCATACAACTTTCCTGTTGACCGTTTAACTAAGTGAATTCAAATTTCCTTTGTTCTTAAATATATTTTTTGGACTTTCCTGATTGTTCCTTTAGTCACGATAAATTATTCCCATTACATCACTTACTGTCACATGAATGTGGAGCACAAGATTCAAGTACGTGTAGACTGCTTTTAACACTTTTTACTTTACAAATGAATCTTAGAGATGTCTTTTGCAGATCTTCCTTATTCACAATTGTTTATTGAAGAAAACAATGTCACAGAGTCTTTATCAGTTTTTGATCACAACACAACTTCTTTTTCACTTATATAGTCACTTTTTCCAATTTTATACATTTTTTATTACGGAGACGATCTGAATCAGATTAGCGCCCTCTGTCTCATCATATATACCTCTGTCTCATACTGCACAGCAGACGGTCTCCAAGTTGCAAGAACTGGGGTTGGAAGCTCTCCATCATCCGCCCTACTCATCAGACCTTGCGCCTACAGACTACTACTTTTTCCAGAATTTGGATAACTTCTTGGTGGGAAAAAAATTTAAATACCCGAGAGGCAACTACAAAATACCTTTGAAGAATTTGTTGCCTACCGTCCAGCTGATTTCTTTAAGAAGGGCATCAATAAACTGCCACTGCGTTGGCAAAGATGCATTGATTGCATGGGTGATTACTTCGATTAATACAAATAATAAATACATTAAAAAAAAATTGTTTTAATTTTTTCATACAAAACGGCAATTTCATAGGTAAAGACCTAATATATTATGTACTTATATCCACATCCTAATTATGGAGACGCATAAAAACGTCGTATGAAATGAATATTTGAAACACTAACATACACATACATACATGATAAAAAAGCGAAGGGTCGGGGGGTCGCGAAATATTTTTTTCATACCAGGGGGGTCGCATCATGAAAAAGGTTGAAAAACACTGCTCTATACTAATATAATAAAGAGGAAAAGTTTGTTTGTTTGTTTGTATGTTTGTTTATTTGCATTGAATAGGCTCCGAAACTACTGGACCGATTTTGATGAAATTTGGTGCAAATATAGATGAAACCACGGGGAAGGACATAGGCTCCTTTTTATCGCGGCAAAATGTACGGTTACCGCGGGATTTCCTTTTGCGCGTACGAAGTCGCGTGCAACATCTAGTCTTACAATAATGTCAACTACTCGACATCATGGCGCTCCTAGACAATTAGTTTCAGTCTTTATATATAGAATATTTCTTCTTTAAATTTATTTCTTCGGCTCGCGTCGCTGCGTGATGCTAAGCCTGCTAGTACGAGGAAAAACTTTGGAAAAACTTAAAACAATCTTATGCCAAAGCATAGAGCGTGCGGACAGATACGGTGTATCATTTTCAACCTTATACCTTAGCAATAAGGTTCAAAATAAAGTTCACCTGTCAATGACTTGTCAATCGTAATTTCAAACATTTTTGATTTTCATTGTGGTTACTTATCGTTTAATTCAATATTCTAATTAAGTTACACTTTGATTTCGTGTAGTTTTCTATTTAAATAGGTAGGTATTTTAAGCAAAATACGATTTCTTGGTATTTTAAAGAGTTGTATTATTTTTTATGATAGGTAGGTAGGTACATATTTAGTTTTGTTTTCATAATAATTAAGGTTGTCTTTTTATCCAACCGCGATAACCCATATTCACGCGAACGAAGTCTCGGACATCACCAAGCTACAATAATTATTATGATCAATATCTACATTATACAACATTGTATTGTACCTGTTTATATAAGTAGGTACCTACTTTTATTCGATGCTTTTGCGCGCCATCTCGTGATCACATGTGGTACCCTAATACTACGCCATCTACCATAATTGTCTAAAAACAAGCTACTGAGGTCATTTTTTGGATTTAGAGACAATTATCAAATATCCGCCTATGAACTTTAAAATCACACTGGAAAGAGACGGAAAAATATTTTTTCTTGTTTAAAAGAGAACTTAATTGATTTACTTCGCTAATTTGTGCAATTTATTGATTTTCGTGCTAGTAACTAACGCCATCTAGAGCTAAGCAGAATCCGGACCTTTATTTTGTGTATGTTTTAATGTATGGGATCTGTCAGTCTATACTTTTTTAATTGTCCATGGTACCTACATACCTACAATCTAAATAATTTACATACGACCTCCGTGGCTCAGTGGTGAGAGCAGTGGCGCTTTAACCGGAGGTCGCGGGTTCGAATACCGCCAGGGAACAAAAAAGTTTTCTGTGTTCCTGGGTCATGGATGTGTATTAATGTGTGTATAAAAAAAATCTTATATTAAAGTAAAGTATAAAAAGTATTAAATATATTTCCGTTGTCTGGTACCCGTAACACAAGTTCTTCGGATACTTACCACGGGGCCAGACTGACGTGGTGTGAAGCGTCCATAGATATTATAATTATTATAATTTTCACTATGAAACCAATTAACATTGGAAAGGTCGTCGTTCATCCACAGGAAAAAGAAATAATTAACTTACCATTTATTCCCATTTCTTGAACTATTTAATAATAATATCTATCTATGGACGCTTTTACACCACGTCAATCTGGTCCCGTGGTAAGTTCTCGAAGAACTTGTGATACGGGTACCAGACAACGGAAATATATTTAATACTTTTATACTATACATATATTTAAGATTTTTATTATATAATACACATTTATTGCACATCCATGATCCAGGAACATAAAAAACTTTTTGTCTCCCGGTGGGATTCGAACCCGCGACCGGGCTTCTTGAGCGCCGACGCGCAAACCATTGAGCCACAGAGGTCGTTTCACTCCAAAGTTAGTTTTTTTTTTCATAGAAGTGTTCATGTACCTACTTTTTATGCTGGACGTCATAATATTATTATGTCTCCGGATACTGGCCCACGAGTACAATAAATTTTATTCATCTATCGACATTTTTAACGAACGATTATCGCGCTCCCAAGTATCACGGTTGACTGACTATGAAAATGAAGTTGGCCAAACCGAACTGCAGTTCGCGACACTTTTTGACAGTTGATCAAATTTGTCTTGCAGTTCGCTGCAGTGTAGTTCCGTTACCGCTTAGTGCGTGTTATCTCATATAATTTCATATAAAGAATATTTTGACGCGACGTGTCGCTCAGTTCCGCCGAAGTGCAGTTCCGCCTAGTGCGTCCGGACCTTAAGATTTCAATCTTTCCAGAGCTGTCAATAGCAACTTTAAACTTCCCGCGTAATTTCAAACGAGTGCACGTCGGACCGTCGCGCGCTCTACCGGCAAAAATCTGTCCCCGTAATTGAGACCATTATTTTAACATTACGTTCGGACTCCTTGTTATCTATACTTCGTGTTCTTGGAATTTGTTGTTTTTGTGAAAATATCCAAAAAGGCAATTCGATCTCAAGCGAGAAATATTGTTTTCTATGTCTATAGTAAAATACAGAAAGAAGAAGGTGTAAATCGAACTCAATCTTATAATTTATAGTTCGTGGTAGAGTTGACCGGTAAGTTAGAGTGAGTTGTTTTGATACTTTTAGTTTTTTTATATTTTCTTAGGTAATTATTGTGACTTCTTTAAATGTGTTTCCAGTACTACTATAAGGTGAATCGTAGCTGATGGCACATCGAATGATGGTTTGTTTTCCATGCCTGGTAAAAGGAGGAGAGGAGGAAAAAAGAAAATCAACATAAGACAGTTTCGATTTATAGTTGATTAGGAATAAAGTAAACGAGTTCTATACAGTTCGGAAGGAAATTCCAACATTAAATAAACTGTTGCCAATTTAATTGTATGTTATTCGTAATAAATCTATACTAATATTATAAAGAGGAAAACTTTGTTTGTATGTTTGTTTGTTTGTTTGTTTGTAATGAATAGGCTCAAAAAGTACTGGACCGATTTCAAAAATTCTTTCACCATTCGAAAGCTACATTATCCACGAGTAACATAAGCTAAATTTTATTTTGGAAAAAAATAGGGTTCCGTAAGATATTTGGGTTTTTCGGACACAAGGTGTAAAAAATCAACCAGAAAAGTTACTTATTTTGCGTACGCTGCCTAAACTATAAAAGATAGAACCATAAAATGTTCTAATTAATTGTAGATCTTATAAATATCTACAAAAAAGTCCGCGACACACTATACCTATCTATGTCGAGTGAGGCACAACAACCATTTTTTTATTTAGAAATCTTGAATTTTTTTTGGACTACATTTAAACGCGTTTATTTTACTCATGCTATTAATCCTTATCAAAATAAATTATTTCATCACTAAGTACAGTTTATGTAGATAATATTTGGTCTTTTAATGATTAAAATTGGATGTTTGGTTTTGAAGTTATGGCGAAATTAAAATATTACGATTTCTGCTGCACGGCCCGTTGCGAAGTGGGCGTCGCGTCGTCGCCAAGGCGTGCGAGTTTAGATCTATGAGTAAATTTTTTGTTTTGTGTTCGTTGTAACTATGATGGATAGATACTTGAGTAACTATTTATTTAGTGATTGTTGTATTGTTAGTTCTGAAAAGTGTAGGTATTTCATACGACAAAAGTATACCCACTTACTTATTTCATTAAGTATTAGTAGGTACCTATATTAATTTGTTTCTGTTTGTTTTGACTAAATTTCACCCGTTTTGTTAGAGGTTTAAAGACATTCTGTTATCTGTAGTATTAGTATCAGTATTGTACCCGTGCGAAGCCGGGGCGGGTCGCTAGTAAGTATATAAAGTAATTCACGATTGATTTATTTTTCATGAAATATCATTATATTACATAGTATAAAACAAAGTCCCTTTTTTGTCTGTCCCTATGTATGCTTAAATCTTTAAAACTACGCAACGGATTTTGATGCGAGTTTTTAAAATAATAGTCTTTAAGTATTTAATAGTCTTTAAGATATTATAAGATTATGGTAAAATTTATATTCAAGTACTTATTATGTAAGTATATTATCAAGTGGTCGCGCATGTCGTATCGAGGTGATAGGGTCCCATTTTTAACAATTTGCATTGGGCAAACCTAAAAACATGTTCAATATTGTATCAGTAGTATATTGCTGTAAGTAGGTAGAGAATTATTCGCCGAAGTAGTTTTTTCTCCAAGAACACTATTCCACGCAGGCGAAGCCGCGGGAAAAATCTAGTTTTCTATATTATACACCGAACATTCTTCATACAGTCTTATTATAATTCATGTTCAATAATACTAAAGACATAATTAAATATTAACCAGTATCAAGATCATTTAATCCAATTTCCCCAGTATTGCACACTACAATTTTTTTTTCCCTATTTGCCATGAGATTCTGGTACACCTATAGTTATAAACATTTGTTAAAATAATAATAAAGTACACTCGTTTTATCTAAGATTTTTCAAGTCACTTTTTAAAAATACCAACATTTTTCTGGTTGGCAACATGCAAGAACGAGACACACGGCCTCCCTTCTGGCTATCTCGCTCGGCTCGGATTTGCCTCTATGATACGTGCATTGTGAAATACACTCTATTACCAAGGCAATACAGTTCTTTTTAGCAATTACAAAATACGGAGTCGTCTATCCTTAGGACTATATCCATGTCCTAGTAACACTTTAAACTGGCCAGAAGAAGATGAAGTACAATAATTTTTGTTTGTTATCAAAATAACAATTTACCTAACTTAGGTCCACAGAGTACTTTTTTATAATATGAAACTTAGGTCTTTACATCCGATGATGGATGATTTATACAGTATTCTCCGAGCGAAGTAACCACTCGTGAAATACTGTAGTGCCTGGGACAGTTGGTTTTTAAATATCGTATGATTGCCCAAGCACATACGGCATTCTCACAACATAGCCAGCCTAGTCCAGAGGAATGACTAGTCAATACGTCTGGGGCCAACTATGTGCTGGTTTCCTCACGATGTTTTCCTTCACCGTTAGAGCGTCCGTATAATGTACTTGAGATCTGCTGGCCGATTCTGTATCGTTATACATAAAAGTTGGCTTCAAGGCTTCATACTGGTGGAGAGAAGAAGAAACATACTCACATACTTTTATATTTATAATATTAGTAGGATTTTTGACTACTTAAATATTATCATTACCTTATACATAAGTAAAATGCGTTTTAAATCTTTATAATTTGTAGGAATTGTAGGTATACAATAATGTTGTTTATACAGTTTATAGTGAGCAGTAGGGTTCCTATAACTCCATTCCTATCGGCTTCCCTTGTCACATACCTTTTGCAAACCTTCATAGAAATCCCTACCTATGATACAGGTTCCGGCTTCCCTTTGAAGGAGAAGCAGCCTTCACCACTGATAGTGAGAAGTGATATAAATAATCATAATTTAATTAATGTATCAAAACCGCTACCAACCTAAGTTAATTTGTATTCATTCTGTGACAGGCTTTAACTAGTGCGTGTAAATAATAACTATTATTAGCTGTGTTGATTTTTAAATTGTATAATGTTATTATTGGTTATGTGACTTGAGATAAAACTGATTATTTAAAGAAATATATGCATTATGTAATTCCTTTGCAAGAAATAAAAGTATTTTTACATTTTAAGTTTATTTTCTTACTAAAACCATGTAAAACTTACTTAACCTTCCGTGCACCACGTGGGGTTTAATACACCCCAGCGAAACAAAAATCGTCGTATCTTTTTAAACGGCTGCGCGAATTCCACGAAACCTCGAGTAGCTGGAGTTGTGACATTGCCGGGTCGCATAGTAACAGTGATTTAGTAGTAGCGTCGCAGGCGCAGTGGAAGGTCGCCCGCAAATTGTGGCAGGGTGTCACAAACCCCACGTAGTTCGGCACGTCGTCTAAAAGGTAAGCAGTTTGACATGCAAGTTATACCTATTTCTACAGAAATATTTATTTAATTTGTTCTTTAATTACTTTAATCGTTTGTGTAGGTATTTGTTTGCAGGTCTCATAATGGCTCGACGTTTAGATCAACATGAAAATATATTATCGGCATTTATGGACGATAGTGATAGCGACACAGATGAGCTATATTTACCCGGAGATGAAGGCGGTTCGAATCATTTGACTACTTAATCTGAAAGTGACATCGAAGAGGATGCAACCAGACGGTTGCGAGCGATGCGAAGTACCTATATGCTTAGAGCACGCATATTTTTTTTTTTTTGTAAAAATTGTGCAGATTTTAACCAACTGGGATCTCATGAAAACTAATTATGTTTAGTTTTTTTTTATTTTATTATTGTTTCTTATCTCATTCGGCCCTGAAATAAAGGGCAATAAGAAGTTTTTAGATAAGTTTCTTTTTATAAGGCTAAACCAAATAATATGGTCTCCCTTTAGTTATTAAAAAGTACTATTTTTGTTACAATGCCTATAGATATTAAAAATATTTATTTTACCTAACAAATTTATTTCATTTCTATCTCCTAATAGTCCAAGAACAATATAAATAAGTATAAAATAAATTTTATAAAGATATTTTCTATATATAGATAAAATGATGTTGGGGTATAGGAAACCCCACATAGTGCAGGACGCAACTTTTACCCACGTGGTTTACGGAGGGTTAAAAAAGTAAAATAAAATGTAGATACTCTTGTATTGTTATTATTTAATCAATCCTAATACGGACACTTGATACGGCACAACAACTTTATTAGAGGAATAATTGAAGGGATGGTAGTAGAAAACGTGGAAGGCCGAGAACTTTTATGGACAGGTGTAGGCGAATGTGATGGTCGTGTCGTATCAGGAGGTCAAGAGAACGCCCGGAGTGCAGAGGAATGGAGAAAGCATCACTGACAAGAGCAAAGCTCTTAAATTAGAATGAATGAATAATTCTAGCAAGACAATGCTTATAACAAATTCAAAGTGTTATGGCCGCATTGTAATATTTTGTCTACAATATGTGGTAAGCAATAAATAAGTAAACCTAACGGTTTACTTATTATAAATAAGTAAACCTAACAATAAATAAGTAAACCTAACGGTTTACTTATTTATTGCAATAGTACCCTGTACAGTCAATGTACTTTAATTACAAGTGTAGTTTAACGTTATAGTTCTGTAAAATTGTAAAGACTATTTCAATTATTTAGTCACAAATATACTATAGAGATTAAATATTAAGTATTTAATTGGTTAACACTACTTGACTGTTTATAATAGGTGTATAATAGCATAGATATATAATATTAAATTTGTAATAATTAATCAAAGTATAATAGCAAATATTTCAAAACTTTTATGAGGTGTTTGTGTCCTTCTAACCCATTTATAAGGCGAAGGTGTTGAGCATCGATGACAATAAAATATCATTACATTGAAAAACTTACAAATTTTAACTACTAAATACAAATCTTTATTTCTAAGGAAGTTTCAGAGAAACTTGCTTAATTATGAACTCCATTTGTTACCTACTATAATTTAGGTACCTACTATACACCTAAATATTGCTTTCAGCTGATATAGTAGCGTGTAAAGATTACAAACTGCAAGTAAGCTACAAATTAATAAATTTATATTTTAACAAAGTGTTGAATTATACTTGAATACAATGAATTACATATTAGGTATTGACTTTAATTGTGATTTATTGAATACTTTAGATTGAATTCTTTTGACTTTATGCAATATAGACTACTAGCAGAAGGTGTTGTATAGACCCTTTAGGCAACTTTAGGCAAATCATTATTATTTACAAATAACAGCTGATCAATAAAAATCCGCCATATTGTTCGTTGAGGCGATAAAGGTAGCCCCCTGGGTATCTTTATCGTTAGGTCGTTAAAGATAAAGATCACGATCTACTAAATGTCACTTACGGCCGCTTGTCTAGGCATTGTATGGAGAAACACGTTAGAGCAATTCGTTAAATGAGTGCATCGTTAGCGTATTCGTTCAAAGTGGCTGCTTGGCTACCAATTTTTTTAACGATACGACTGAATATGTCATTTAACGCACGCTTATGTCAATCCCATACATTTTTTATTCACGAAGTTCGCCGTCGATATTATTTAATGCATCTTGTCTAGCCCTCCTGTCCAATTTATTACACGCATATGATCCCACCGCGCCCGCGCCGCCAACGAGGCAGCGACCTAAGGGTGGGTAAAACGTGCCTTCAAAGTTTGTATAACAAACCTTTCTTGGATAACGCTTTTTATTGTTAAAATATCTGTTTAATGGGGGATTTTCACGGGGGATTTTCGCCGCACGGCTAAAATTTATCGGCAAATTATGGCCATTCGGCTAGGTCGCAAAGCAATTTGACAATAAAATAGTACAGCGATTTGTGAAACGACTAGCCGCACGGCTAAATTCCTACTGACATGTATTTTATATTTACGTAATAACTTCACAACAATTATTACTGTTTATTAAGTAGGTTAATCAAATAATTCGTTGTACGTGAGTGTACAGTGTAGTGTAGTGTAGTGTAGTTGTAGTAGTTTCAATAAGGACAAATCGCGGTTTTTTTTCTTGTGGTTTTGGTACAGCTATTGCTTATAGTCGTAGTACAAGTAATGACGTCATATTTGGTAAGTTTTAAATTCTATACTATACCATTTTTGCACGTTTTTTCCTAATAAAATAAAATCATATGTTTTATCTTATAGTAGGTATATCGAACCCGTGGGACATGACCTCTAGAATTTCGGTAAACTAACTTTTTTCAGAATCATCATCCAATCCATTGTAATCTAAACCACCTATTCCTTTATTGCACAGGCCACGGCAGATAAGTGACATTTAAATTGGTAGCATTACAATAGTCGACAGCATTTTTGCGCACGGGTTATACATACATTATTTTTATTGCTTTTATACCTAGAAATAATAATAAGAACAAAAAATAGTTCTGTATTTGCTTTTAAGTGTAAAAAATGAAATTCGAATTTCTTTCGAATAAGCTCCCATATTATCTTTTAACCTATCAAAATGAGAATGGAACATTTGCCTCTTTAGAGACATCCTATAGCCGACGATGAAAAAAATCTCAATCATCTCGTTAGTTTATTCATATATTTATTTCATAAGCCCATTTTTGGTCTTGATTTGTAACAGGTAGATGGAAGAAAGCTTGTTATGCATCGCAAATAGGGGATCGAAGACCGGTCATATTTTCAAAAACCGGGTTTTTCGGTCCCAGCCATCTTCAAAACCGGGTACCCGGGTTTTTTCGGGTTTTTCGGGTTTTTTGTTGATTTTGTAGAATTTTGTTAGGAATGTCCTAAAATTAACTTTTATCAGCTGCTTTCTGTTGTAACAACGCAATACTGGTAAAATGTGATCCCACCATAAACATTTTCATGTAAAGTAGGTAATTAATAATTTCACAAACTTTACACCTTATTCAAAATACGTTGCCTGACGAAATGGCCATGCCACATAATTTGACTAAAGTGTAGAGTTTGTAAAGTTAGGCTTGTAGAGTTAAGGCGTGTAGAAACAGAAGTGCCTTGCCGGCCTTTTAGGAGGGAATATGCTGCCTTTTTGAAGGTGTGCAGGTCGTAATGGTCCGGAAATACTGTTGGCGACAGTTGGTGATGAGGATAATAAATATTTTGTCCCTTCGAACGGTAGCGAAAAGTTGCAGCAGGTATAAGTCCGAACAATTCCTCGGAGCACTCCCCGTAATATAACCGATATATGATGCAGAGCGATGCTCATCTCTACGTAGCTCTAAGGAGTAAAGCCTGTTTGAAATACTATGGCAGTCGACAATTCGAGCGGCCCTTCGTTGGATACGATCCAGAGGGAGAAGCTGGTACTTTGGCGCTCCTGCCCAGAGATGAGACCAATATTCTATGTGAGGCCGAACTTGCGCCTTATAGAGTTGTAGGCGTTGGACCGGACTGAAATACTGCTTTGACCTGTTCAGAACACCAAGCTTCTTGGAGGCTAACTTGGCCTTGACCTCCAGATGATATCGGAACTAGACCTCGCTCGATATGCTAACACCAAGTATTCCGATGTTGGAGGAGACAGTTATGGGTATGCTTTCAAAACGAGGACATACGTCCATCGGTAACTTATTACTTATTAGCGATGAACGGGCAAACTTGTGTCTTAGAGGTGTTGAATTGGACTAAGTTAAGTCTAACCCATTCAGAGATCTTCTCCAATGAATTCTTAATTTAAGAGACAAGTTCGTTTCGACTCTCAATGATGTTTTGCCGAGAGATGTTCGGGCGACCTGTATATAAGGCATCACCCATACTGTCGTCATCACATAATATTATCATTGATATGCAGTATGAACAGGGCAGGCGATAGCACACCAAAGCTGTCTACCAAGATGCCAGGACTGTGCCATAAGAGCAGGTGAGCCGAAAAAGATGCGTTAAGACCGGTGCCAACTCTGGAGCACACATTTTTAACACAATGGGACGGATTCCTTTAGGCCCACTCGATTTTTGGGTATCATGGGAACGGAGAGCAATTCGCACTGAGCGCTGATGGAACCGAATAATAAATTATACCAAGTTATGAAGGTCCAAAAAATCGACGAATCGCTTCGAGAAAAGGTAGTCTGGTCCCTTGCGCTTCGCTCACTCGTCCTGGATGGCGGGGCGGCACTACCGTGCCCCCAAATGTACTACATACAACATGAAAACATTATAACTATTGTTCTAAAATTCTACATTGACAATCACAAGCCACTATAACGTTCGGTTTGTGACTTTACTGTTATAAATTGTTGTAGAATTTCATAATGAAAAAAAAGCTCGAAAAAACCGAAAACCGGTTTTTAATATTTTGAAAACCGGGTTTTATTGTAGGCCCGAAAACCCGGGAAAACCCGGGTTTTCGGTTTCGGGTAAAACCGGTCTCGATGCCCTAATCGCAAATCTTTAAATCTGTAGTTAAATAACACTTTTTCTCTCTCACTTTAATAAATCCACCACAAATATAGCAAAACGAGTCACCATCTCCTTTTCAACTTCTCGAAGCTATTTTGTGCAAGATAATACAGCGAAAAAAAATATTAAACACGATATTTCTTTATAATATGCGAGGTCATACCGTCGTACACAAGGAGGGATGTAAGAAAGACAACCCCCATACCATACCTCTCTATCGCCAGCAATAGAGCGCAAAGACCGACTTTAACTGGAAGCAAAAATCATAAATGGTCAAATCGCTATAACTTCTTATAAAGCAAATATTTTAGATTTGTAATCGCACTTTTTTATAAATATTTGCTCATATATTCAGAATAATTCAAGTAAAACCCATGCGCAAAAAAAAATATTTTTTTTGTTGACCGGTGTTATAGGCATATTATTTTCTCTTCGTTTACGTTTTTTTATAAAATGAACCAGGAAACGAGCAGACAGATCGCCTGATGGTAAGCGATTCCCGCCGCCCATGGACACTCGCAAAACCAGTGGAGTTACACTTGTAACTTCACTGGTGTTGCGACTTGCGTTCCTGGTCCTTAAAATCTCCAACCCTCCCTTGGGTCTCCGGTAACCTCACTCACTCGGCGAAGCACAACGCAAACGTTATTTCACACCGGTTTTTTGTGAGTTTGTGGTATTTATCTGGTCGAGCCGGCCCATTCGTGCCGAGATCTGAGGGTCAATTCTGCTAAATAAAACCTGCATTAATACAATTACAATAGAGTCCCGATACGCTAAAACTGTCAAACGGTATTCTCGTAAACGTTAAACCAACGCGAAACGCGCTCTAATTGGTCCAAACTTCACAAAATCAGAGGGCCAATTCTCTTAATTAACTTAGACTATCAACTTACCATCAATTCATTATAAATTTATCATCCTGTTATCATAAATTGACCGAAAGTCGGTATTTTCGTAAATTTAAAATCCCAACACAGTCATTTTGCAATGATATTGACTACAATTTATAAATAAAGCGAGCACAAAGCACCTCTTCTGAGACGGACGGAAAATTATTTCCCGCGTGGTTAGAGAGGGGAAGGCAAAAAAAGAGATTTTTGCGTAAAATAAATATTTTTATGTCATGGCATCCCCACATGTCAAAGTGAAAAAAATATCCTGCTGACGGATCGGTTCGAGTCAAATTGGAGTTAAGTTTATAAACATACGAGAATACCATTTTCTATGGATAAGTGGTTCGCTCAATCTATAATCAAGCTGTGAATTGTGATACAATAATAATCGCATGGCGGTGTAATTCGTCGTTTGACGTTTGTTTGAAGTTTAGTTGAATACCATTTTGCTGTTTGATAGGTTCCGGACTGTATCGAAACAGTAACGAAGTTGCATTATTGTTGGATTAAAATAGCAGAATCGACCTTTAGTTTATGATAACATGTCGTTTCACTTATAATACAATCAAAGTAAAATGAAAGTCTACTTTAAATACAGTCAATCAGGGTAACTTTGAATCATCATCGACATATTTTTTAAACAAACTTTTACTATGTTAAGAATTAGTCAAAAGAGTTTAGTTAATCTGTGCTCTCAGGTTGGTTTTCATGCTGTAAAGTTATAAAACGTCTTTAAAAATGACTAAATTTTATATTAAAAACTGGCAATTTTGTCGTGTGTCAAAGTTACCACCCATAAATGGGTAACTTTGACACAAACTAACTTTTAATTATTTTACAGCTTCAGGATAACATTAGTTTATGTTTTTATTAAATATTGATGTAGTGGGGTCATAGACAAGTCAAAAAAACCATAAAGTTATTACATTGCATTATGTTTTTATATACCTTGATAGCAGCAAAGTTAACGAGTTTTTTTTTTTAAGTTTTGCACTGATTTTTACCCATTATGTTGCGCGCGGTTAAAAACAAAAGTTTTTGATATTATCTTCTTTTGACAGCTGCTTTTTTTTAGATTTCGTTTACGAAGTATGTTACGTACACGAATTGTTATTAAATTTTAAGCGCCAATTGTTTCCCACATAAAACAATAGAAAAGAATTTTGTGAACTAACTGTCAAAGTTACCCTCGTGATTCAAAGTTACCCTGAATGAGCGTACTAGAATTGAGGCTCTGATTTGATCACGGTATAGGAACTGATATGAAATCAGTGATTGGTCATTGTGAAGTGGAGACCCCCCGGTACAAGAGATCAAGTGCTCATAACAATATTATCTTATCTGTTATTACCACAGATAATGTCCGTGACTTCGTGCGCGAAAAAAGGGAAATCCGCGAGAATCGTACATTTTATCGCGATATAAAGTAGCCTATGTCCTTCCCCGTGGTCTACTCTATGTCTGTGCCAAATTTCATCAAAATCAGTCCAGCAGTTTCGGTTTAGTAGTTTAGTTTCAATACAAACTAACAATAAAATCTTTCCTCTTTATAATATTCGTGTAGAAGTAGTATGGAATATCACATTGGCTTCATCAATTGTGTTTGTTTAAATATTTCATCATCGACAAACATATTTTCGTTGTGATAACACGTCAATCACGAAGTTGTTATCTATTGAGAAAATATAGTGTTACTTGTGGTTTCATGTATGTCTATTTATCCTATATCTATAGTTTAACAGCAAGAGGGGTTTATTTTAGTCTCCGAAAGACAGTCCTCTGGTGACCACAAAACCAATGAATCAAGTATTAGCTCACTTTTAACTGCCATCAATAGCCTGTAAGTGCCATCAATATAATAAGATTAAAGTTATAATTTATTTCTACAGAAAATTATCCTTAGATACTTAAATCATAAACGGGAAAGTTTGTATGTATGGATGATCGTTAGGTAGGTAGTATCTATTCTTCCAGGCAATAACTACTGAACGGATTTTAATGCAATTTGATATGGTAGTAGACATTAGCATAGATTCTGGATTAACACAGGCTAATTTTTATCCCAACAAAATTAACGGTTCTTCCGCGATTTGTTTTTGCGCGTACGAAGTGGGTGTACGTGTGGACTGATGGATCTACCTGAATTTCCCTAAAATAAGTAGGTATATCAAATTTTAGTAGAAGTCTAAAGAAATTGTAGAACAAATCTGGGAAATTGTACAAAGACAGTTTCAAGAACTATAATTGCGTTTTTCTTGTACACCAGTGTGTAAACTGAGGGACCCAACACAATAGTGTATCAAAATCAATAGATTTTTATGAAATGTTGTGTACAAAGCCTACGTACAAAATTCTACGTAGAATTAAAAAAGTCAGTAATATATCGCGAAATGAATATGTCACTTTTGTGTGAACTGAGGGACCACACTTCGGTGGTTATAGATTTTTTTATTTCTGATGCTATGTAGTCTAAAAGTTTGTAGAAACTTTTGCCAAAGTTCTACTAAAATTCTGTAGTGAAAAAACTTCAGTTACTTCAGTTTCTTCATTTTCTCCATTATTTTGTGTTATAAACGTTGCTCAATATGGTCTTAGAGGTCTAAACAAAGGTCTTAGAGGCCATAAGTCCTTATTTTCATTTAATTTTATTTCTTTAGCTTTGGTAATTGTTTAAAAAAAATGTCAACCAAGATTTATCATGCCTCCTATTAAGCAGAATGAATGACGCACTAACATAAACGCAAACTGCATATTCTTGCACAGTCGAGGACACTTTTAAACCTCACAGTCGAGGACACTTTTAAACCTAATATAAGTTAAGAATCGAAATGTAGTCACCGGAAATGTTCCCTCGTCTTTACGCTTAACTGCATATTATTATCGTTTGTACTGGGTGCATGCTGCATGTACATTAGGTAGGTACGGTCGAGGTCAGATCCGGTGTACCACTTTTCGACCTTATTGCCAAGTAATAAGGTCGAAAAGTGATACACCGGATCTGACCTCGACTGTACGTTTATAAGCGATACGGGGTATCAAATGAATTTTAATGAATGTGTAGTTGTGCAACTGATAGTTACGTATAAAATATTATTGTCTCGAGGTAATCTACTATGTACAGACATCACTAGTAACGAAATTTAACTACGACGCGATGTTTACAAGAAACTGCTTTGGACCTGGGCGCGGGCTTGCGATAAAATACTGCATAACTTAATGTTTGACACATTAAAAGTTAATATTTTTAAAGGTACAGCGATTTGTACTAAAGAATTTCGCAAGTCTCCATACAAGTCTGACGTCACGCGTTCCTGCGTTGTATGAAATGTACATATATGTCAACGTAAAATTGTAAAACCGTTAGATTGTAATATACTTAATTAGTGAAATTTGTCTTACTTAAGTTGTAGATGTGCCTTTGTAATAAATAAATAAATAAAAATAAATGAATTGTAAAATTTTGATAGACTTTGGACGCTAATATTCTGCCTATAATTTAACATATTATTTTTCGTTAGATTATAAATATAATTATAGTAATGAATCTTTCGACATATTTTTACAATCTCGTTAGTTGTATTACAATCTAACGGTTTTTACAATTTTACGGTGACTCACAGATCAGATCACAGGAACATATTATTTGCTAATATCTCCGGAATAGGCAATCGGACTATTTTTTTTTATTGCATAAATGAATAGTACTCTTAAATATGAGTAACTTCTCAGAAGAAACCGTATATCAAAAGTCAATATTTTCAAAGGTACAGCGATTTTTATAAAAAATTTCGCGAGCCTCCTAAAAACGCTCCATACTAAAGTCGACCTACAAATGACGTCACTTGTAGGTTATAGTATATGAAGTAGTATATGAAGTATATGGCCGCAGGAATATATTTGTAAATATCTCCGATATTTGTGCGTTTAAGTCCATACTTACCATTATGAATGTTTTTGTATATGATGTGAGTAAACTAATGATGTAGGTTTTGTTTACCAATTTCGCAAAAAAAAAAAAATTTTTTTTTTGGTATAAAGACTCGCGAAATTTTGTATACAAATCGCTGTACCTTTGAAAATATTGGCTTTTGATATACGGCTTCTTCTGAGAAGTTACTCATATTTAAGAGTACTATTCATTTATGCAATAAAAAAAAATCAGTCCGCTTGCCTATTGTGTATTGCATTTCGGTTTATAATAGATATTGCCCGCGACTTCGTGCGCGCAAAAGTTAATTTCGCAGAAACCGTAGATTTTTCCGCAATAAAAAGTAGCCTATGTCCTTCCCCGTGGTCTACTCTACATCTGTGCCAAATTTCATCAAAATCGGTCCAGTAGTTTCAGAGCCTATTCAATGCAAACAAACAAACAACCATACAAACAAACTTTTCCTCTTTATTGTATTAGTATAGATTTATTGAATGTCTTTGTATTTCATGTAAGTAAACTAATTATGTATATAAAAAATATTCTGACTTTGAAATGCGCCTAATTAAAAAGAAACTACACATAAAAAAATTTATTCTTTTACATTTATCATGCAATAAAACCTCAATATTTCAAAATATACAAATTAAACATATTTTGTAGGTACATGTACCTACTTAGTCAGCTACCCATTCTATGTAGAGTTCAACAACATAAGTTCATATTGCTTATCTAAAATCGATTTTGTAATGATTGTTACGTACTACTATAGTAGTTACGAGTAGTTACTAAGTAGATTAGACAGCTTATCTGCACATAGCCCGTATAAAGTGTGTGTGTAAATAAATTGTGTATGCGTGTGTAATTGTGTGCATGTACTTACCTACAATAAGTATACAATGCAATGCAATTGTGATACCTTGTATAAATTATTATGTTCTTCAATTATAAGAATTTTTCTGACATGTAAGTATTTAGAAAAGGAATTATAATTATGTAAAGCAAAAACTTAAAAAGGCGAGGTACTGACCTACAGCTTTACGAGAAATGTGCGAATGGCGGAGTATGATATTTGGCATAGTTAATGTTTGTGTAAAATAGTAGCTGTTTGCATACCTCCTGCAGACAGCTATTACTTCTTTAAATAATGCTTAGAAATATAATACAAAATTAATAAAATTAACAACAACACACACTACCTCAGATTATTCACACACACTAGCATGCATTTTGTTACACATTTTTTTTTCTATCTAAGAGGCAAACTAAAAAATTATACAAATCACTATGGGCTAATTTCGACCACAGGAAACCTCTAGTAATATTCATTAGGTAGTACTAATATCTGTACAAGCTTTGGACTTCCATTTCATCCCATTACAATGAATTTTTAAAAATAACCCTAGAGTGCCTAATCTAGCACAAGTCATACCATCTCCTTACCAAATTTTTGTGCAAACCATTCAGAGCTTTGAGCTGTATAATGATAGCCTAGATAGTAAACTCGTCATCAGCCTATCACTGTCCACTGTTGAACATAGGCCCAATGAGTGCCAACCCTCCCGATCTTGGGCAGCTTTTATCAATGACAGCTGCCAGCCACCTTCCTCAAATCGTCGGTCCATCATGTCGCAGGAAGTCGAACTATGTTTGCCTAAGATAGTAAAAGCAACCTTTAATATCAGATACTCACTCTTTGTACGAATCAAACAGCCAGTTGTATATCCCCAATCGTGTGGTTGTGTATGTCGCTTGTCGGAGTAACCCTGCCGACAGCCCAGTGTACAACGAGAGGAAACCTTCTCTACTGATAATTTCTCCCGCCACAGCAAATGACGTCCGACCTCCGCCACTTAGTTGCATTCTTGTTTTGATTAAATCCAAAGGCTGCACTACACAGGTGGCTGCCATACTAAAATTAACATATTATTGTTTTCATCTAAATATGTACAAAAATACTATGCTACGAAATACATAGTATTTCCATTTTGTTCAGACTGAAATACAGGTGAAGCAATAGATGTTTTTGACTGGAAATTGTAGGTGAAAATACTTTTATGACTAAAGACAAACATAACCCAGGAAAATTAGCGAAACTTTTCCATGGCGTAAAAGTTCGCTCGATCTCCAAGGACATAATCTACGGCTGTTACATAATCGTAATTAAAAACATAGATAGCGAGATAGAAAGTGATATTGTCCCATAATTAGCATCGATCCGCTAACTTGCCCTTGGCCCTTAACAATGTAAATGAGAACAAAATTACATTACTTTATTTTTAGAACGTTGCGATGTTTTTCAACATTTCCAGCCTATAATTAGTTAAAGGCGGGAAATTAGAAAGTCCACGACATTGGACATTAAAAAGGGATAATAGAAAGAAAAGGTGCTCACCCGGCAAGGCCACCAAAGGCGAATTTCAGCCCATTTGGAACATAGCGCTCTTTTGGTGGAACTGCAACTGCTTGAGACATTTTTATTCAAGAATAAACACACTCGTTTCTTGAGACACTATGCTTATAAAATATAATAATCTCGTAGGTTACTACTTAAAAATGATTATTTCTAAAATACTCCGTAGCACGATGTAATATACAGTCAAACCAAATGAACCAAATTCTAAAATTGTCCACCGCCGAAACTCGTGAAACTTGAAAATGACAGTTCCCACTTCTAGAATAATTGACAGTTGACACCACGAGTTGACACTTGACAGCAGTGACAGCAGGAAGCCTTGACTTTTTTTAAAATTTATATATGGCGTCGGCTTTTAGCCATTTGCCAGTGTCAAGTAAAAAGGCGGGAAATGGGTATTTGTTCAAATTTTCATCACCGTATTTCTAAATCGTCAAGTCCAAAGTCTAGTCAAAGTCTAAAGAAATAGTCGGGGTAGTCAATAAGTCAAGTCAGTCGATTCAGTAAAGTGACTGCTAACTGCTTGAGTACTTTAGTGAAACTTCCTAAGGAGTTTTGGCGGGATACCCAATTTAGCACGCATTTTGTAATTGTATCACTTGCCCACAATTGTGCACGTCAACGAATAACTAACGGCTAATATTCTACCAATATTACACATTAAAAACCGAAATAACATAAATTTTGCAAAAAATCACGAATACACAACATTTCTGATTGTCATTCCCGGCAAAAACTCTAGGTAGGTAGGTATATGACATTCTTTGCTATGGCACATAAATCATAATCTTTCTAAAATTATCTTGAAGACAAACATCGCGATAACAACTTTTAAAAAACCAAAACTAATAAAATATGTCTGGATGTATTGCCTGTGGTATTGCTTTCTGGCACTTATAAAAAAAAACTAAATACCTACGAAACTTAATTATTTATTAGAATCAAACATATAAATCAAATATCAATGTTACATTAAGAGGAAAAAGTTATTATTCTGCAGCAGGAGCCTGTTGATCAGTAGCGACTTTAAATTGTTCATACCAATGGTTTGGTTCTTTTTCCAATGCCTAAAAACAAAAAAAAAACTATTAAAAATCTAAAAATGTTTCTAGGTTAACTTAAAAGACTGATAATACACTTGGTAATAAACCGTAAGTGCCGTTGCACACGTTCCAGTTGCCGAGTATCTTGTGCCAGGTAGCAGGTCACAACTACCTGGCACCGGCTACCTGGCAACCAGAATGTGTGCAATGGCACTAAACCGTAAAAATGCTAGCAAAAATTGTATAGCAAACACTTTTTGGACAATTACTTAAAAGAAAATGATCAGTTTATAAGCTACATCTTACATTGACAATAATAATAGTCATATACTTTTTAAATTAATAATTGCTTAAAGTGAAACAAACCTCAGCTAATTTATTCAATAAAAACATTTTCGGAACTTCCTCTTCAGCTCTCTGTCCCCATTCAAAAACATACTTTGCTAAATCACCCTCGCCAACCTGTTAAAAAAATAACTACTTAAATTTTTTTACAAAGTAAGGAAACTGCAAAGGATAGGAAATTAACAGACAAACACAAAATTACAGCAACCATACTGATCCATCTACAATCTACATGTACAGTAATCCAGATCGGCATTATCATTTACCGACCTTCGAGAAGGAGGAGTTCTGGCCGATTGGAGTCGCCTACAGAAGATTCAGAGGACGACTCCCGAACACTTCGCGCCCCACGTCGCAGACAATACGTGTTTAGTGTTAGTTATATAATATAATATAGTAATATGTATGTTAGTCTATAAGGTATTTATAATATGGGCCTATGCAGCCCGAAATAAATGGTATTTAATTTAATTACTTCAGTGAACGCCTTAATCCAGACAAACGAGAGGATCACGTGGGGGGATTTTTCGATGTGTTCGATTTGCGCATTGGAACAACAAAAAATGTTGTTTCCAATTTTGGTTAGGACAATTAGTAGTTGACTGATCACCTGATTGTCTGACAAGAAAGATGATCCATGCGTCAGATGGACATGTAAAAAGTCAGTCCTGTGCCTGACCTCTCCTCAGTCGTATCAGTTATCCGTCCCACTGGATTATGAGAGTAAACGAAGAGAGAGTGCTCTTGTTTACTGCGCACGCACATACTTGGGCACTATAAAATTACTCCTGCGTAACTGGCCTGGTTTCAAATCGGCCACTGTCACTTTGTGGAGAGTGAGTTTTTATTATATTATTTTGAATATTTACATGTTTTCTCCCAAGGGGCCATCCACATTCCACATATTACGTCACGCAAAATTTCTACTTTTTGAACCACCACAGCGTGACATAAGAGGGTGTCACGCTTTTTAGTTTCCCTGTACCTGTATTTAACATGTACTGTCACATTTAGTATGACAAATGCGCTGTGACGTAATATGTGGATGGACCCCAATTAGCTACAACTATTCTGGTTTTGGGTAACTGGCAGTACAGTCCATCACACTACATCAAGTACTACAAGACTGCCTTAGAAAATCACTGTACATGACTGTAACTTATCAATTTACCTTATGATATTGTAGATACATTTGTCTTGTAAAAGTGTTAGTTAATATTTTTCTTCCAGTATGGTCGTTTTCTTCTAACAAACTAGCTTCTTCAAGAAATTTCCACATGTCCTCTGCAACAGGCAACTTAGAAAATAAAATGGAACATTACGTACAGTATACATAATTTTAAAAACACTGCACAAAAGGAAAAAAGTATGATTTTACTAGCTGTTGCCCGCTGCTCTGCTTGCATAAAATTTACTACATTTGTATTTTAAGTACCCCAAAGGAACACTGTTCTCTTTCGGGATAAAAAGTAGCTTATGTTTTAATCCATGCCTAAACTACTACCACATCAACTTTCATCGAAATCAGTTCAGTAGTTTTTGCGTGAAAGAGTAACAAACATCTATCCATCCTCACAAACTTTCACATTTATAATATTAGTAGGATATCCACTTGGTGTTGCAGGCATCTATTGTTAACAGTTACCACAAAACATTCAGTCTGATTGTTTTTTGTCCAAATCATAAAAATACTACCTTCTTTAACTGGTCCATTTGTCATATAAATGTGTGTCAGGGCGGCAACTAGAAGCTTCCGTTGATGCAGGTCAACTGCATTAGACAAGGGTGCATCATTACAAGGCTCGTCCAATACAACTATGTATTGAATACCACTCTTAGCTTCAACTTGGACTAGCTTATATCCGTAAACCTGAGAACATCAATGATGACAGTTTACTTTTAAGGCATTGTAACAAGAAATATTAATTAACTAGCTGTTGCCTGCGGTTCTGCCTGCGTAAATATAGTATCCCTCGGGAACACACTTTTCCGGGATAAATAGTAGTTAAAACATATTTAATCCAGAGTTAATTTAAACTACTACCGTACCAAATTTCATCAGAATCCGTTCAGTAGTTTTTCCGTGAAGGAGTAACAAACATCCATTCATCCATCCAAACATCCTCACAAACTTTCACATTTTTAATACTAGTAGGAAGACAGTAATTGCCTACGCAGATTTAAACTGCTGTTAATACTCCATTTATATCCAATTTAATCGGAACATAAATGAAGAGTCCATAGTGCACCATGGTGCTACTCTAATGAGTAATGACACATATAATTTGGTTACATATAAATTAAATTCGATCTGAACCAACTGTAATATAAATTACTAGCTGTTGCCCACGGCTCCACTCGCGTAAATACAGTATTCCTCGGGAACACTGTATTTTTTGGGATAAAAAGTAGCCTATGTTTTAATCCAGAGCCTAAACTACAAAGATACCAAATTTCATTGAAATCTGTTCATCAAGTTTTTGCGTGAAAGAGTAACAAACATCCATCCATCCACCCATACATCCTCACAAACATTCACATCTATATATATAAAAGAAAGTCGTGTTAGTTACACTATTTATAACTCAAGAACGGCTGAACCGATTTGGCTGAAAATTGGTAGGGAGGTAGCTTAGAACCAGGAGAAGGACATAGGATACTATTTATCGCGGGAAAATGTACGGTTCCCGTGGAATACTGTATTTACGCTTTTACGTAACTACTTACCCGATCATCATGAAATTTGCTATAGATACAAAGTAGACCACGAGGAAGGACATAGGCTACTTTTTATTGCAAGAAAATATACGGTTCCCGTGAAATATTGTATTTACGCTTTTACGTAAAAACTACTTAACCAATCATATTTGAGTTCAAACGACTTCAATTTCCGATCCGTCTTGCATTCGCCATGACCATTAATAAGTCAGAAGGCCAATCCTTGAAAGTTTGTGGTCTGAATCTACAAAATCCATGTTTTTCACCTGGTCAATTAATTATATGTGGCATATTCACGGATCGGAAGACCATCTGCGTTATTTATTCTTGCCCCTGATAATAAAATGAAAAATGTCGTCTATTACAAGATGCTTTACTGAAGATTGCAACCCATGCACCAAAATACATGGCCCATTTTAACAATCATTAAAATAATTGATTTCTTTTTAATTATATCTATTATCCTAATGAAAAGTTGCACTTAATGAAATCCAAAATCTGCTCATTTGTTGCCTGTAAGGTAGAACAAAGTTTGCCGGGTCAGCTAGTTTATAATATTAGTAGGACTTACACGTTTCAGTATCTTATTTGCTTCAATTATTATTGCATTGACTTGATTTGGATTTGTTTGATTGTTAGTATTAATGTGTTTTACTATTTCCGCCCTTTTGATCGGCAATTTGCTGCCTTCTCTGCATACAACGAACCTCACACATTCACGTATTGTGTCTTGTAATGGTGTTATGTCTACCACGTTCGAGGCTCTACTCCTTCGCTGGCTCATGTTGATTTGACAATACTAGCAAAGTCACTTCTAAGATGCAGGAAATGTTAGTTTTTAACCCTTGGACAAGGGTTTCAAATTAACCAAGGTCCTTGGATTTGAAAAACGCCTATCTAAGCTAAAAGTTCTCCCACATCTGCAAATTTATGAACAAAATTATAAGCAACTTTTCAAGTAATTCAATAGTTAAAAAGTGATAGTAGTTTTTTTAATTTCACAAACATACAAAATTAAATTATGTTATCACAAGTTAACAGTAAACACAACATTGAATTTACAGAATAAACAGATATATACTAGTATAACGCCTCCACGATACTAGCTAGATTGTATTCTTAGGTAATTGCACAAACACAGACCTAAGAATTTATTTTTATTATAATAATAATAATTAATTCAAAGAAAAATCTGAGGAATTAGGCACAAACATGAAGAAATGTCAAATGAAATCTGAATGACAATTAAACAAAAAAAAAATGTCTTTGCATTTTTTTTTGTTTAATTCGTCCCGAAATGGAACAGGCTAAGGTCTTAGACCATACTGCCTCGTCTGTCGTTTGAGGTATTTCTTTGTCTTATTTCTATATCGTCAAGTCCAAGTAGTCAGGGTAGTCAATTAGTCAAGTCAGTCGATTCAGTAAAGTGGTAGACGCTTTACTGAAACTTCCTAGGGAGTTTTGGCGGGAAACCCAATTTAGCACGCATTTTGTAGAATGTATCACTTTTCCACACTAATGCACCGCAACGAATAATTAATGGTTAATATTGCACCACTATAACACATTAAAAACCGAATTAACACGAATTTAGAAAAATAATACAGAAACACAACATTGCTGATTGACTTTCCCGGCAAAACTCCATTCCAAAGCTAATTCCAAAGACAATTCACATCATAGAGTATAAAGAGTAAAGGCTATTAGCAAGAGCAAAATTATATATCGTACCTTATCCCCCTATATGACACATGCCAATGAGAAAGAAAGAGATATCTAGTTGTTCGTTAGTTTCGTTTTTTGTAGACGGTTACAGGTTTTGAACATATGTAACCAACTTCAGACAGATCAGCTGTCTGAAGTTGGTTACAAGTTGCATTGCTCGTATTTATCAGCAACTTCATATGTAAATATATTCCCGTCCGCCAGTGAAGTCCCTAGTGTGCATTTTGTGTCGATAAAAATCAAAATAATGATGAAAATGTTAATCTTTTCATAGCATAAAATGAAGTCTTTTATTCCGCTTTATGGTTGCTTAGATCTTTTAAACTATTAAATGAATTTAAATGCAGTTTGCAGCCAATAGATAGAATGATTAAAGTGGAAGATTTATGCGTAATGATCTATGCACCTTTGTGATTTATAAATTATTATCAGTCGATCAAAAACGAATCTATGCAGTATTGTCTACAACAAACAGAAGTATGTTGGGGAAGCTAGTCTCTTGAACTATACACCCACACACTATGCAGGCTATCGTCCGATCGACTTGTCAGTTCTATATCCTACTACTATTATAAACATGAAAGTTCGTGAGGATGGCTGGACGTATGGATGGATGTTTGTTACTCTTTCACGCAAAAACTATTGACCAGATTTCAATGAAATTTGGTATGGCAGTAGTTTAAGCTCTGGATTAAAACATAGGATACTTTTCCCTTGGATACAGCTGATAAATATATAAACAGTAGATGTATAGACTTTTTATGTCTTTATGCATTTCTCCCTTGAGTTGGGGTACCTACGTGGAAAGACAAATGAAAAAAGGAAATTTTAATAGATATATTTATTATTTATTAACAATTGGACATCATTTATTAGCTTACACGTTACGACAACACCAAAAAGCTCTCAGATTGTCAGCATGGAGCTAAATATGTGAAGAAAATAGAGCACAGCAGTCCGTTTACGTGGGAGAGCCATGCTTTGGCACGAACGGTCCACCTGGACCAGATAAATACCACGGCCTCCGGGTACTCAAGGAGTAGTTGCGGATTTTAAGACCGGGATCGTACTTGTGACTCTTCCTATTGCGAGTATGTATAGGTGGCGATAATCGCTCTCCATCTGGCGATCAGTTTTCTGGTCAATTAAATCATGCCCGTTTTCTGGTCAATTAAAAAAGTACATAGAAGTATCCTTGCAAAAGGCCACCTAATTCCCTGCAAAACCAAAAAGCAAAGCTAAATTTGAAAATTTGTGACATGTTTTTGTGATTATGTACAACGTAACTCCATTATAATATACAGGAATTATTAATTAATAATTATAATAATTAAAAAATACACCACACTATTTTATATTATATATTATCACTTAGTTTATGTTTTGGATCTTACTAATTTGTATAATTGTATGGTGTTTGGTAAACATAAAGTAGACAAAACATTTTTCTTTCAGATTAACATATTTTCTCTTTCGAAGGTTTATCGATATCCAAAACATCACTATGTAAATACACAACCTCTGAAATTTATACAAAATTTCTATTATATATTGTTGAAATCCGCATATAATGGACAATAAACACATTTATCTACAAGAATATAATAACTTCAGTGTAATTGCTTGTATTTATATAACCTGAAACAATTCTCAACATACTGGTGAAAAGTTAACACTTCTTCACGATTTTCTTTCCTCGCAGAGTGTGATTTACAGCCCTCCACCAAACGGGCCATATTAATTTGAGCACAGCTTTGTTTTCTAATAAGACTTTTTAATATAAACTGAGATTTTTACCAAATAACACACTATAAATTCATGATTTGCTTCTTCTTCTTCTTGTATCATAATGCACACGTAAACAAATGACATTAGCTGTCAGTAGCTAACTTCAGGCCACATCTACTGCTACTAATTCAAAATGTCACTTATTGTTAAAGCAATAAAGTCGTAATTCCAACGTCTAAAATTGGACTCCAAATTGGAGCAACCTTCGAAAAAAAGGTATAGACATAGAGATGGCTTTCTCTTTCACTCTTATTGGTTTTGCCTTTGATGTTTTGTGAGACAAATAGCTGCCTACGGCTTCGATTTTTGTTTTAGTTCTATGAAACTCCAATTTCTTTGATTCACATGACATTTGACAACTGTGACAACTGATTTTTTCTTAAATTATTTATGTAAGGCGTCAGCTTATAACCATTTGCCAGTGTCAAGTAGAAATTAAATATATTTGAGACTGGCGAATGGTTATAAGCCGACGCCATATATAAATAATAAAAAAAAAACTGATTGATAGAGCATCTGGCAGTTGTCACTGTCACTAATAAATCACAATGTCAAGTTGTCACTAGCGATACGACACGCAGCCAAAGAATATATATTACTAACGTAAAGAACCGTCACTCCACCGATTTACACGATTCACCGCTCGCAAATATGTGTGCGTGTGTGGGCGAATGCGGGGGCGGGTGGGGTGTAACTTTTTCCCAGCCTGGACTATGGTTCACGGGGCTGGCAGTTTCGACGACGCGACAGTGTAATTTCTTAAAACTTGTCTGACGCGACGTTTATAAAAAATATTTGTTTTTTGTTTCACTAGTGATGTAGTCATGCAATAATTTGATTTTATCGATATTTTTAACAAAATAATATGCTTAGGTTAGGTAAAGTTTGTAGGAGCGATTTTTTATTAAAACCCGTTCAATAGTTATTGCGTTAAGAAGTAACAAACGTGTGGTGCGCCATTTGCTCGTTTAAGATTCATCCGTCCATCCATTCATCCATCCATACATCCTCACAAACTTTCACATTTATAATAGTAAAAGTAAAATATTATTAATGATTTCCGCATAATATTTTAGATTGAATATTACATGTAGTACTTAATCGCATTTAAATCTATCGATACCTATCGATATTGTGCGACGATCTTAGCGTTACAACACTTATTGAGTGGCAATAAAAATTTAAAATTGTATTGATATGATTCAAATAGTCTTTATACTACTTAAGAATTAAGTACAAATTATACCCAATTGCTAAGGACACAAGGTATATTTTTCCAATTTATGGGCCAATGGCTGAGTACATTTTTGATTAAAAAAATATGGCAGTTACGTACGTTTGCATTTGGAGCCTATTTTGAATTTTCGTTGTAAATATCAGTATCTTTCAAAAGTTCAAATCGCACGCACCGAGTACCTAAAATATTAGAAATTTCCTGATCGGCAATAAAATGAGTGGGCTTAATTGTGGTTGTATATAGTTGCCGTAATAACCAAGAAAAAATGTTGTACCGCATCTTGTAAATAAATGATTGATTGATATTTGATTGATTGAAAAAAATTATGACAAAAGCTTCTTCCGCTTGCCTAATAATCCAGAAAGGTAAGTGTAGGTACTTACCTTTCTGGATTATTTCGATAATTATTACTTATTTTTTCTAACCTAACCCTTGCCTTTGTCACATGCAGTAGGTACAATAAATAACTGAGACGTGGATTAAAGTAGGTAGGTATGATTTCCCTTTTCATATTAGCTGTTGCCCGCAGCTTCGCCCGCGTAAAAAGTATAATATTTACGCGGGCGTAAAAAAATATTTTAAATTAATTCGATGTCAACCCTAGGCTTAAGTCAACGTAACTGACATTTGTCGGTGCTCGAACTGTCATTTGTAGAGAGTGTCGCCCCTGTGACGCAGCGACGCTCAATCGTAATTCGTAATTTCCTCAATTTAATATTTTGATTCAGGTCCTTCGGTGAAGACTATTCGGTAAGTGCATGATTCTGCTGTAAATTAATTAAATATTACAGTTGTAATTACATACTAGGTAGGTACTACATAATAGAATTTATGTATATTTATATTTTATTAAAACTACCGGATGTACGAGTAGGCACGTACTCGTACTCGTACATAAGTAAGTACCTTGCAAATAATTGAGGCTATGGCTAGATTTTCAATTTATACGCGGCTTCCTTGATAATAAGAATTTATTTCTCCAAGTTAAACCTAAATCAAAAAAGTAATATTAGTAATATTTTTTATTAACTACCTGTTGCTTTAGAATTTATTAAACTGATATCCAATAAAAGTACGACCACTACATCAATGTCTTTCGGCGACCGACGTTTTTCAATTTTCATTTATACCTAGGTTTTTCTGTTTTCATCGTCTGTCACTTTTATATTAATATAAAAACGAAGATAGCCTACCTTCACACTTTATATTATATGAGTTGACCTTGTATTCCAATTTACGACGCCCGCGCCACCAAAAAGCCGGTTGCCGGCATTCAAGGACACGCACGCTTATCAAACAATAAATAATAGGTACCTAGGTACTTACACATTTTACATAATTTTAGTACGTACATAATAGGTACATTGCATATGAACCAGATACGAACCGTTAGATTCTAAAATAAGTAATAACAAACGAGATTGTAAAAATATGTCGAAAGTTTAAAAACTATATAATATTTATAATCTAACGAAAAATAATGTGGTAAGTAAATTATTATAGGCAGCATATTCGCGTCGGATATCTATCAACATTTTACAATTTCACTAGTTTTATTACAATCTAACGGTTTTTAAAATTTTATGGTGACACATACATAATAGCTATGTAACATCTAATAAAGAAAAATAAAATTGCAAGTGTCTGTTTGTAATTTCAAATTATCGTCTTTTCACTGTATAAAACAAGATACCTACCTAAAATAAAATATCAAATTCAAAAAAATATCTACACTAATATTATAAAGAGGAAAACTTTGTTTCTATGTTTGTTTGTTTGTAATGAATAGGCTCAAAAAGTACTGGACCGATTTCAAAAATTCTTTCACCATTCGAAAGCTACATTATCCACGAGTAACATAGGCAAAATTTTATTTTGAAAAAAAAATAGGGTTGCGTAAGATATTTGGGTTTTTCGGACACACAATGTAAAAAAAAACCACAAAAGTTACTTATTTTGCGTACGCTGCCTAAACTATAAAAGATAGAACCATATAATGTTCTAATTAATTGTAGATCTTATAAATATCTACAAAAAAGTCCGCGACACACTATACCTAGGCTATCTATGTCGAGTGAGGCACAACTACCATTTTTTTATTTAGAAATCTTGAATTTTTTTTGGACTACATTTAAACGAGTTTATTTTACTCATGCTATTAATCCTTATCAAAATAAATTATTTCATCACTAAGTACAGTTTATGTAGATAATATTTGAATGATAAAAATTGGTCGTTTGGTTTTGTAGTTATGGCACAGAATAAATAATAGTACCTAGAGGTACAGAAGAACCACTCCGACAAATGGTTAGAAGAAATAGGGACTCTTTCTGCGATGCGATAAGGTTCAATTCAGCTAACACAACGCTTGATTACCTACGATTATATTTACCTAGAGGTTGCGTCTCTTTCTATCGCGTAATTCTTATCCTTTCTAATGACATTAGGGTTGTCTCATTTTAGAAAATTATTAACCGACTTCCAAAAAAGGAGGCGGTTATACGTATTATATATATTTTTTCTTAATATTTAATTACAACTTTTTTTACCTACTTTCTAGTACCTACCTACTGTACTTTACTGAACAAATTGCTTTCCAAATAAACCTAAGGTAGGTGATAATAGTACTGTAATAATTTGACGACCTCTGTGGCTCAGTTGGTTGAGCGTGTTGGTGCTCAAGCCGGGGGTCGCGGGTTCAAATCCCGCCGAAGGAACAAAGAGTTTTTCTGTGTTCCTGGGTCATGGGTGTGTATTAAATATATGTATATTATAATAAAAATCTTAAATAAGTGTTAAATATATTTCCGTTGTCTGGTACCCGTAACACAAGTTCTTCGAGAACTTACCACGGGATCAGATTGACGTGGTGTGAAGCGTCCATAGATATTATTATTATTATTATAATAAATTTGTGCATGCCTATAAGTATATACATACTAATGCGTAAACGTAAGCATTTTTTATACCTTCACGGCCTGATATTACTCGAAGAAGTCACGCCGCCTTATTTTTATTTATATTTACTACTAGGTACTACTAGGTACTTTTGTCAATAAATGATTCTTCAAATCGTATCACATCGGAATAACATAAGACGCGAACAGATAGTTCAAGTGGACTGTGGAGCCAACACCTAAACACTAAATATTGGTTATCAAGTAATTGCAGTAGCAGTAGTAGCTCAAGCTATATTTTTAAATATTGTTATACATTATGTTATATGGTATTATAGTTATAGCTGGCCGGGTGATTTTTACCTAACTTACACAGTACCTATCGTAATATTATATGCACAGATTGTAAGGTATTAAATCCAATCCATAAAACATTGCGACGAACAAATCTCACGCATACGTCGCTCACTGCTCGCGCGCGAGTCCCTCGTAATTGGCCCGTTTAAGGAGGCCGCCGCACGTACTTACATTTTTAATACCTACACGGGGAGTGGGACAGGCCTGGTTATGGCGAAATTAAATTATTACGATTTCTGCTGCACGGCCCGTTGCGAAGCGGGCGACATTCTGTAGTATTAGTATCAGTATTGTATCCGTGCGAAGCCGGGACGGGTCGCTAGTATAAAATAAAAAAAAGAAATGTCTGTCCGTCTGTTCCGACTTCCGCCTAATCTCTGAAACGGCTGGACCGATTTTCACGGAACTTTCACTGGCAGATAGCTGATGTTACAAGTCTAACATAGGCTACTTTTATCTTAGGGTTCCATTAAAAAAAATGTGTTCCGTTTCCATTTGTATCACCTGTATCCCGATTTACTATTTATCCATACTTCCATACTAATATTATTTGTAAATGGGAAAGTGTGTATGTTTGTCCGTCTTTCACGTCAAAACTACTGAACCGATTTAAATGAAATTTGGTATACAGATAGTCTAGAGCCTGAGAAAGGACATAGGCTACTTTTTATCGCGGGACATATACGGTTCCCGTGGGTTACTGACTACTGTATTTACGCGGGCCGACCCGCGGGCATCAGCTAGCTAGTATAGTATAGTTAGGCATAGCCGTAAGCCGTCTCTTGGTACAACTAGGGGAACTTCCGAATCCATTTCTATACCTGTACTTTTTTTACAGAGATGTCCAAGACCACATTGACCTACTTCCCCGTGAAGGCTCTGGGCGAGCCACTTCGCCTGCTCCTCGCTTACGGAGGAGAGGACTTCGAGGATGTCCGCCTAGACAAGGAGCAGTTTATGGCTATTAAACCTAGTGAGTATAATATAATATTCTCTATCTTAGACAATATTCTGAAGTCTGAAGTCTGTAGCCAAGTTGCCATCGCTAATTAAGACGACGAAGTTTGAAAACGAAAATGTATGGGATTAGACATAAGCATCGCTATAATATATCGTGCATTTCAAAGTTACAAAAAGTTGGAATATTTTTTACATAATTAGTGTAAAAACTAACATTAAGTAGTAAACTAATAAGTTTATATTACTAACATCAAATACAAAAAAACATTAATTATAGTCACTACTCACTCAGGCGTTTAAGTTCATACTGACTTTAAATATAAAAGAATAAGTTATTATTATTTGATCTGAGATTAAACGCATAAACGGCTGGTTTTACATTCGGCAAACTAAAAGTAATTTGTTACTCAATTCCAATAATACGGTATTTTCCTGTTATTCTTTAATACATAAACGAAAGAATGAATAATACTCTGAATAAAAGAGACAGCGAAGTGATAAACTAAAAAAGCAATATTTTTAAAGAAACTTCAAACTGCGGATTGTTTGAAGCAGTTTTGTGAGTCTTATGAAAACGATCAATACTATACAAAAGTCGTACAAGCAGGTGACATCACACGCTTGTAAGTTGCTATGAAATGTACCTAGGTACGTATGACTATTTTTACATGAATCACAATTATTGTGAAATATCAATATAATACTGATAACTGATAAGGGCATTATTTTCTGAATTGTAAACATTTGATAAGGCATTATCGTCTGAATTGGCGTAAACAATTGCGTAATTGCGTTACTATGTGATAAGAGCATTAGCAGGTGTTATTTATGCTTATTTTTTTTCAAAATAATTATGCCTAGAAACATACAAATAGAAAATGAGATAAAAATATACATCATCTATGTTAGAACGTACTGAATAAATCAAGGAAAACGCGGTTTAAAAAATAAATGCACAAAGTCTTACTTGTGTGATGACTGATGAGTTGATGACTGATGAGTGGTGAGTGATGACTATAGGTGTACCAGAATCTCATGGCAAATAGGGAAAAAAAATTTGTAGTGTGCAATACTGGGGAAATTGGATTAAACGATCTTGATACTGGTTAATATTTAATTATGTCTAGTATTATTGAACATGAATTATAATAAGACTGTATGAAGAATGTTCGGTGTATAATATAGAAAACTAGCTTTTGCCCGCGGCTTCGCCCGTGTGGAATAGTGTTCTTGGAGAAAAAACTACTTCGGCGAATAATTCTCTACCTACTTACAGCAATACAACATGTTTTTAGGTTTGCCCAATGCAAATTGTTAAAAATGGGACCCTATCACCTCGATACGACATGCGCGACCACTTGATAATATACTTACATAATAGGTAAGTACTTGAATATAAATTTTACCATAATCTTATAATATCTTAAAGACTATTAAATACATAAAGACTATTATTTTAAAAACTCGCATCAAAATCCGTTGCGTAGTTTTAAAGATTTAAGCATATTATAGAGGACAGACAAAAAAGGGACTTTGTTTTATACTATGTAATATAATGATATTTCATGAAAAATAAATCAATCGTGAATTACTTTATATACTTATTTGTTACGAATAACATACAATTAAATTGGCAACAGTTTATTTAATGTTGGAATTTCCTTCCGAACTGTATAGAACTTGTTTACTTTATTCCTAATCAACTATAAATCGAAACTGTCTTATGTTGATTTTCTTTTTTCCTCCTCTCCTCCTTTTACCAGGCATGGAAAACAAACCATCATTCGATGTGCCATCAGCTACGATTCACCTTATAGTAGTACTGGAATCACATTTAAAGAAGTCACAATAATTACCTAAGAAAATATAAAAAAACTAAAAGTATCAAAACAACTCACTCTAACTTACCGGTCAACTCTACCACGAACTTTAAATTATAAGATTGAGTTCGATTTACACCTTCTTCTTTCTGTATTTTACTATAGACATAGAAAACAATATTTCTCGCTTGAGATCGAATTGCCTTTTTGGATATTTTCACAAAAACAACAAATTCCAAGAACATAATCACAAAATTTTAGCAGCGGTTGACAGATCACGTACTTTGATTTGACGGGTCATACTTGACATTGCCATATGAAAATCACATTTTTTATTTTTTTTTAAATGCCATTAGATTCTGGTAGAGCTATAGTAAAATGTGGACTCGGAAATACACTCGGCATACACACGGCATACACTCATACATACATACATCAATATAATAAATGTATACGCGTAAATATTAAATTTTTATAAAAAATAAAATTATCTTTTGTACCTAATTAAAAAAGTGTCCTGACAACTTTTCGTAAGAATTTTTTCCGTCTAGCCCCCTTTCACAACGCGCGATAAGGAACATCGTTCCAATAATAATAGGTTGGGGAAAAAGTCTTTTCGCATTATAGTATGTATGAACTTGTCATAAAATATCTTGGGCTATACCAATTGTATCTGGCTGATTTTGGTATCATTAAAAAGTTTTAATTTTACAGAAGACAATTCCAAATTCAAATTAGGTAAATTTGAGATTTTCATTTGTTTTTCTTATTGTTAAAATGATTCTTATGAAGAATTTTGATACATTTTAAAATTTTATTACAAAAAAGGTAAAAATGCAACACAAGCCGCGAAAAAAATTTGTGATGTTTATGGACCTAATGCAGTATCTGTGAGAGTAGCGCAAATTTGGTTTAAGCGTTTTCAATCCGGAAATTTTGATATCAAAGATGCACGTCGCTCTGGTCGCCCTGTTACGGACAAAACTGTTGCCATTTTTGAAAAAGTGGAGCAAGATCGGCATATTAGTAGTTACGATGTAGCTGAAGAACTGGGGATTGACCACAAAACGGTTTTGGCGCATTTGAAAAAAGCTGGGTACACAAAAAAGCTCGATATTTGGGTGCCTCATGAGCTCACTGAAAGAAACCTAATGAACCGTGTACTCATTTGTGATTCTTTATTACGACGTAATGAAACCGAACCATTTTTGAAGAAGCTGATAACTGGTGATGAAAAGTGGATCGCGTACGACAAGAACGTGCGAAAAAGATCGTGGTCAAAGGCCGGTCAGGCTTCCAGACTGTGGCGCAGTGTTGCCAGTAGCAGATAGTCAAATACAACATGAGACATCTCAAAAAGTAACATTTTCACGAGAAAAATAACATTTCTTAATTTTTTTGTGGAAAACGACACAATACTTTACTTTGGCACTTTATTATACACTTTTAAGCAGTTTTTGAACTAAATTATGTTTCATTTCATATTTAACAAAAATGTAACACACAAGTGTCGAGTCAAATATCAATGTCATATTATATCTTCGACACTTCCATTTTTAACTTTATTGTATTAACTTAGAGTTCTATTTTCAATGCCCTGAATTTTCCCAGGCTTTCTGGATTCCAGAACATAATAATATAGTCCCAGTCTAAAAAGTAACACAAAAGTAACATATTGAGTCGTGTAACATGGTGGTAACATGAGAGGGTCAAAAGTAACGTAAAATGTTACTTTTGTAACATTCTGGCAACGCTGCTGTGGCGAAACCCGGGTTAACTCGCAACAAGGTGATGCTGTGTGTGTGGTGGGATTGGAAGGGCATTATTCATTATGAGCTGTTACCGCCAGGCAGGACCATCAATTCTGAACTGTACTGCGAACAACTGATGAGATTAAAGCAAGAAGTTGAGAGAAAGCGGCCGGAATTAATCAACAGAAGGGGTGTGGTTTTTCACCATGATAACGCTAGACCTCACACATCTTTAGCCACTCAGAAAAAATTACGGGAGTTTGGCTGGGAGGTGTTAATGCATCCGCCGTATAGTCCTGACCTTGCACCTTCAGATTTCCACCTGTTTCGGTCGCTGCAGAATTCCTTAGGCAGTGTCAGGTTGACATCACAAGAGGACTGCCAAAACCACTTGTCGCAGTTTTTTCATCAGAAGCCCCAAAAATTTTATAGCAATGGGATCATGTACCTACCAACAAAATGGCAAAAAGTTATCGAACAAAATGGCACCTATATACTTTAGTCACTTGTAAATAAACTTTATAAAAAAACCTTTTGAATTTTTATATAAAATGCGAATAAACTTTTTCCCCAACCTAATATAACAGTAGATAATAAAAGCTATTAACTTTTAGTTATTAAAAAACAATAAGTAATAAAAGTTTTCCTGAATTGTGCGTTGTCATACGTCGATCGTTTGTCTCTTTTAAATAATGTACTGAGATCCCAGGCCCGCCAGACTGCCCTTATATTCTTACTGATAAAATGTATGTCATATTGTAGTATTAGTTGTGTAACAAAATGTTTGTATACCCGCCAGATTGTGCGGTGGGCCAATTCCTAGGTACAGGGCGCCAAAGGCACTAAAAAATTGTACAATATTATGTACAAATACATACTACAATATAATATCTGATGGCGCGGCCCCGCCATCGTCAAGTCTATAGCGGCCGTACTATCCTTTCTCGAAGCATTTCGCATCTTTTTCTAGCTACATTTTATCAGTAACTCAAACTCAAAATTTTTATTTCCATGTAGGTTATAATATAACACTTATAGAATTGTCCTACATGATGCCTACCACCGGTTCGGAAACTAGCCCGGCGAGAAGAACCGGCGTAAGAAACTCGCACGGGGCCACCATTTTAGCAAAAAGATGGGAAAATTGTTCTTTTCAAAAAATATTTTACAATGTTGTAACTTAATCTATATATAACACTAGCTTTTGCCCGCAGCTTCGCTCGCGTGAAATTGGGTCAGTCATTGGCGTCAGAGGGAAAGCTTGTTCGGGAAAATACCAATACCAAAATTGAATACATAATAGTGTAGGCACTGCACAGCCGTATCAGTTGTATTTGATTTGAATGTTTCCTGCTACTTCGTAGGTACACTCAAGAAATCTACCGGGAACTGTACCATAAATAAAATTTATTAAGCTGCAAAAAGTATTCTGTGTTAATTCTGCTTAACCTACTACCATACCTGATTTCATCAAAATTCTTTACGTGTTTTCTTTACTTTACTTTATTGCATGAAAAACTAAACATATTATGTACATACAAACTTTCCCGTTTAGGTATAATATTAAGTAAGGATTTCTTTGTAGCCGATAATTAGTATTTTAAGGATTTCGAAAATCTTTTGCTTGGAAAGACGTTGTGGACTTTGAATTTAATAAAAATAATTTGGATTGTGATCGCCCATCCTAGTTGGGACCACGACAGAGTTTGAGAGAGAGATGAGTTAGCAGTACGACCACGAAGCCATCTAGCTTCTCACTTATTCCTCATATATTAATAATACACATTAATGATTAGGATTAACCTAGGTATAGCTTTAACCAATTGAAATATCTGGTTATTTTATAGCATTTTATACTTCGTTATTTTTTAGATTGATAAAACTTTTTGTAGGTATGAATTAAAATACCTACACAAAATTATAAGCAGAGCTATCCTTATTCCTATCCGCGTGGAACCCGTAGGTAGTTAGGTACCTACCCAAAATTTTTCCGCGATAAAAAGTGAGTCTTAAATGTTCATCCAAGGGCTAAACTACTACGGTAACAAATTTTATAAAAATCCGTTCCGTAGTTTCTGAGATTAGCGCGCACAAACGTACAAATCAAAAATCTTTTAAGAAAATCTTTAAAATCATTGTTTTGGGTTAAAAACTAAAAACCTATATATTAAACACTGATAAATCAAGCACAAATAAATTAAATATTACATGTAACAACAAAAGAGAAAGAAATTTAATTATACCTACACTAAAAATATTCTACTGAAATTAGTTAATGACTGAAATAGTATGTAATATAATAAGTATTATGAATATAATTAATGCAGCAATCGCAAATATTTAGGTGCCTAGATTTTCAAAGACGATTTTCATCAAATTTAACTTTTGCATTCTTGTCAGATTTATTTTTCTACATGATGACAATACTTATATTATGTCAAAATAAAAATAAAGCTCCCCACTCACGGTCTATCGATTGCTTCGATCAAATTGGAAATTAATTCGTATTTGAAAGTAAATTGCTAACGACAAACTATTACACAAAATGATTAGTGTAAGACCTACCCAGCTAGTTTTTGCGGTGGGGGTCAAAAGTGGGAACAAAATTTACGCGTATATATACGAGTTTCGTATAAAAAGTGTACTTAGATGGTCCTAGGATCTCAGACTATATTAAATTTTTATCTATACCGATTTACTTGCAATTACAAATCCAGTAAATATTTAAATTGTAAAGACTAAATCGATCGATCGCTTGTGAGTGGGAGCTTTAAATCAAAAGCACTAAGGAGTATTTATATCAACTTTAAAGCAAATCGCTCCCGAACAACTTTCTTTCCCTTTTTTAACCCCGTTAGGGGACGAATTTCAATAAACTATGATACACGAATTCCATCAATTCTGTTACATAATCTTTGTGCAAAATATGAAGTAGATTGGACCAAGGAATCACGTTGCCCCATACAAACTATTTCCCCCCTTTTCACCCCCTTAGGAGTCGAATTTCGAAAAATCCCTTCTTATCGGATGCCTACGCATTACAAAGAGCAAGCCCTGCAAGTTTCAGGTCTCTACGATCAGCGGTTTAGGCTATGCGTTGATCCGTCAGTCATTCAGGACAAAGGATTTTATATGTATAGATTAGTCATAAGTACATAGAACATACTTAAGTACATAAAAGCAGCCTTGCATGGGGCCATCTTATTCCCAAGGTGTGCAATCGTTAGTGAAATCACTGACTTTATAATAAGCTTTAGCACACAAACGTTCTTTAACAGCTTTTTTAAATTTATTAATGGAAAGATTTTGAACGTTTTCTGGGATTCTATTGTAAAGGCGTATACATTGACCTTTAAAAGATTTACTTACTTTACTAAGTCTGATTACTGGTATTTCTAACTTGTTCCTATTTCTAGTATTCCTACTTGTGTGTGTCACTTTTCTTTTTAAAATTCGTTAAATTCTTTCTGACATACAACACATTGTCCAAAATGTATTGAGAAGCAACGGTCAGAATACCTATTTCTTTAAATTTTTCTCTCAGAGATTCAAAACATGACATCTTATAAATAGAACGTATAGCTCGCTTCTGTAGCACAAATATTGTATTAATGTCCGCAGCGTTTCCCCAAAGAAGAATGCCATATGACATTATACTATGAAAATAACTAAAATAAACTAGCCGCGCTGTATCCTCATCGGTAATTTCTCTAATTTTTTTGACTGCATATGCTGCAGAACTGAGCTTATCTGCCAGATTTGCAATATGGGGACCCCACTGTAATTTACAATCTAGTGTTATTCCTAGAAATACAGTGGTGTCCACTAAGTTCATTTTCTCATCATTTAATAGTATATTGGTTTGTGCCTGCCTAACATTTGGGAGGCTAAACTTTAAACATTTCGTTTTATTTGAATTTAAAAGTAAATTATTAACATTAAACCAATGTACCATTTTTGAGAGAGCACTATTTACCTCGTCATAATTTGACTGTCGTCGCTTCACATTAAAAATTAGTGAAGTGTCATCGGCAAAGAGTACTATCTCATGCTTATCTTTAAATAGATAAGGAAGGTCATTTATATAGATGAGAAAAAGAAACGGGCCTAAAATTGACCCTTGTGGCACACCTAATTCTATTTTGGTCCCAGTAGACCTTGTAGAATTAACTTCTACTCTACTCTCTGCGTTCTATTTTTAAGATAAGAATCTAAAAGTTTAAGTGCCGTGTCCCTTATACCATAATGGTATAATTTTTTGACCAACGTAGCATGCTCGACACAGTCGAAAGCCTTGGATAGATCACAAAAGACACCAAGTGCATCATGCGATCCCTCCCTTGCCCCAAATATGCTGCATAGAAGACTGATGCCTGCGTCTGTTGTGGACCGACCTTTAGTAAACCCGAATTGGTTACTATGTAATAAATTATTTATGTTAAAGTGGGCTAGCAATTGATTTAAGATTATTTTCTCGAAAATTTTACTGAAAGTCGGTAGAATAGATATCTATAATTTGCTGGGTCAGACTTATTCCAAATAACAATATAAAAGTAGTCAGGTGGACCTGGGATCTTAGTTCATAAGTGACTATGTTACTTTAACTAAGTACATAGTACATACTCGTCGATATAAAAATATATTGTTAAATGTATGTTGAATGACAAGGCTACAATCGTTATGGTCGTCTATAACATAATGGATGTCGTCATTAATGTAACTCGGACATAAATAAGATTACAAGTTCTGTTGCCTACCGAATACCGATAATAGTTTTATCATTTGCCTCATGCCTGTAATGTAATATTCACCGCGGGGCGCGGGGGAGCCATGCTTCGGATGTTTAGAGCATTTTTTTCAACAATTTTTGTGTCGCGAGTCGCGAAGTCGCGACCCACGAAAAAGCCAAAAAGTTACGTAAAAAGTCTTGCGACCCCGTCACTGTAAAATTATAGTATGTATCATGTATGTACCTACTAGTGATGTAACGAATATTCGCATTCGCGAATATCGATGGGAGACAGTCGCATCTGCATAGTGCGCTATGAAATGGGTGCTCAATTCGCAGCTACAATTTGTATGGCGTCGAAGTAACGCCAATAATTATAGTGGCAAAAAATGATAACTAATTCGTTGCCATACAAATTGTAGTTACTTATTCACGGAGAGTGACCAAAAAACTCCTCACCCACATTTTATCTTACTCTTATATTATTTTCCAGCGACCCCCTTCGGTCAGTTGCCCGTGTTGGAGATGAACGGTCGCAAGCTGGCCCAGAGCACCGCCCTGGCCCGCTACCTCGGCCGCAAGTATGGCCTGGCTGGAGCGACCGCTGACGAAGACCTGGAGATCGACCAGCACGTCGATTTCGTGCACGACATCCGCGCCAGTGAGTACGATGATCTCGCAGAAAACCGTCGTGAAATAACGCGGTCGTCTTGCCATTAGTTGTTAAGGCTAATCCTACTAATATTATAAATGTGAAAGTTTGTGAGGATGTATGGATGGATGTTTGTTATTCTTTGACGCAAAAACTACCAAGCGGATTTTGATGAAATTTGGTATCTTAGTAGTTTAGGCTCTGGATTAAAACAGGCTACTTTTTATCCCGAAAAAATACAGTGTTCCCGAGGGATACTGTATTTACGCGGGTGGAGCCGCGGGCAACAGCTACTTAGTAATATTGCCAACTCACTTGTGAATCTTTTAAGTTGAGATTATCCATGGGCATTGGGCAGTGGTAATCGCTTATCATTTGGCGATCTCTCGGCTCGTTTGCCGATTATAATTATTATCCTATAATTAAAGAAATTAAAAAAAAACCCGACTGCGTCAAATAAATAAATAACTTTTATTTCAGGCTGCATAGGCCCATATTATAAATACCTTACAGACTAACATACATATTATATACTTAAAAACTACACTTTCACACGTGATGACGGCGATGTAATGCGCGTGTCAAAAGCAAAACTGAAAAGAATAAAAACCAGAAAGTCCGGCACTCGAGACATTTGTTATCGAATATTATTGAATAACACCTACCAGCAGGCTTAGCATGGCGATCCATAGAAATACATTTAATGAAGAAATATTCTATCCAAAACAGTTCGTTGCAAAATAGTTCTTAATCCATGATAACAAGCTCGTCAATAGAAGTCAACATTTCTAAACCGCCATATTTTTAAAATGGTTGCCGGGAAATCTTCTGTCAAAAACGAACAAATATTCAAGTATTATGATTCAACGTAAAGAAACTTTTTGTCTAGGACCGCCATGATGTGGAGTGGTTGACATTATTGTGGGACTTTTTGACATTAAATTAAGAAAACGTTTCTACTTTAGCTGTCAAAAGAGGCCATTTTGTGAGCTCATGCTCGGGAAGAAAAGAAATGTTATTTCTCATAACGACGATACATCGACCTTGCTACCTTATAATAAGACCTATTTTGCTCCGAACGGTATTAATGTTTCTTCAATCTGTCATATTTTCTTTTCTTCGGTGTTTCTTCTATGCGCATGCTAAGCCTGCAGGCTACCATAGAAATAGTTTCGTGATACATTTACATTTACGAAACATTCAAAACGAAAACATTCTGGGTACATAACAACTATCATTATCATTATATTCTAGGAACATAACGACAATAATAATCGGGCCCGTTATAAAAAAGTCCCTACTGTGAAAAAACTTGAATGATGAGATTGTCATACGTGCATGATATGATAATCACTTAATTATCAGGGAATCCACTACCCATTTGCTACTTCCAAATGAAAATTATTGTTAATAGGCGTTGCCCAGTAAGCGCTTATGATCAAGCGATTCATCTTCTCGTTTTGCTGGTATACCATAAAAACCAATGCTTAAAAATAATTCTACCACTACAGAGGCCGCCACGGTCCAGTACGAGGACAATGAAGAAGTCAAAGAGAAGAAACACGCGGAGCTGTCCAAGAACTTCTACCCCGGTGCTCTGGAGAAGTTGGACGCCATCATCAAGAAGAACAACGGACATCTCGCTCTTGGCAAGGTAAAATGCCTTTAATATAGTGGCCGATGATAGGCAATAATAAGTAATATAGGGAACATGCATTTGTTTTGAATCAGTAAAAGCCGTAGGCATATTTTAGGCAAGAAAACATAAATATGAACTGATAAATGCAAAAATAACAACAATCAGTTGCTATTATTTGAAAAAAAAAAAAAACTATACGGTAAAGCCCGCTGCACACTCCTTCGCGAATTATTCCGCGCGAGACTGCGAAAGGTGTGAAGCCGATTCGCATAATATTTTTCGCACAATGTTTTACTTAATTTTTCCGAAATTTTCGCAGTGTCTCGCGATTTGCGAAGGAAGTGTGGAGCGGGTATTACACAAACAAGTTTTTGTTCCCCTCGCATTGAGTCAAGGTTATCAATTGTCATCGTGAGATAGCGTTTGCCGCTTGCTGTTGTTTTCTTTTAACTTGTATAATCAGGATGATGCGATGAAAATTTTAGATGACCATGTAACAATAATTACTTGTGATGACTACATATTATAATAACCTAACCGAGAGCATGCCAGGATATTATGACTAAGGAGGTTCCGTTTACTATCAACGCGCAATAGGTTTTTAGGGTTCCGTAATACTTAAGGAGTTCCTTATAGTTTCGCTCTGTCCGTCTGTCTGTCTGTCTGTCTGTCCGCGCCTCTAGCTCCTGTAATTATGAATATAAATTGATGAAATTTGGTGCAGTTATAGATTGTGTATAGATCACGGTTTTGGGATCATAAAAAAATAATAATTTTATATTTTAGGGGTGGCTCTCCATACATGTGAATTGGGGATGAAAAATATTTTTTCACTCTACCCCATCGTGTGGGGTATCGTAGAATAGGTCTTTTAAAATTAAGGCAAGGTTTCATACGTTACTTTTTTATAAAGTTGACCATTTTGGAGTAATCGGCCTCCAAAGTAGTTTGTAAGTTTAACCCTAGCATTTTTAAACTATAGGAGATAGAAACTTGAAAATTTTCATGCTGATAGATCATGCTAAAAACTCTTTAGGAAAATTATTGTGAACCAAATCGGACAGTAAGTTTTGGAGTAATAAAAAAAAGCATATTACGCGTTTATAGTTACGGAACCCTCCTTAGACATGTCCTGACATGCTCTTGGTTAGGTTTTTTCTCATATTACTTCAAAAGTTATCGTCCGATTGTGTTCAAAGTAATTTTATTAAGATTATCGGCATGATCTATCAACATGGAAAGTTATGAAGTTCTACTTTGTCTTATAAGTAGTTCAGAGCAGGGCGGGCAACTTCTAAAATATAAGGCTCGGACTATATTATGTTGCGAAAGGCCGGAAAAAAATCAGAGCACTGAAAATAAAACTCTGCGCTAATATAATAAAGTTGAAAATGGAAGTGTCGAGTTTCGATCTGTCATAAATTATTATCACAAAATACAGAAATCATCCAGAAACCGTCGACGCGCTTGAAAGTGAAGCCGTCACCACTAGTCCAAATTGGAGTGGCTATCCACACATATGCCACAGAATAACGGAATATTTTACCCAACTTTTTTCAATTAATTTTAATTGAATATCTCATTGTCGTTACTAACGCGATTTGTTTTGTAAGTGTAAAGAGTAAAGTAAAGTAAAGAGCGGGTGGGGCGGTGTTTTGCCATGGTTTTGGACACAGTGCGCTGCGTACAAATGTGATCGAACACTCATTCTGGATGTTCTGTATTCTGTGTATTTTATGTATGACATTTGACTCGACACTTGTGTATTCGATTTTCAACTGTATTGTATTAGCGCAGAGTTCTATCTTCTCTGAATTTTCCCCGGCCTTATGTATTCCGGACGTATAGTCCCAGCCAGAGGTAGAAAACTAGAAACCTATGACCTATGTTACTGTTCATTTTCCGTTACTCCTGCTAAGTATTATAAATATGAAATGTGAGGATGGATGGATGTTTGTAACTCTTTCACGCAATAACTACTGAACGTATTTAGATGAAATAAAGTATGGTAGTAGTTCAAGCTCTGGATTAACACAGAAAATGTAGTGAGAAAGTAGAAAAAGTGCAGCCGCGGTCAAAAGCTAGTACTTCTATATACTAGTAACCGGACCTGTTTACCTCTTTTCATGTGGTTCTATAAATTATGCAAAATTCACTGAATTATACCTTTTTGTGAAGAGGGAGCCTGGAAGGAGGAGTGAAGGGAGAGGGAGGTGATTCTGTAACACAGGATTATTCTACTAACACAGACACCTCTCTCACGAAGGGCGAAATTGTACGTTATTGTAGCTAATACCAAAATGTTTGTGGAGAAAACAATAAATATTCATTCATATAATTATTTCAGCTAACCTGGGCCGATTTCTTCTTCGCTGGCGTGTTCGACTACATCAAGTTCATGATGCGTATGGACGACCTCTACACGAAGTACCCGAGCTTCAAGCAGCTGAGAGACACCGTGTACTCCCTCCCCAAGGTCAAGGAGTTCAGCCAGAAGTGTCCCCCGTGTGACTGGTGAAGTGATACAAGTATTAACGGCAAAGGTTGCGGAGTCCAGGGGTCTAAAAATTTGTTTCCATACAAATATCGTGAAATGGTAAAATGGCTACATGATTCATCTGATTTCATCATATTAGAAAACGTAAATTTTCTCAGTTTTCAATAGAAATGCGTAAAGTGCACGTAATGAGTTGAAAAAAATTTATGAAACACCTAAAGTGGGCTTTGTAGACCCCCAGGCTCGACGGTGACCATCAGGCGATCTGTTTACCCGTTTGTCAACTATTGACACAAACAAGTCATCTATGTAAACGATGATTGAATCTTTATTTCAATCAGTAAAGTAAGAATTGATAATATAACAACCGTTGTATGAGAAGACTTGATCAATGAATATGGTACAAAAATATGAGTAAATCTATACAAATAAAACTTATTATATTTTGTACGAGTATGAAATCCAGTTGTCTATTTGAACCTAATGTAAGTATTTACTTTGTCTACATGTTTTTGACACGTTTTTGTGTGTCTTTGATAAGCATAAAAAGTATGTAACTAATGCACAAGTAATTAATAGGATTAAAACAAGAGTAACACATATTTTATACTTACGATAAGCAGGGTTCTTATACGTATTAAAACTAATATTGTATCTTTTATGTCGCATTTTAAATGTTTAAGTAAATATTGTTGTAAGGTGTTAACTATTAAAGTTATATGTAACGTATTGTCGTATTAAATGAAGCTATTTACATTAAAATTATTTTATTTTACCTAATACATAGGTATCTTTTGGACATTTAGCGCCTATTTTAGTTTGTAAAACAGGCGCTAATAAGTGAGGAATAGCTTATACGGCAGTTTAGTCGCTGCTTACTTTATACTGAACGACAGAAACAAACCTTCCGGATATAAGCTATTCGTCAATAGGCGATCGGACTTTTTTAAAATTGTATAAATTTTAAAAAAATTTTTAATATAGTACTCTTAAATATGAGTAACTTCTCAGAAGAAACAGTATATCAAAAGTCGATATTTTCAAAGGTACAACGATTTGTATACAAAATTTCGCGAGTCTCGTAAAAACGCTCCTTACTAAACTCGTGGTACAAGTGACGTCACTCGTAGGTATGAAGTATACGGCCGAAGGAATATATTTTGTAAATATCTCCGATATTTGTGCGTTTAAGTTCACACTTACCATAATGAATGTTGTTGTATAAGATGAAAGTAAACTAATGATGAAGTTTTGTTTACTAATTTAGCAAAAAAAATATTTTTTTTGTATTTTTTACATGTATTTAATTAGTAAACTACACATGATATATATTTTTTACATTTACCAAGTAGATTAGCCTCAATATTTCTGAGTATATTAATGAAACTAAATATTTTAGATGTCCGATCCCCTATTATGAGGCGATGTGAAACAGGCTCTTATATTAACATCGTAAGCATCTTTGTCAAGCAGTAAGCGAGATGATGATGAGTTAGAAGTTAAACGTGGGATAGCCATTGGCCAAGTTTTCGCACGAATGTTCCGACTCTACCGGATAGAAACCACAGCCTCGCAGTAAACCAGTGTGAAATAACGCATCCGTGAGGTGTACCAAGGGGGGTTGGGGATTTTAAAGACTGGGAACGAACTAATAAAATTGTGTTACGATGCTCAATGAGCGGCGGTAGTCGTTTACCATCAGTCGATGCGGATGATCGTTTCCAGGTCCATTAAACAAAACTATCTCGATCACATCAGCTTTCAATTAAAGAAAACCATCAAACATCTCTCTATTATTTTAGGAGCTACGATGCCGCAGATAACGTAGGGTACACACACTTTACTTATTTTATTTTTACATATAAGGTTTGATAAAATCAATTACGGATATTTTGGGTATATGATCTATTGCTTATTTATAAAGACGTTTAGGCAAAAAAAATATTGTCATACTCAAAGTAAGAAAATCATCTCATGTATGGGTGTCTCTCCGCTCAACGCAAACGCCCATATAAAGGAAGATTTTTTTTCGAGGACAACTAACTTTTTTTTCTGCCTAAACGTCTCTAAATTAGCAGTAGATCATGTGCCCAAAATATTTGTAATTAATTGACCGGACCTTATATATCTCAGTACCTACTAGCTGTTGCCCGCGGCTCCTCCCGCGAAAATAGGTACAGTATTAAACGGGAATACTGTACTTTTTTGGGACAAAAACTATCCTATGTTTTAATCCAGAGCTTAAATTACTATGATACCAAATTTTAGCGCAATCCGTTTAGTAGTTTCTGCGTGTAATAAGTAACAAATATCCGTCCATCCATCCTCACAGTCACATTTATAATAGAAGTAGGATGTTACTAACCCCTCCAAGGCCACCTAAATGCCTTCTGCGTAGTGCTCATATTTCGCCCCTGTGCAGTGTTTGACTGATGTATTTTGAAATATCTTTTTGTGTAGTGATGTCGGTGAAGGAAAACATCGTGAGGAAACCCGCACATGGTTGGCCCCAGACGTATTGACTAGTTCATTCCTCTGGACTAGGCTGACTATGTTGTGAGAATGCCGTATGTGCTTGGGCAACCATACGACATTTAAAAACCAACTGTCCCAGGCACTACAGTATTTCAAGAGTGGTTACTTCGCTCGGAGAATACTGTATAAATCATCCAATAACGAATGTAAAGGCCTAAGTTTTTTTAAAGTTTAATTTTAAATAGTTACCTTTTTAAATAGTACCTAGTTACTTCAGTTTTATTATTTCTAACTAATAGATTAATTTATTTTTGCGTAACTGTTCATTATATGAAAAAAATAAAATAAAACAATAACAAAATTAGAAGTTATATTCAGATTTTTGGGCACTTTCGCACCAGGTCTTGACCTGTGGGATGCTGTAAACGTGGTCCACTACCTGCCTGAAGCTGGGGTACTGGGTGTCCAGGTCTGGCATCTGCAGCATCACCTTCAAGTAGTCGAACATACCCGCAAACACGAAGTCTACCCAGGTCAGCTGGAAAGTAAAAAAAAGTTAACCCGACATTGCCAAGCAGTAAAAGCGAGCTGTCGATGCTGAGTATAGCCAGTGCCGGATTTAGAGGTCTGAAGTCCTGGGGTAACAAAGGAGTGGAGGCCCCCTGGCGCCAATTATTTCCCAAATAAATGGTCATTAATTAATTTTCAGTCGAGTTTTCCAATAATAATTTATTGTGAAACCAAGTAAATATGTAATATAGATTCTTTTATTATTTAACAAACAAACATGGTTGACAACTCGTCGACCACTAGGATAAAGGCGGATGCTTCTGTGACAGATTTACATCTTGTGCTTTCCCGTAATCGAGCGGTTTTCGCGACGAGGCCCTTTTGTGGAGGCCCGGGGCTGTAGCCTTAAATCCGGCCGGTTCTTAACTATGCTGTATAGCTAAGACCATCAAATTCGGCTTGTACGTTTGGGAGCTGATGCCACAGACAACATACAGATAAACACACACAGACTCGTCACCCCTCTGTTGCGTCAGGAGATAAATGCTGCTTAACTCTTGTGTTATTTAACTACGTGATACGTCATAGAATACGTAATAGTACAAACTACAAGTACTACGTCTCGGTAATTTAGGCAGACTTGCACATTTCTTAATTAAATTTGATTGGTAGAAAAATAGGCGTTAAAATCTTAAGGCTTCTCCTCTTACTCACCCTTCCAAGGGCTAAGTACCCATTGTTTTCCCTTATCATTTTATCCAGCTCCTTAAGTGCTCGAGGGTAGAAGTCTTTGCTGAAGGTCTCGTGTTTTCGTGCCTTCACCGCCGAATCTGGTTCGTAGTGGACCATACTAGCTCCTGTAAGTTGTACAATGTTTGTTGTGGTTCAAGATTTAAACATAAAGATCTAATGCATATCAGGCTGGTTTTGCTTCAGAGGGAAGTCCTACCGTGTATAATAGGTAGGATGGATGAGGGTCTTCAAAAGGTAAGTGGTAATGTGAAGCCGGTAGGAATGGAGTTTTATAGGAACCCCACGCCACTGAAGCCCATCTAAAGTTTTCATCAGCAGGCTTAGCACGACCACCGTAGAAATGTTAACTTTCTATCCAAGAATATAGAAATATAATTCGTAGGAAAATAGTTAATTTAAGGTAGTAAAACTGTATGTTGACCCCCCCCCCCCCATCTCTCCATAGTCCATTGTTCTGGGGCTGCTATGCCTATCTCTATAGACAAGAGATACTATTAGCCGGCAGGACTGGTGTTAGCTATTCATCTAAATTCTAAGGGAGCTGGTCTAAAATTGACCCAGATCCTCACAGTTTACTCACTGTATCGTATATCACCCAAGAACTCTAGACTCTCGTCGATTTTGAAGTCTTCCTCCATGTCTTTGCCCGTTAGCCCGTACTTCCTGCCCAGATACTTGGCGATAGCAGAACTCTGCGTGTACACTCTGCCGTCCATCTCCAAGACAGGCATCTGCTGCATGGGCGTGGCTGCAATAAAAATTAACACTTAAGTAGCCCCGACATTGTCTAGCAGTATGCGAGCTGAAGATAGGGTTGCCAACTTCAAATTTATACAATACAAATAATATTGAGATCAATTTTAAATTAAACCTAATAATATATTATTAAATAATTATTATTATCTATTGTAGTACTCGGCGGAAATTTGCATATTGTTTGAAGATGGTGGTGATGATGACGATGATGATTGCCGAAATCCCCAAACGTTTGGATCCGGGGTATACCTTGGTGCAAAAGCTTACTTTTTGGTAGATTACTTCAGAAAAAGTCGAAATCACTATTATGTGTCCATATAAATTTCGAAGAGTTCCCTCGATTCTATATAGAGACGGGACCAATAATTACAAATTATAACCTTTACAACAACAAAATAACTTTGCAAATAGGTTCATAAATGGCAAAGTAATGTTCAAAGATATCCGTGTCGGTGTAAAATACTATGAGAAATCATCATAATGTGATGATGTATGGTGTGATGATGGTGTTGAGGATGATGATTACCATAATTGACATAGTGGCATATGCTTGCAGTTCTTTAAACAACGCCGAAATCCCCAATCATGTATCTGTCACCGTAAAATTGTAAAAACCGTTAGATTGTAAGTAATAAAACTAGTGAAATTGTAAAATGTTGATAGACTTCCGACGCGAATATGATGCCTATAATTTCACACATTATTTTTCGTTAGATTATAAATAGGTACCTATATAATTTTTAATATTTCGTCATACTTTTATAATCTCGTTAGTTATTTTACAATCTAACGGTTTTTATAATTTTACGGTGACATATCTATAAGGATTAAGGAGTGAGGACTGAGGAGTTCTGTTACGTGCGGTAAGTTTTTGAATCCGAGTCGAATGAGACTTGTGAATAGCCCCACTAGTGTTGTAACTTGTACACTTACAAGCCTTAAAAGTGGGCCACTCGGCGAAGGTGACGCGGTGGTCTGTGAACTGGTCCCCGCCGTACGCCAGCAGCAGCCGCAGGGCTTCCCCCAGGCCCTTCACGTCGAAGTAGTGGAGAACGATGGCCATGGCTGAAACGGAAGCACAGGGACGCTAGCACGAACATTTGACAACAAGTCGTAAAATATTGTATGAAATCATGACAGCGCCTATACAATTATTTTCATTCGATAACATTACGTATAGGTACATACGTTGTTATCAATTGCCCATCTAAACCCCCTGAGGTATAACCCTATTCCCTATCAAATATTTTAGTTCCTAGTAGTTACAACTTGTAAGTTATGACCCTAGTGACTAGTATATAGGTACACACATAGTTACTTATAAAAAATTAAGAAGTAGACTAGGACACTGTGTCCCACTCCTCTCATACTTAGTAGGAAGCCTGAAGCTTTTAATGTATTTAAGGTATTCAGAAATCCTTATTGACTATTGCAGTGTTTTTCAACCTTTTTCATGATGCGACCCCCCCTAGTATGAAAAAATATTTCGCGACCCCCCGACCCTTCGCTTTTTTATCATGTATGTATGTGTATGTTACAGTATTACAAATATGAATTCCATACGTTTTAATACTTCTCCACAATTAGGATTCGGATATAAGTACATATTAAAGTACGTCAAACACATTATTTAACAATTACATACATCGATTTATGGGTATAGGTATCCTTTTGTTAAAATTCTCTTACTTAATAAATCAATCTTTTTAATCTTTATTGTTTTTTACTAAAGTTCTCTCGACCTCCGGCGACCCCCCTACAGAAGCTTCGCGACACCCCAGGGGGTCGCGACCCATAAGTTGAAAAACACTGGACTATTGTATCACTGGATTCAATCAAACAACTTTACAACACAAAAACAAAAAAGAGTTAGTGGGTAGATTGGTAACCTAATAGTCTATTAATTAAAGTATACTATATACTTCGTTCAGATCCAATTTAGTATAAACGTAAACAAAAAAAAAATGCGAGCAAATTAAGGTAATAAGTGACATTTAAAGTAGTAGCATTATACGCGTTAGCCGTTTTGTTACATTGTTAACGTTTAGATTTGTTATATTACATACCTATATCGGGTCTAAACGGATTACACAATACTACATAATATAATATTACCTAAGGTTTATATTTCAACACACACGACTGTCGACGTCCTTACCATAGATAATACAGATATATATTAGTAGTCCTTACTGTGACTGGCTCACAGAACACTATTACTCGCGGAGAAGAAGGTCGACTTCATACAAAAAAATTGGGACCAAATTAGCGCCTCTAGTGAGCTGCCCCCTCAAACTTTTAACCGCCTACCAACAAAGGAGGACTATATATTTGATTATATGAATATGGCGGGAAATTGAAGATACGTAATTAAAGTTTAAGTTAGCGTTAAATTTCTCTTTAGAGTTAAATTTTACATTTCAACAAAACCGAGCAACCACCTCCACGACCGAATAGTCACTACGTTACAAACCGTTCGTGAGCCCTTATATATACATACGTCTAGTGTTTTCGCTAGCGCGATCTAGAAGCGGCATAGTGTCTGTTACGCGCCATCTGTTGTGGTTTTTAAGTAACTTTTATGTAATATTAACCATGTAAGACAGAGAGCGATATATTGAAATATAACCATTCTTGTCGCACCGAACTGCCCCCTTTTTGGTCCAAGGTCATTCATACAGAGTCGACCACCCCTGGACTGGCTCCTGTGGTTAACCAATTGAGTAGACGTAATTGTCTCGCAGTTTAAACTATGCCAGTCACTTGCATTAGCTACTCGCGTCAGAGTTAAACCGCGTACGCTATCTACTATGCTTCAATTAACTCGCTACACGTGATGCTAGGTTTATAGTTTTATACCTATTATAATGATCCGGAATCCGAACGGAGAAAATTCACAAGTTTCAAGATCATATAGTATGACAGCTCGACACTAGAGGTGGGCGCCGACCTAAAATTTGCCGGCGGCGGCGCGCCGGGGGAAATTGGTCGGCGTGGCGGCGCCGCGCCGCGGCGTAGCTGTTTTTGTAAAAAAAAAAACGCAATTTTTTGCGCTGATTCGCACCGCAGCGCTTAGTGCTAACTGGCTATCGTGCTATTGCTAGTTGCTAATGCTAAAATCCAATGCGAAATAATTTTGAATCGACGCGCGACGCGACCCGAGAGTTCACGATGCCGCGATGTTCCACGAATTAATACGAGCGAGTGAGAAGAGAAAATACATTCAAATTCAGTCAAATTTCTGCAGTTTTTTTTTTCAAAATAAAGTTAATTGCATACGCATAAGTTCCATTATTCAATAGTTGTTTTTCTACACTAATATTATAAAGAGGAAAACTTTGTATGTTTGTTTGTTTGTTTGTAATGAATAGGCTCAAAAAGTACTGGACCGATTTCAAAAATTCTTTCACTATTCGAAAGCTACATTATCCACGAGTAACATAGACTAAAATTTATTTTGGAAAAAAATAGGGATCCGTAAGATATTTGGGTTTTTCGGACACAAGGTGTAAAAATCAAACTTTCTGGTTGTATAGTTACTTATTTTGCGTACGCTGCCTAAACTATAAAAAATAGAACCATAAAATGTTCCAATTAATTTTAGATCTTATAAATATCTACAAAAAAGTCCCCGACACACTATACCTATCTATGTCGAGTGAGGAACAACAATCATTTTTTTATTTAGAAGTCTTGAATTTTTTTGGACTACATTTAAACGTGTGCGTGTGGTTTGAGGGACCCACCTGAATATCCCCAAAATAAGTATAGCAAGTTTTAGTAGAAGTCTAAAAAAAATTGTAGAACAAATCTGGGAATTTTTAAAAAGATAGTTTAAAAGATATAGCCCTCAGAGTGTGGTCCCTCGGTTCACACACCGCTATTTTCCAGATCTCGAAAAGTATGTGGAAAATTATGGTTTTTTCACTACAGAATTTTAGTAGAACTTTTGTAAAAGTTTTTACAAATTTATCAAATACATAGCATTAGAAATAAAAAAGCTACAACCACCGAAGTGTGGTCCCTCAGTTCACACAAAAATGACATACTCATTTCGCGATATATTACTGACTTTTTAATTATTTTTCTACGTAGAGTTTTAGTAGAAAATTTGTAGAATTTGTAGACAAAATTTCAGCAAAATCTATCGGCGCATTTGGAAGATATATACCATTATGTTGGGTCCCTCAGTTCACACACTTGTGTATAAGAAAAACTCAAATAACTAATAAACGAGAAAACTAACAGAAAGTCTACTATACTTAAATTTTAGTAGAAGTTTTTTTCTCTTGGATTAGCTCATAAAATATTTAATTTCTTGCTTCTTAGCTGAGATAATGTTAATTTTTTTGATTGTATGAAAATGCAGAGTAGGTTACCACACAAGAGGCAAAATGAGGACAAGTCCTAATATTATTGTGTATGTTATACCTTATTAAATTTACGTTTTGCTCGCGGTTTTGCACCTTTTCACTATTTTAGGGGTTCATAGTACTACAAACAACCCATATACTTACCAATTATTAACTATGTACCTATTTGTGGTTTCGCTCTGCCCGCCCTTTTCTCTGTCCGTTCTTTCTAACTCCTTATATTATGTAATTACATATGTATTATATGAATAAAAACTGGCCAAGTGCGAGTCAGGCTCGCGCACAAACGGTTCCGTACAAAACGGCAAAAAAATCACGTTTGTTGTATCGGAGCCCTCGTTAAATATTTATTTTATTATGTTTTTAGTATTTGTTGTTATAGCGGCAACAGAAATACATAATTTGTGAAAATTTCAATTGTCTAGCTATCGCGGTTCCTGTAGAAAAATAATTAAAAAAGTCAGTAATATATCGCGAAATGAGTATGTCATTTTTGTGTGAACTGAGGGACCACACTTCGGTGGTTGTAGCTTTTTTATTTCTAATGCTATGTATTTGATAAATTTGTAAAAACTTTTACAAAAGTTCTACTAAAATTCTGTAGCGAAAAAACCATAATTTTCCACATACTTTTCGAGATCTGGAAAATAGCGGTGTGTGAACTGAGGGACCACACTCTGAGGGCTATATCTTTTAAACTATCTTTTTACAATTTCCCAGATTTGTTCTACAATTTTTTTTAGACTTCTACTAAAACTTGCTATACTTATTTTGGGTATATTCAGGTAGGTCCCTCAAATCACACGCACACCATTTAAACGCGTTTATTTTACTCATGCTATTAATCCTTATCAAAATAAATTATTTCATCACTAAGTACAGTCTATGTAGATAATATTTGGTCTTTGAATGATTAAAATTGGATGTTTGGTTTTGATGTTATGGCGAAATTAAAATATTACGATTTCTGCTGCACGGCCCGTTGTGAAATGGGCATCACCAAGGTGGGGGTGCAGGAGGGCAGTTTAGATCTATGAGTATTTTTTTTGTTTTGTGTTCGTTGTAACTATGATGGATATATACTTGAATACCTATTTATTTAGTGTTTGTTGTATTGTTACTCCTGAAGAGTATAGGTATTTCATACGATAAAAGTATACCCACCTACTTATTTCATTGAGTTTTAGTAGGTACCTATATTAATTTGTTTCTGTTTGTTTTGACTAAATTTCGCCCGTTTTATTAGAGGTTTAAATACATTATGTAGTATAAGTATAAGTATTGTACCCGTGCGAAGCTGGGGCGTGTCGCTAGTTATTAATATTTTCGTATTGTATGTTAATACTTAATGAGCGACGCGACGTAATGAAAAAACATTATCATTTCACAAAACACAGCTATTTATGATCATTAAAAATCGATTTTAGCAAATAGCATAGCAAGAACACGTAGCATGCTAAGACATGAAAATTAGCATGCTAATGAAATTAATGAAAAATAGCATTAATTTCCATTACTACACAGCACCCCGTGCCCTGCCCGCCTGCTCCCGGCGCCTAGCGCCCGGCGCGGGCCTGTTTTTTTTGAGTCGACATCGATCGGCGCGAATTTTTGGATACTCGGCGGCGGCGGCGCCGCATGCATGGCGCGGCGCCCACCTCTACTCGACACTCGACATTTCGATTTTCAGTTCTTTTGTATTAAATTCAATGCTCTGAATTTTTCCCGGGTTTTGGATTCCGGACCATATATTCCCAGCCTCACTTAATATATTTGCAACGTTGCAAATAAAACGAAAGTTGTAAACCTATTTGTTTTCAGCTTATAGGTACAGTTAGGTAACTAATATGCCAAACTGGAAGTGAAGCATAGGAATTACTTACAGACAACAATTTTCCTTGTGTTGACAATAAGATAATATGAAAGCCAGGGTAATTTAGTTTCTAGAATATTTTAGAATATATTTTATACAAGACACCAGTACTCTAGTACCTGACAAGACTTGTCAAACAAAACACAAACGGACTAATACTTAGAAGCAATTGATGCAAGTATTTTCTGCAAGTTACTGGCGTATTGTATGTAGAAGTTTTAAGTATGTGAGTATTGTGTTAGTATAATATAATGTTATCTATATACTACCTAATGCATATCAAGTAACTGTATTCTTAATAACACTAGTCACTAGTGCATACATAGATAATTAGAATTATCTGACAATGGAAAAACTTTATTATTCATTTGAATGAAGAATGTTCACAAATTTTGTTTTTTAGCTCTCCGTAAACTCAGTTGAAAATAAAAAATATGAGTGAAAAATTATTTCGATACGCCGTGTAGTTTCCGAGATATTTAATTCCAAAGTAAGTGCTCGACTCGAGATTCCACCAGGCCGGCGCTTTGGGCGATGACGTCACTGCACAGTACATCGCAATACTCGCTCAGTAACACCGCGTCGCCCGTACCTTTAACTTACTATTAAAGTTAAAAATGTCTTATCTACATGCTAAAAATCATGTGTTTTAGATAGGTTATGCGATTGCCCTTTTTAACCAACTTCCAAAAAAAAAAAAGGATTTGGCTGTATATATAGACTATATTGTTTTATTTTTTTGTATATTCAACGATTAGGTACTCCGCCGTCTGTGGACCGATTTTCAAAATTATTTTTTTATGTATAGGCCTATAGGGTATAATCCTAAATTGGTCCTTTTGACATCATACTCATAGTGGTAACCTGATGCAACACCTCTGCTAGTATAGGTGTTGCCTGATGATGGAATCCATGAAGAATCGAGGAAACTCCTCGAAATTTATATATGTACAGTGTACACATATGGACCATATGGTGATTGAAACTTTTCTAAAGTTGTCCAAGCATAATATGTTACTAAAAGTTAATTTTGCTCCAAGGTATACCCTGGATCCAAAAGCACTGAACAGAACTCCTCAGTCTTTAAAGATACGCGTTTGGAAATTTCGGCATTGTTTAAAAACCTGCAAACATATGCCACTATGTAACTTACAGTAATCTTCATCATCATCATCATCTTATTTACAATACCCAATGTAAGCTAATGGCGCGTATTCAATATTATACATTCGATCGTTTATTTTAAACTAGGTATCTTATAATGCTTTAATAATTTTACAAATATCAATAGAAAGGGAAAAAATATTATTTTAAACAAAAAATTAAATCGACTTCCAAAGTAAAAATGCACAAAAAAGCATGAAATAAAACTTATTTTTTCAAATAGTTGCCCTTTTAAATTTGGCTGAAATTCTAATTTATTTCTCTACCCAATCTTCATAATTTTGAAGTCGGTACCAGCCAACTTGAAAATGAGTTCTATTTTAATTTAAAATAGAACTAATTTATCATTTTTAAATATTGTTATTCAAATCCGTCATCCGTTGTACTTACTGCACATAAATTACAATATTATATACACTAATATTAACACTACTAAATACTAATAGACACATATTAAACTTAATATTACTTAATTACGGAGAAACAATATAAAACACTGCAATAATAGCTGAGCGCAAGCATTATTTGTACTAGGTAACTCGGCCGGCACTGTGCCGTGACGTCACACTTTCCACGAGCGCCTGATACGGGCCGCGAAAGTTACGAGAATTTGAAATGTCTATAAATCCATTAATACTCAGTCTTTTTCAATGAAACAAAAACTAGTGTATTTGTATAGATACAAGCATTACTAGGAGAATCGTATTAAGCAATTTTGTATACCTATGAACATTCTTCATATAGTTACATATAGTAATAATATTACTACTTTAGTATTATAGTATAATGTTACGTACCAATTTACGTTCTTGTTTAAAAAATATTAAATTTTATTGGATCAGAGGGTCAATTCTGCTAAATAAAACCTGTACCGATACGCTTAAACTGTCAAACGGTTTTCTTGTCAACGTTAAACCAGCGTGAAACGCGTTATTGGTCTAAACTTCATAAAATCAGTTTATCTTATCATATCGCTTCACTTATCACTAAAATCAAAGTACAATGAAAGTCTACTTTAAATACGAGAATTGAGGTTCTGGACACAGGCCCCATAGGGAACGTCCATTAATCACGTGATGTTTTTAACGACTTTTTAGACCCCCCCCCTCCCCCTGGTGATACTTGGTGAGGTTTTATAATACCCCCCTCCCCCACCTAAGATCACGTGTATTTTTTTTTTCATAGTAAGCAGGTGATGTTTAAGAAAAATTTTAACTTAAAAAACAATTTAATCGAATAATTTAAGCAATTTAAAACTATACGAGTCATTTGTCTTGTAAGTATTTAAACAACACTACGAATCTACAACCGATAATAATTTTGGTATGCATAGATTAGATTCGAAAATTAATACACGTGATGTCTTCTTATACCCCCTACTCCCCTTGGTGATACTTGGTGATTTCTTTTCGGACCCCCCCTCCCCCTTTAGGCATCACGTGATTAATGGACGATCCCATAGTTAAAAACTCGACGTAATAAAAATTATATATTCATAGACAGCACACAACGTTACATGTAGGTAAACAACATGTACGCGCCAACTCTTATCTAACGGCCTATATATATTATTATATAAGTTTTTAAGTAAATTAGTCCTACGAAATTAGTGATGTGCCGGATCGTTAAAAATGTATATCCGCGGATACGGATCTGAATACGGATATTTGGTGTCAAGATCCGCGGATACGGATACGGATCCGGATCTTAACTTTCTTACGCAGTCGGTGTCGGTGCGCGCGACCTTCACACATGTTAAGACTTGCATTGCACGGTGGTTCTTTCTTTTGTTTTGTTTATAGTTTTGTGTGACACTGGACAGCATAGATAACGCTTGTTTGGTATTGGTACATGAGTTTTAAAAAATGACTACAAAGAAGTTTAGTAGTGTAATTTGGAATTATTTGTGTTAGTAAATGATGAATGCGCAAAGTGTAAAATTTGGAAATGATGGAAAGTATTCTCGTAAGGGTAAAAGCACAACTCTTTAAAAATAATTTACAAAGAAAACCTCAAGAATATTGTCTGTATTGAATTTAATAGTTTTTATTGCTAGTCGCTACCTTAATCAGTAATCAATAATTTAAGTAATTCATCTATAATTTTAATATTAATAAGGTAAATAGATCCGTAAAAGATCCGCCAAATAGTAACGGATACGGACACGGATACGGATCTTTCTTCTGCCTCGGATATCCGCGGATACGGATACGGATACGGATATCCGGCACATCACTATACGAAATACTTTATTTCGTTTGCCCCAGCTCACTCTTGGCCATTTTAGGTTCGTGGTAACTGGTACAGTTAGTTACAACAGTGGCTTATCAACGGTATGATAAGGTGTTTCAATAAGTGATAGACAAAGTAAACAAAAATAATATATAATTTCCTTTGTCACGTTGTACAATTAACAACATTTTAAATGAGAAGTGATATTGTATTAATTATAGTCTCAGATCAAATAAAACACCAAGATAGCGCATGGCGTTTGTTTGAAGTGAAGCCTAAAAAACTACGCTACTTCAATTTTACACATGCGCTCACGCACACACAAGCAAAAAAGTACTTAACTTTTTGTCAGTATAGATTAGTCGTCGCGACAACTCATTCGATACTGTCGAAAAGTAGCGTACTTTTTTGCTTGTGTGTGCGTGAGCGCGTGTGTAAAATTGAAGTAGCGTAGTTTTTTAGGCTTCACTTCAAACAAACGCCATGCGCTATCTTGGCTTTTTATTTGATCTGAGATTATAGTCTAATGGTGTTAGGTTTGCAGTGAGTCATCAAATACCTATGTTGAATATGGCTCACTTTACACCTTGAGTTACATTAACTAACCTAACCTAACCTAACCTAACCTAACTATTTTGGAAAGGACATCATTCATTTTGGACCAAAAAATGAAAGTGCCGGCCAGAAAAAAAAACTACGATATTCGGATAGAATACACAATTTCTATCATTTTTTACTATGACGTCCAATCTGTGCGCACAACGGTTACGTCGTAATAACATAAAAAATAAAATATTTTTTTATTAATTCTTTGTTGTTAAAATAGATTGGAGTGACATTATAATATAAAAAAATATTATATTAAAACTTATTTAGGTACATAATCGCAAAATACTCAAGGTCAAAACCTAGTGGTCAAAATATAAAATCGTACTATTTAACACATTCATATTTATTCTTTATAATAAAGAATGTTGTCTGTTTAGAGTCAAACATTACAGGTTACTTTCTCTCAAAACTTCAAATGGAATTCCGAGAACTAATGAAAAGGGTTAAGGGACGGCTACCTGGGTGCGTGAGCGCATTGTTATTGGTTGCCGACCGCCCGCCCGCGCTACGCCAGCGGCCAGCCAGCGGCCAGCCAGTCAGTTATCCATGCAACTTTGGTTACATCGGACGGCTATCGTGACAATAATCTCTTGTTCTTAGAGCGATATAATATCAAGTGTATTTAGCGAAGCTTAATATCTGACATTAAGAACGTACAATTGTGTATTTCGTGTCGTGTGCCTATTGGTGATCGCCGAAGTTATAGTTGGACATCCCGTGAATCACAACACATCGAAATCGCACAGTTTGTTATTGAAGATCTACTGGGTCATCAGGTAAGGATTATATTATCGCTATAACGAACGAATATGCCTAAGATATTTACTACGAACAAACATCATAACTCTTATGTACATAATGTTATAACATAAGCCGCATTTGCTGCTGTGTTTTTTAACAAACACAAGTTTTCAAATAAAGAGGGCCCCCCGCCCTCCGCAGATATATTTTTTTTTTTATTTAATGATATATTACTAAGCTATTACCTTTTTTTTTTCAGAATGAACCTACAGATGTTATATGCCGACCTTGTTGGCAAAGGGCCGAGCGGCAATATCTCCGACGTCAACGTGAAGTGCAGGAAGAACCTGACAACGAAGAACCTGATGTTGCAGACGAAGAAGTTGACGCTGTGCCTCATTCTACAGTTTTACCTGGATTTGTACGAACTAGTAATACGGCAAACTCTTGTGTATTTCAACACTGTGTAGACTCAACAAGACACAGAATACCAGAAAACATTATTCTACGTGTTCTTTGCCGATACAGTGTATTCATATCAGAAAACAGTCGTGTTTGCAGCGAACACCTCGAGCAAAATGAATGGCATTTACTTGCTATGCAAGACAATTTAATTCAAGATTTTAATTCTGCACAGATCGTTAGTGCGCTAAGGTTGTTAATAAACCACATTAAAACAGAAGTTTTAGATTTTGAGCATTATGAATTGATCAATAACAAAGAGTTCCACGATTGGACTGGTCTTACTGCTGAACAATTCTCTGATTTATTGGCCAACACTCCGAGCTTAAATCAAAAAAGAAACAAAAAAACAATTTTAGCAGCTTTACTTGCAAAGATCCGAACTGGAGACTCAAATGCTAGGCTCGCAACGATATTTAAAACGAGCGAATCCACATTCGGGCGAATGCTTGAGACTGGCCGAGAAGCACTTTTGCGAGACTTTGTTCCAATGCATTTGGGGTTTGACCATATGACTCGGGAAGATGTCACACGTAGGAATCTTCTTATCCCAGAAAGTCTTTTTGGAAATATTGAAAGTCCTCCCGAAGAAAGAAAAGCTATTACAATTGTGGACGGCACATACATCTACATCCAAAAAAGCTCAAACTACTTTTTTCAACGAAAATCTTATAGTAGTCACAAGTTCCGGAACTTAGTAAAACCATTTTTATTTGTCTGCTGCGACGGTCACATAATAGAAGTTTCAGGTCCACACGCTGCTACTTCTTCAGATGCGCAGATAATGCAGAATATTGCTGAAAATGAAAGTGATCATGGCGATGGATTATTCCAATGGTTCTACCAAAGCGGGGACGTATTTATTTTGGACCGTGGGTTCAGAGATGCAGTTCCCATTCTTGAAGGAAATGGTTACACTGTGAAAATGCCGGAGACAAAGCATCCTGGAGCGACGCAACTAACCACGGAACAAGCAAACAAGTCACGCCTTGTTACTATTTGCCGTTGGGTTGTGGAAGTAGTAAATGGCCGATTTAAACGAGATTTCCGCCTGTTGAGAAACGTTCATATTAATATAACATTGCACTATATGTTTGAATATTTTAGAATCGCAGCAGCATTAATAAATGCTTATCACGTGTTGATAGTAGATAATGTCCATGCTTCTGATTTTTGACAAATAATCCGGGAAAGGATAAACATGCCCAATACTCTGGCAGATCTTGTCGCCAGACGTAACTTGAACAGAATGAGAGCACAGTTCCAGCCCATGTCTGCAGATATGGCTGAGTTTAATGACTTTCCTACGCTGACCGAAGAAGAATTAATATTATTTAGCCTCGGTATATATCAGCTGAGACAAGCGAGAAGTTACTATGGAGAGCATGTTCAACCAGATGGAGTTTTTAGCATTGAGCTAAGTGGTGGAATTCCTCTAGAGCTTGTAAGGGAATTGGAGGGAGAGGACTTGTGGTTGATTCGAGGGCGAATACAATCCCGACACATCCGGTCTAAAACATACTATGTGTATATTGCTCTGGATAGAACAGCAACCGGGCGTCGAGCAATAAAACATTACTATTGCACATGCCATATAGGAATGAGAACCATCGGATGTTGCTCCCATACTATGTGCATAGTCTGGTACATGGGTTATGCTAGACATGACCCTTACCTCAGCCCACCCGCAATAAGTTTAGATGACGTATTTGTAAGACTAGAAAATGTTTAATTGTACGTCATTAACTTATTATTGTTATTAGCCTTTATTCAGAAGAACAATACATTTATTTTATATACATTACAAAATATTCAAATCAATAATTGATTTTTCCGTTGCGCGGTCTCTGCTTCTGAGTGCCTCTTGGCAATGGCCTCCCCCAACAGCTTCCACTCACATCTCTGACATGCCACTCCACATACACTAGTCCACATTTTGCCAGCCATTTGTACCATTTCATCTTCCCATCTTTTTAGAGATCTGCCCTCTTTTCTTTTAGCCCTTCTGGGATACAAAGATGTTATTATTTTTGTCCATTTGTCTGGCCCTATCAAAATCAAAACATGTCCGGGCCGGACATGTTTTGTTTGTTGTTTCATTTCAATTTTTTAGTTTTATATGTTACATCAGTTACACGTGTCTTTTTCTCAACTCCTTGTTTTCTATTTTGTCTATCCTTTTCTTTCCAAACATACTCCTCTCCATAGCCTTCGGCCCAACTTCCAGCATACTTGTATGAGCTTTTGTTAGTGCCCAAGTTTGGCACCCTTATGTTAGAATGGGTGGAATCCATGTATTAAATAGTTTTCTTTTGGTGCTCATGTTTATACTTATGCATTTTACTATTTCTTTAAAGGACCAGAATCTTTTCCAGGCATTGCCAATTTTTTTTTTGTATATCTTTGGTTGTTGTATCATATAGTTCACCGGGACAGTTAGTCTTCTTCTTATATATAAAAATGGATTTTCAAATGTGTTAGTCGCGCTAAAACTCGAAAACGGCTGAACTGGTTGGGCTGATTTTAGTCTCAAAATATTCGTAGAAGTCCAGGGAAGGTTTTAAAGTGACACGAAGTTCACCGGGACAGCTAGTACTTGATACATATTTTTTATTTTTATTTTATGACTAAATATTTTTTTCCAATACTATTTATCAACCTTACCACTGTGTTTTACTATCAAGTATTATATCATAACGTAAGATATCCATGCTTTTAATAGTGACACTCCAACCTTTTTATCACAAAAGGATTATTTTTAAATTATTTTATTACGACGTAACCATTGGGCGCACAGATTGGACGTCATAGTAAAAAATGTTAGGAATTGTGTATTCTATCCGAATATATATTTTTTTCTTTCTGGCCGGCACTTTCATTTTTTGGTCCAAAAATGTATGAAACGTGAATGATGTCCTTTTCTAACGCCTTTCTTTCTTTCGATCATAGACAATAGAATACTATCGCAGTAAAATATGCAAAATTGCAAACCATAGATGTATAATATTAAAAAGAGGTTGCAAACAAATAAAAATAAACAAAAATACCTATGCTAATGGCGAACAATAAATATTGGTAAGAATAATGTACCTCCTTAATCCTTATATAGAAGTATTATTATTCTTACCAAATTCTTTATAGTAAAATTCTCTTATAAAATTCGGTATAAAGATAAAAAACAAGAAAATTACGATATGTAAGTTTTCTTGTTTTTTCATCTTTATAGATGAGGGTATCTCAGAATTACGCAGATATCTCCTATCTGCCTATCACCCGGCATTAGACAAAAATTATTTTTTACACTTTTTTATGTAACCTACATATCATATTGTCAAAATAAAGCAAGAATATTTTTTTTAACCAATCAACGGATGTTCATGTTGGTTGTTGACTTGTTGCAGCGCAGCAGATGCAGCACGTTGAGTAAATTGAGTGTAGGTACCTGGTCTTCCATAGCCCATAGGGATCAATTCACCTTTTCTATTTTATATTTATGAAATCAAAGACAAGGTTGTAACAAGAATAAAATTTTATTAAGAACATAAAAATAACATCATATACCTATTGGTAGTAAGTAACTGTTTTACGGATCGTAGGCAGCCATTTAAATATCTATGATTAAAACATTTTACTCAAAATACACTTTGATATCCTGCGGGCTGCTTTATAATCCTTAATCCTGTTTAAACCCAAGAGAACAATAGAACAATTAACGGTATCATTTTAATGGTTAGACTGTTCTTAATTACTGTAGGAACTGACAAAATTACAATAACACGATTCGGTTGAATTTAAACAGATATACGTTTCCAAAAGCCTGATGGTAGGCAACAAAATCCGCAACACCAGAGAAGTCGCAAAAGCGATCCGGTGGATTCCTAAAATCCGTATTCAGACTTGGGGGCATTATCACTGAAGGCTTTGACCTTGGGCAGGTTGTAGACGGTGTCGTAGACCTGTCTGAAGCTGGGGTATTTAGTGTCCAGGTCTGGCATCTGGAGGATCACCCTGAAGTGCTCGTAGACGCCAGCGAACAGGAAGTCTGCCCAGGTCAACTGGAAATAAAATTGCCTTGAATTGAATTCCGAAGAGAAAATACGGTTGCTTTTTGTGTATAATATACTAAAAATAGTTTTAACCTGAATCTTAGACAATTTTTGAGAGCAATTAATTACTCGCTATCTTCCGACGAAGTAGGTAGTTTGGATCCAGATATGGTAGAGATATGACATTTCGGATCTGTATACGGATTATTATTTGGGATTATCCTTAGTTTCGGATAATTTCAGTTACGATATTAGGTTTATGTCGAATGTGAGTAAAATGCAAATACCTACTTATTTACATTTTACAAGTTTAGGTAATCATTTGGTCTAAATACTAAATAGCTAGTGAGTCGGCACTCGGCACAGCCACAGCACAGCATTAAATAAACATGTCACATTATACTCCGTCTATATCCGAAATTATCCGAAGCTTTTAAATCGGATTCGGTTACGGTTACGAAGATTTTTTTCATATCGGAATTCTGATATCCGATAGTTCCAGAGCTCCATAAGTCATAACATATCTGGTTTGGATGTTTATAAGTACCTACTTATAGTTATTTTTACATGGTATGGACGACGGTGATTATCAAAATCACCATAGCCCCAAATGACAAATATTTGAAGGGTAAAGGGTTACTACCAGAGATGTTATCTTTTATAATAATAATAAAAATCGATTTATTTTAGGAATCTATAAGTTTCGTCGAAGTCACCTTTGCAACTAAGATTTATCTAACTAGGAAGGGGAATTCGAAGAAAATTTTGGTAAGGATAATATTTTGTAGATATCTCTGACATAAACTTTACTTTATCATCAGCTACTTCTAGAACCTTCTCTTACCTTTCCTAGAGCCAGATGTCCGTTGTTCTTCTTAATCAGCTCGTCCAGTTTAGCCAGAGCAGTGGGGTAGTAGTCCTTGGCTAGAGCCTCGTGTTTCGCGGCTTTGGCTGCCTCGTCTTTTTCGTAATGGGTGGTGTATGCCTCTGTAATATTTAAAGTAACATTTGAAACAAGACTTAAGATGAGATTCTGGATTTCTCTAATCCTAATTAAATAAGTTTGGTTGTTGTTTTGAATTCAACTCAAGTAGGTTTTAGCGAAAACACGTAAAAACTAAACAGCATAATTCTGTTTGTGTTTTATAGAATGTCCAACCCTTTACCTATCCATTTGTGTACAGTGGAGTTAGCAGGAATACCTAATTGACAACAACTTAATCGCAACGTTCGCGTCATCGAAAGAGAATTGTAAGAAAATGATGACAGCGCCCATACAATTGACATCCGATACCGTTACGAATACTTAGTTCATTAGTTGTCAATTGTTCCTGCTTGGGCTACAGCCTACAGTCGATATCTGAAAATCAGGGTCTTTATGATATGAGTTACATATTTTGTAGTTTTGCTAATCATTAATATTATAGGTATTTTTTGTATGGGATGTTCATCATCAGACAAGAGTTGTTTGTTAATAATTCTCGTAATGTTCATACTCACTTAGACGGATGTCATAGAAGAAGTCGATGTTCTGGTCGATCTCAAAGGCCTCTTCCAGGCTGCCTCCGGCCAGCCCGTACTTGTGGCCGAGGTAGCGCGCTATGGCCAGGCTCTGGGAGTACTTCTTACCGTCGATCACCAGCAATGGGAGTTGGCCGAACGGCGTGCCTGAAAATAAATAATGATAAATAAAACATATAACTAGGGTGCTGGTAATCGTGTTCTTAGGTACTCGAGCGTCGGACAAATCTAAGAGTAAACCTAGGATATTTTGTACATTAGGTGAATTAGAAAGAAAAAAAAACTGAGCAGGGAAAGCATTAATAAACTTAAACAAAAGTAAATGATATAAAAAAGTAGCTTTTGTAGGTAATTTATTATCAGATTTTAGACAAGACAGAATATACCTCAAATTTGAGTCTGATATAATATATTCAGTTTAAATTATAAATCTGAGAAGATCAATTATTTAATTATTTATTAATTATTTAAATTATTATTATTTATTTATCTTATTTTACTAGGTATACATTCAAATTATCGACCACATTAATGTCTTTGTATTTCGTTGTATTGCGAGATGAATAAGTGATATTCAAATTGGTAGCATAATAGTTTTACATTCAGAGTGCAAAGTGTGAGTTTTTTCTTTTCGCGTTCGATCGTGAGCGCGTTTGGCGTTCACTAAGAATTTGATGAAACCTAGTTGTAAACGTGACAACTAGGTGGCGCTGTACAAATCATACAAATTCCTAGTAAACGCCAAACTCGCTCACGATCGAATGCGAAAAGAAAACCTCACACTTAACACTCTGCTTACATTGAATCGGAAGGAAGTATATCATGCGAAATGGACGTGAACATGTGTTATGTGTATATTGTATGCATGTGTATAGTTTTATATAAATTTACTCACTGGGCTTTAACTTCTCCCACTCTTCCTTGGTCAGTCGGTGGTCTTCGAACTTGACGTCGTTGTAGGCGAGCAGAAGGCGCGCGGACTCGCCCAAACCCTTCAGGGGGAAGTAGTACAAGTCCACTTTCGACATTTTGATTTCTGTGGAAAGGTCAAAAGACATGTTTAATTTTGTGTCCAAATATCTGTTCATATACAATACTTCGGGTCAATTTAAGTCATGAAGCCCCCTCTGTAGGGCTTCTGATGATAACTAAACAAAAAAAAAAAATATTGTTGTCTTGAATATTAATAAAAAAATGGATGTTATGGAGCTCCGTAACGTTACCGAAACTATCGATATCCTCAAATAAAAAACTATCCGTAACTGTAACTGAATCCCATAATATTTTATATCGTATACTACAGCTTCGGATAATTTCAGATATGGACGGAGTATATAAATATGACATGTTTGTTTGATTTGCCGGCTGTATCGACTGAATAGTTTTTTGACCTAGAAGCTTTTCTTATTTGCATTTTACTTACATTAGTCATAAACTTAATATCCATAACCGGAATTATCCGAAAGTAACGGATAATTCGAAATAATTTAATATCCATAACCGTAATCGAAACCTTTATAACTTTATTCCTATATCCGTATTCCGTATCCAGATCCCAAATGCTATGAACATACCCCCACCCCCACGGGATATGGTTTCCTCGTCTTACACGACTACGGCGAAGCCAAAAAGATGGATTACATGATTTTGGTAGTTTATGTATGTATGTTTGTTCCACCGTAGCACCTGTAGTAAAGGATTCGTATTTTTCATAATAATTGCCCGGGTAACTCTAGATTTTTACGCAATCGAAGTCGCGGGTAATCTCTGGTATATTATATACCTAACTTACCTATAGTATGCTCAGACCAAATAAAAAAGTGAAGAAAGAGCTTTGCCAAACAAACTAAGGCCGATATTTTATGTATGTAGTGCGCGTGTGGCTTAGTTAACACACCACACCGCGATAGCACAGATTTCGATTTGATTGCACACGCATACGAGCTGTCGACGATTGTGTGGAAAAATCGTGGGCCGTTGAAAGTGAGGACGTTATAATATTCAAATTCGGATCGAATTGGAATTTGGATTGTTCTTTGCAGGCTGTTCCACTCAGAACTCTGTCTTAACTTCTTATTGGTCATAACTCATATAGTGGGCCTGGTTGGCACCTTAGCTGATAGAGACCGGTTTATTGAGACCTTAATATTACGTGTTTTACTGATAATTTGATAACACAACTAGTTTTATACATTACGAAATCGCCGATGATATGGGTTTTGCAGAAATAAAATTATTTTCCCTGCCTTGTCCGATTGGAAATAATAGTAACCAATTAATTTACAGCTAGCTAATAGCTTCGTAGGATAGAAAATTGTATACTAGCTTCAACTACAGCAAGTATTGTAATCCGTATGAATGATGAAACCGGGAACTTAAAAAAGCCTAAGGGTAGCCTTTGGATTTTTTGACGGAACCAATCGAACCAAAACCCTCATAGCACAGAACTCTTTAGGTACACTTTATGTAAAACATAGACCTTTTAGACAGTAATAAGCCTTACTAAATAGTAAGGCTTATTACTGTCTAAAAGGTCTATGTTTTACATAAAACCCCTTACTAATAAACGCTGTATAAGCTTTGAATAGTTACACAGTGTTTTGTCTCCTTCTATCGAATTACGTCACTTGTGTGACGTGGACAAAACACTGTATAACTATTCAAAGATTATACAGCGTTTATTAGTAAGGGCGATAGAGTATAGCACAGAACTCTTTAGGTACCTACTTTATATAAAACACAGACCTATTAGACAGTAAATAGCCTTATGACACTAGACACCATCAAAAAGAAAACATGTTCATCTCTGTCATTATTCAATACCTTGGCCATAAACGTGTTAATATCAAGGACAATGCGAAGTTACGTGGTTGTAAATCATGTAGTTTATATGTAGAACGTAGGTACATTGTAGGTAATACTTACATAAAAGGCTATAAAGCTTTTATTTATTTAATGTCATTAGCGACTACTATATTTACATCTATATTATATTCCCATACATAATATTTATATTTTTAACGAAATTATTTGTCTCTATATATCCATTATTATTTAAACAATCCTTTATATTATTAAGTAAGTACCATGATAATTTTTCACTAATGTAAGCCTAACATTCTTCCAACTGATGTATAGTTAGATCTATCATGCATTTACACTTTGGTTTTTCGATCTTTTTTTTCTTTTTTATAATATACGTACCTATTGTGTACATGTGTCATATTTGTGTGACCAATACGCAGTCTAGTAATTACGGTCTGATCTCTTCGAATAGTAAACGAAGTTAGGGCTTTATCAAAAATAGAATTTCCTAAAGAATTTAATTTACTATATAAATTCTTATCCTGCCAAACAATATCCCATATTTTTTTAGTGGTTTTTAACGTGCGTTGCATTTGAGTTAATGGAATAGTCTATTGACTTCAATTTTGCAGCATGTTTAGCTTCAATTTCAGCCTTCTCGATATCCTTAATACCTCGATGACTAGGGATCCACAATACTTCAAATTAAAAATTATTTTCTATTAAATTTATTATATTTTCTCGTCTAGCTAATAGATATACGTGGATCGTTAAAATTAATATTTTGTAGGGCTTGCAAGTACGATATGAAAAACCCTAATCTAATTTTTGTCTAATAATAGCCTTACAGGTAATTTTTATCGGCTCCCCACGACAGTGATAATAAAACTTTAATCACATTAATTAATATTTTATTACATTCGGTTTTCAATTTATTTAAATGCACGTTCCAAGTCATTTTAGAGTCCAATATTAATCCTAATATTTTTATGTTAGTTATTTTTTTTAATATTGTGGTCATTTAGAGAAACAGCTGTAAATTTTTGTTTATTTTCTTTATCTTTGTAAAGATTATGAATTTTGTTTTAGTTTTAGAGAACTTAAATCCGGACTTTTTGGACCAGTCTTGAAGCCTATCATAGTGTTTTGAATAAGTGTTAACGTAGGATCCAAAGTTTTACCACAACAAGTAGGTAGGTACCTAATTGTCGAGACGTCTGCAAACAAAAAACTCTTCAAAGGTTTATCTATATATGAAATTACGTCATTGATAGCCAGTAAAAATAAGATTACACTTATAACGGATCCTTGTGGCAAACCATTTTCAATAATTACTTGATCAGAGAATATATTTTTCATTCTTACTTTAATAGACCTATTAGGTAGTTAAAAAGTTTTTAACAAAAACAAGTGTGTTAGTGTTTCCTTTAATACCTTAGCCTTTCAAAATTTCGATTAATCTATGTTTCCATACCATATCATATGCCTTTTCAATGTCAAGTGCTACGAGAACTAAATAATATTTTCTTGCCAAATAATCTAAAATTTCGCATTCTATATTCATTAATTGATCATAAGTCGATCTAAATTGTCGAAATCCGTACCTACTGATAATTTGATCCGTACCTACAGATAATTATTTATCTCTGTATTTAATTTATATCTCTCTTCTAATATTTTATCACAGAATACAGAACATCCAGAATGAGTGTACGATCACATTTGTACGCAGCGCACTGTGTCCAAAACCATGGCGAAATACTGCCTCGCCCGCTCTTTACTTTATTCTTTACACTTACAAAACAATCGCGCTATTAAGTATGTTACGACAATTATTAGTATTCAATTAAAATTAATAAAATTTTAAATTAAAAAAAGTTGGGTAAAATATTCCGATATTCTGTGACAACATAATATTATTAGGGATATAATTAATCGAGCGAACAAAAAATAAGTTGGCGGCTGCACGTGAGCATACTGTATTACTGAATTTGGCAGCGAATTAATATGTTGGCGACTACATTACTAAACTGGCGAAAACACTCGGGTGACAAAAAATTCTAAAGTCGGCAGATAAAAAGAGGCGAAATTTAATCCAAATTAGCACCGACATTTATAAGTTGGTGACTTAATTTCCGAGTTGGTGACCATTATACCATATAAGCAGCTATAAAACCAGATTTGGTTGATAAATTAATGGCTGCTAAAAATTCAAATTGCAGGCTACGGAAAATGCTATTTTTGGATACTGTTAGAGTATGTTTTTCTTTGTCATGGGTGTCATTTTCTAGGTTTCTGGGGGTGCAGAATAATATGAAAATAAAATCTGTTTCATAATTCCACAATGGCGTAAATTTTTGTTATTAAAATTAACAAGGTTGTCCTTTTCCCGGTTTCTGGGGGTTCTGATTACAAAATTGTCTTCCAATTTCATTTTCCAAAATGGAGAATATTCAGTCTTCGGAAAATGAATATGAATACTAAATTAAAAGATCTTTGGGATGCTAATTAGGATTGATGATTATTACAGTATGTTATGTAGTTCAAAGTACCAGCTATGTAGGTATAGAAATTTTTTAAAATTCAGGATTCATGAATTTTTCTGCCATTCATGAAGAAAATATGCGATTTCTAGATTAATAAGGGGGAGCAAATTTTCATTACTTTTGCAGTAGGATGCACCGTTTCTGAGATAGAAGCGACTATAGAAAAAAATATGACAATGCTGTACTGAGATACGAGGGGTGTATCAATCTATAGAAATGTTGGAAAATTCAAGATTTTCGATTTTTTTTTCTCCCATCATGAAGAAAATATGATGTTGCAGGGTTTCAAAGGGGGGCGAAATTTTCATTATTTTTTCAATATGATGCACCGTTTCCGAGATAGAATCAACTTTATAAAAACATAGTAAATGCTCTACATTGAGAAACATTCCTAGATGTATAAAGCTATAGAAATGTTGGAAAATTCAGGATTATCAAATTTCTTTTTCTCTCATCATGAAGAAAATATGATTGTTGTTGTTGTTGGGTTACTAAGGAAATATAAAATGGATGACTTTTTTGTAATCAGCACCCTCAGAAACCAATAAAAGGACACCCATATTATTTTTATGAAATTAAGTATGTCCGCCATATTGGAATTTCAAAACGAATGTCATTTTCGTATCCAGCACTCCCAAAAACCTGATAAACGACACCCATATCAATTTTACGAAAAATAAATATCCGCCATTTTTTAATTTCAAAATTAATCTACACAATAATCTACACCTCATAAAAATAAAAAATTGGGAATTTTGTACGCTCCTTTATGGTTTTTTTGTGTGCGCTCGTTTCGCTGCTTGTATGGTTTTTGAGTTACCTACATCAGGGAAAATATATGTGCCTATTCTTAAATTAAATGTGTACTCACAAATTGTCGCCAAGATGGTTATTTAGTCGCTAAAACATAATCTGTCTGCCAGTTTGGAAAATTCAGTGGTATTATTTAGTCACCAGATTAGTAATTTTTTTGTTCCTTACATTCTTTCGCCAACTTGGTAATTTAGTATTCAATATTGGGTATTTTCACATCCAACATTTAATTGTTTTGTCGCAAGTTTAAATACATGCCATATTATTATGTGTGGATAGCCACTCCAATCTGTGTATTTTACACAGATTACAGGTTAATTAGGTACCTACATGATGCCTGGCAAAAACTCTTGTGCACCATCAAGTTACAGACCTAACTTGATGGTGCACAAGAGTTTTTGCCAGGCTTATGTAGTGAGGTCACCATAGATTCTCTCCAACAATCTCGAAAAAACTGTTTTTGCCACATATAGGTAGGTACCTAGTTGTAATAAATATTTAAGTCCGCTATTAGGAAGATGTTTTATAATATTTTTTAGGAATATTGTCTGGCCCAAGACATACAAGCTAGTGCTTTGAGAGAATACTAGCATTATTAAATATTTTAATGCTATAAAGCTTGTTTTATGCACCAACTAGCTTCTTTCTGCGTCTCCGCCCGCGTAAATATAGTTTCCCACGTACCTACTATCATACAATTACATCAAAATCCGTTCAGTAGTTTTTGCGTGAAAGAATCACAAACAATCATGTATCCTCACAAATTTTCACATACCTATTTTATAATAGTAGTTGGACGTCGGATTGAAACAACTGTGAACTTGCATGCTGTGAAATCTATATCATAGATAGTTTGTACTTTAGTAGTAAAGCCAACAGCTTAGCAGTTAGATAAACAATGAATAAACTTCTAGTCATAGACTTAAAACTATTTGGGAGACTAGGCACTGGACCAGGCTAGCGTGGTGTTTTAACATTTAAAAAACTTCAATATTAATACACCTTCCTTTAAATTTTGCGATTATCATTTTAAAAATGCCAAAATCGAATACTATATTATTGAAGCTTAGTATTGAAGTAAACGTTAATTTAATTCAAAACTAATAGTAACTAACTGGTAATTCCACAACTGTATACTACTTAAAAGTTCAATAATCCTCGTACCCCTTAGATCATTTAATACTGTATTAAATGATCTAAGTCGTACCCACGTTTACTAATAAGTGTTCACTTTTTAATGTATGTTTTTATCTCTTTATTTTTGCAATATACACAACCAATCACATAAACTTACCTAGTTCACGACACTACCACAGCAAGGCTACAACGCAACTCACGAACTCACGAGTAAACTGAAGCATAAATGTCAATCTACTTAAAAATAGATAGCAACGATTCAATAAGAGATAACGTGGTTACAGAATGACATAGCAAAATTCGGCGTAAACAACCCGCTTGCAGACAAACTGGTCTAACGTGAAGACGAGAAAAATGGTCAACATGAAAAATGTTTAACCGTTATCAAGACCGAAACGAAAGTTAAGGATACGTTTACTAAAAGTTGTTTGTCCGGGTTTCCGAGGTTTCCGAGTATGGAGAGCAAAGATGTTGAAATGTTTTGTGTGACAAATTTAGATAGTGATGAGGAATAAATAAAATGTAAACCCCACTAACTAGAATATTATAAGGACTAAATAAAATGGAAATGCCACACAATATGCATTTAAGATTCATGTATTAATAGAAAAACAAGTGAAAATCTTAAGGAGACTATGCTTTTTCCGAATAAATTTTTAATATTGTTGGATTATTTTTTAGCCTATTTTAAGATTATTATTTCCACTATCTTTGGGTATTTTGAAATAAACAAAATAAGGTACATAAGAGATGCTAGTGAAGAGTTTTTATTATGCAAATCATAATTTTTTATAATATTTTTTAAACAAGAGCCAATTTTCCGCCGGACGCATATTATGGTAGGTGCATGTTATTAAGATGTTAAAAATAGTTTTTTATCTATGTATACTAATATTATAAAGCTGAAGAGTTTGTTTGTTTGAACGCGCTAATCTCAGGAACTACTGGTTCGAATTGAAAAAATATTTTTGTGTTGGATAGTCCATTTATCGAGGAAGGCTTTAGGCTATATAGCATCACGCTGTAATCAATAGGAGCGAAGAATCAGAGGAAAATGTGGAAAAAACGGGTAAAATTATTCATCTTTGAGGGCTTCCATTGTTTTTTTGAACGCACTGATCTCAGGAACTACTACATCGAATTGAAAAATTATTTTTGTGTTGGATAGTCCATTTGTCGAGGAAGGCTTTAAGCTATATAAAATTACTCTGTGACCAATAGAAGCGAAGCATCAGTGAAAAATGTTGCAAAAACGGGATTTTTTTTTAAATTTGAGGGCTTCCGTAGCGTGCGTTGCGTAAACGGTTCAAGTTACCCAAAAATATGTATGAAAGAATTATTCCTCTTTAAGTGATCTAAAAAAATATCCGCGACAGTATCTATCTATCTTTTAAAATTGACTCACTAAAACCTTTTTAATGGTAATCAAATTTGGTCGAAATTAATGCATTATTGCGCCATCAGTTGACGTGGACGAAGTCGCAGGCAACAGCTAGTGTCTAATATAGGTCATTTTTGCATAATATTTGTGTCTGGGGGCTGAAGTCTGTTTCCTACTAACGAAAATTTAGTGGTAAACCTACTTACTAAGCTGGCAACACTGCGTAGTAAATAGTAACTGGTACATATACCTATATACCTATTCTGTTTATCACTCGACAGCACCGACTGTTCTGGAACATTCAGTTTTGTATCAAATGAGTTGTCTGTTTACTAAAACACGACTATAATAAAGCGTTGTCATGGGACTTGATAGTAAATTCACGTAGGTACATATAGTTTGTACTTTGCAGGTTGCGTCGGGAAAAACTAATCTGATGCAATCATTTATATCTATCTATTTTCTATCTAATATACATATTATGAAAAAGTTACTCGTTTCATAGTGTTCGGGGACACACTCCTTTCGAAATGACTGGACCGATTCTTATGTTTTTTTGCATATATCGGTCGTAAATCGTAATATTATATTTTTTATATAAGTACGGCAATATAAAAATGACGTTGCCGGGTTAAAGCTAGTTTAATATTATAATGATGTCCTCACTGACTGATAATATAGACGCACGCACAGCCGTAGGCGCTAATGCGTAGGTACGGTAGAAAATAGAAATGTAAAATTAATACAGTAATTTTAATTTACAATGTAGTCACGCACTTAGAAGGGATTTTGAAAAAAATCTCTTTTAAAGGGGTGAAATAGGGGTTGAAAATCTTTAAATCTTCGCCGATTGTAGCCTATAGGCAAAAATTATAAATGATTGGCAATATTGACACTAACGGACATTAGTACCAGTGCTGGATTTTAAATCAAATCAAATCAAATCACATTTATTTCAGGCAAAAAACCCATAAAACTACATATTCTTTAAGTTATTTAAAATAACAAAATATCATTAAAATATTCGGATAACATTTAAACATTCAGATAAATAAGATAAGTATAAGATAAAAAACAGACACATAAAATTAACATTTCAAATAAAATAAATCAGCATTTTTTTGTTTTTGTTGCGATGTACCGTCAGTCAGTATGATAGAATCGGGAAGAGATTAGAATCTCCAGACACCCGACACACACACTGAGGATCTCGTTCTCAGAAGAACGAACGCGAAGCCAAAACGCTGCGACACGTGCCCTAATAATGGCGAAATAATCGGGGACTCTGGCGTCGGCGAACATGCCCGATGCACTGCAGTACTTTGGCAGTTTCATCAGAATGCGGTACGCATCATTGTACTGCACCCTGATGCTGCTCCTCACGGTTTTAGAGCAGTTGACCCAGAGCTGACACGTGAAGCATTGACAGTCATAGGCGTAGCTAGGGGGGGGGGGGGGCAAGGGTGGGCAACGCCCACCCTAGAAACTTCTTTGCCCACCCTAGACCCTAGACAGTATTAACGAATTACTAACTTAAATAACCATCCCCCCCCCCCCCCCCGCCACGGACGGCTGTCCCCCCCCTAGATAAAATTCCTAGCTACGCCAATGTTGACAGTATGCCCTAAATAGTGTCAGCCTTGCTTCAACGCTACACCGTGCAAACCAGCGCACGAGCATGTTACACCGAACAGCCAATGCCCGTCTTTCGCGGACTATGTCCTCATTATCAATTATCAGAAAGATCCTCAGTCAAGATATTGTGTCCCAAGTATTTGAAACGCTCAACTCTTTCCACTACTTGACCGTCGTAAAGTGTGTTGTTTTGGTTTTTAAACTTGCACAAGCATCATTACAAACATAATTCGTTAGGCCGCGTCTTAATAACTGATTTTCAAGCCACGTCTGACGTCATAAATAATAATATTATCTGATTTTCAAACGAATGAAATTCAACCTGTTTCAATAAAGAAACTGGGCTAGATACTCGTGAATAAGATTAAAGGAAGGGCAAAGACCTTAGCAACGTCATTCAAGTCTGTTGTAAAAGGAGAATATCTAGATCTGCCTTTATCTAATCTTTTTTTTCTATCTACCTTTATCTAATCTAATCTATTCTACGTTTAAGTTTTAAATAGAAAACACATCAGTAAAAATAAACTACTCTTTGCAGAATGATGAAATACTGAGTCCTAACCAAAGCTCCTCTATTGGTCATCAACTCAAGGATTAGTCACCAATCACTAGGGCTGCCACCTTTCAAAAACAATAGACCCGGAGGTTTTAGAAATATAGATTTTTTTTACTAAAATAAAACATTTTTTTAAGTTTTAAGCATTAAAAAGTATTTAATGAATTAAGGCAAGTACAAAAATATGGTGAATTACTATTGGTAATATTTTAGCTAGCTAGTGCTAGGCTGACTTAAACCAGCTTGACACTTAAAACTATATTTTTTGTTCTGCAAATATTGTTTCAGCATTTCTTCTTGCTCAAGTTTCTTCAAAAACTTCAAAAATTCTTGACAATTCATATTGTAATTAATCTTTACAATTAGCTCGGCCTTTACCGCGCGGTGACCCGGAGATATCGATGGCCCGGACATGCACCATGCAAACCCGTAGACTCCGGGTCAAACCCGGAGAGGTGGCAGCCCTACCAATCACCATGGCCTCTAAAAACTGCGTGTCATCGTTATCATAACGTTTATATTTTTACTCGTATAAAGGACGGCAGTTGTTGTCTGTGAAGTGTGATCAGTACTAAACGGATCCTTGACGGCGTAACACGTTGAGTAAAAGAAAATTGTTCGTGTAGAATTTTGTGAAGAAATATTTTTGGACGTATCACGTACAATAAGGTAAGTAAATTTTTAACTGACTTTCGAAAAGGAGGCGATTATATATTTGGCAGTTGGCTGTATATAATATGTTAAATATAACGCTTGAATATGTTTACTGTAGGATGCTAGATATACTAGATGTTGCCCGCGACTTCGTGCGCGCAAAAGTTAATTTTTCCGCGATAAAAAGTGACCCATGTCCTTCCCCGTGGTCTACTCTACATCTGTGCCACAATTATTGAATACAATTATTGAATAGAGATACATAAATCTAAAAGAAGTAGTTATTCTAAATCGAAAATCGACTTAGACAAAGAATATATACTACTAACCTCTTAGCAGGGCCGAGCCGACCCCCGGCAGCGCCTGTGTGCGAAACCCATGAGGCGCCTCTTATTTTTACGAATCTTCCTGTTTCCTGTTTTAACGTCCTTATTTATTATTTGTTAATTTTGACTGAAAGAAAAATGTTCTTCAGTTTAATATACTAGTTATATATTATCTAACTTTCTTAAAATACGAAAAATAAAGCGCAAATTAAATTGTTACATACTTAGTGTGTATGTATGTGTAAGTATGTAAAACTCTTATAACTTTTGAACGGTTTGACCGATTTTATTGCGGCTGGCGCCATTCGAAAGGACTTGGACAAACTTAGATTTTGAATACAATTTAGACCGATTCGGATAGATTTCAAAAATCTCAAAAATCTGTAAAAAAAAATTAAGTGGTTTTTTTGGAACAACTTTTAATAACCACGTGGATAACCGCTAATTCGTCAAAATCGGTCGGTTCGTTCGAGAGATATCGTGCAGGAAAGAAAACCGAAAAAAGAGTTTTTCCGGAATAACTCCGAAATTTTTCATCTAAAAAAATTTGTTGTCGATTCTTTCAAAGGACATAGAAATCTTCATCGATTGCCGCCAATTACGTGAAAATTGGTTAATTCATTCCAAATTTATGACAGTTTGAAATTTCAAAAACTATTTTTTGAAATTTCAAACTGTCATAACTTTGGACGTTTTATTTAACTTTCCAAGGCTGACGAAATAAAATTTTCAGTGAAAATTTTTAGAAGCACTTTTTTTGAGCTCGATAATCTCAAAAATGACGCATTAGATATAATTTAAGTGGTAAGCGGGAAATTGCACGGATGGGCGATGGCCTTTAGGTCAACTGTTTTCCTAATTTTGTTTTAAAATAGTTTTTTTGGAATAACTTTTAAACGGCTTTATCGATCAACTCCAAAAACTAATCAGATATTAACCTTGAAAAACCACGTCGATCACTGCTAATCCGGTCGAAATCGGTTGGTTCTTTCGAGAGATATCGTGAAGGAAAGAAAACCGAAAAAGTGTTTTTTCGGAATAACTCCGAAATTTTTCATCCAAAAAAATGTTTGTTGTCGATTCTTTCAAAGGACATAAAAATCTACATCGATTTGCTCCTAATCGCGTGAAAATCGGTTGATTCATTCCAAAGGTATGACAGTTTGAAATTTCAAAAAATATTGTTTTATTAAACTCCAAAAACTAATCCGCTCTTAACCTTGAAAAACCACGTCTATCGCCACTAATCCAGTCAAAATCGGTTGATTCTTTCGAGAGATATCGTGAAGGAAAGAAAACCGAAAAAAGTGTTTTTTTTTTTCGGAATAACATTATGACAGTTTAAAATTAAAAAAAAGAGTGTTTTATTAAACTTTCATCAGACAATTTTTAGAAGCCCTTTTAGCTCGATAGGCTTATCGGGAAGCTGCACTGATGGCCTTTAGGTCAACTGTTTTCCTATTTTTTTAAATATCTATGGACGCCTCACACCAAGTCAATCTGGTTCTGTGGTAAGTTCTCGAAGAACTTGTGTTACGGCAACGGTACTTAATATATTTGTAGAAGACATGGGATAAACATGCTTCAAATATCGCACTATATTAAAGTACTGGCTCTCAAATTAACACTGTGGGCTTATCGTGGGTAATGTTGGTTACAAAATGAGCAGAAACAGCAATACTTCGCCATTATTCTCAATAGTACTAAAACTAAGCACTTCACACTGTTTTAATTACTTTCACTGTCTATTAAAATAATAACGACTCCACTTATTTCATTACTTAGCACTTATATTCACTATCACTATCTAACAAGAACACCGATAGTCCCCGAGGCGAACCTGCCGCCACGACGGTTGGTAGCATAATCTATGATCATTCCTTGGAGGGAAAACGTGATCACAACTCCCACCACACCGAGCGCGCAAACTGGTCGACCGGATTCTATCAACACCAAACAACATGGCGCTAGTGTTTCCGTCGATTATACTTCCGTACTATTGACTTGCTTGTCAATTCAGCAACAAAATATTAACCTCTTCGACACGGCCATCCTGCGTGACTCACGTCCTCGTGAGTAAATCCTGTAACCAAACCTAAAACCAAGGTATTAGCTTTACCCTAGCTCGGCCAACCTGACCATTTTTATCACATCACGTGATATGACATTCTATAACCCTCGATTCAAACTGAACGCTATCTTAATTCATAAAGCTGACTGTACTTTGTTGTAGACAATCTATTACCAGATTATCTCCCGCACATAATGGCTAGACCCAGGCACAACATTACGGTAACCGAATGAGAGATCAATTGCTCACTCATTTGCTGTTGCTTAAATCCACTTAAATCCATTATTTTATATACACCTAAGGACAATGTTTCCTATCCAGTTATAGCACCCATCGCATATCTTTTATGCCGTAGACCAACCGCATTAAAAACATTCGAATTTAGGATGTTAACGTAATTCTTTGACGCAACGCAAAACATGTGACCGTTACTATATCCTCATCACTAGGTACGTGTTATTTAAAACTTGTCACTAAGTGACAATTGAAACCCAAAAATAATACCATTTCTCATCATGACTTTGTATCAAACAGCAAGTAATAGCGTTGTACCGTCAATAGCAACATCATCACTATGTAGTAACGACAAACATACCTACATGCCATCGTCACTACACAGCAATAGGATACCGATACGAGCCGCATAATACTATGCCTTTGTCACTACTCAATGTGTATTAATAAGTAGTGACAGGATACCACCATCAAAATCATTATGCCTTTGCCACTACTCAATGTGTATTAATAAGTAGCGACAGGATACCACCATCAACAACATCATTGGTGTGTAGTAATGACGTACATACTTGACATCATTCTTACACAGCAACGGAATTCCATCATCATCAATCATTACTATGTAGTAATGGGATACCATCAACAACAACATCACTACTATGCTGTAATGGGATACCGTAAATACTGTGTACTCGTATAACGCATAGTGCAAATTACGTTTGAAACGGGCGTCACCACACCATATATTTCCACCATTGTAACTCTTGTAACTGTTGTAACTTTAGGATCAACAGCTGTAACCACCAAATAAAAACCTGTTGATGTGATCTCAGGGGTGCCCTAGGGGCATGCTAAAGCTGTTTTGAGATCCTCGATGAAACTAGAAGAAGATTATAGGAGGAGTAGGTACGCACCACGTTGCAATGGCAAAAAGCCAAAGAACATTCTCGTGGTGCTTACCACGAGAATGAAGATAATTGCTGTTTATTAAGCTGCTACTGGGAAATCAAAATGCTAATTCGATTAAACTTCTTTAAATCGCGAACGCTTTTTTTAAACTCTTTTTTTTTTGTTGTGAATTAAACTCAAACTCAAAATTTCCATTTCCATGTAGGTTATAATATAACGCTTATAGAATTGTCCTACATGATGCCTACCACCGGTTCGGAAACTAGCCCGGCGAGAAGAACCGGCGTAAGAAACTCGCACGGGGCCACCTTTTAGCAAAAAGATGGGAAAATTGTTCTTCTGTCTTGTTTCAATTAAGCTTTGATGTCCGATAGTTAATGTAACCCATCGTGTGTATACTCATGGACGTACCATACAAATTATTGTAATATTATGATCATTGAAATTAGCATTGTCTAAAAGTAGGTATGTAAGATTCCAAATTCACAGTTTACAACAAGTTTTAGCTTTTCTTTAACTTACAAGCAGACACACTGTGCTTTAACAGTATGTCATACGGTAGACCGTAGCGAGATCGGCTACCATAAGCGATAAAGTGACAAAGTTCCTTAACACTCTTGGAAAAAGTTCCAACATACACGATGTTCTTTAAAGTCCACTTTTGAAATTGATAATCAATTATTATTTTGTGTTACTACATGTGTAGTACCCCAATAAAGAATTAAAACTGTATGTCTATGCTTCAAAAGTAAACAGCAAGTTTGAGCTTCATTAAAGTAACTGCAGGCGCCGGTGGCGGATTATCTTAAAGGCGAACTAGACATGTGCCTAGGGGCGCGAGGGTACAAAGGGGCGCTCCGACCAGGCGAGGTGGTATAACCCGGTGAGGCCGAAGCCCTGGGCGATCAACCCCCGCCCCCAGGGGCGCCGATGACATGTTTGCCTATGGAGCTCTCAACATTTGATTCGCCTCCGGTAGGCGCCTAACAATTGTAACAAACAACCGGTGTAAACACCTAACCGCAACCGCATGTATCATACCGTTAAAAATCAAACGTTAAATTCTTATTTGTCATCTTTACCGATTCCGCCTGATATAAAAAGATTTATAGTGTGTCCAATAAATAGGTTGTAGTTTGTTTAAGGACCAACTTAATAATCACTGAAGTCTGTTAAGTCAGTATCGACTCGACAGGTGTTATTCACTTTCTTATAAGATCAGTATGAATGTATGACACACCCAAAACAAAAAGCATTGGTAATTTAATTATGAGAAATTGTAAACTGAAAACTATAGTCGTCTCATTTATCATCTATTACCATGTTACAAATTATTTGATATCACGAAATGAAATCTCGATAATGACATGTAATTGCCAAAAGATAAGGAAATTAAACTTTAGTGCTGCATTTTCCGGTGTGACCTCCAGCGGTCATTCAAACAATAATAATAATAGGCTTTAAGATGTATGTACTATGTACTCGTTTTTTACTTTACGTTCCTTTTTACTCATTTACTTGAACTTCTAAAAACCTTTGCTTATAAATCCAGCATAATTTAGCACCACTAATTATGATACAAAAACAACTTCACCGATTATCTCCCATCATTGTGAAGCGACTAGACCAGTCCACTAAAGATGTGCACTTGGCGCTGTCGCCCAAGCTGCTCGGTCGCACAGCGCTGCTCGCTGCATACCTTGGAGCGCCCATCGGTACTCGGTTGCCGTTACCGCTCGAACGTCGAACTTCCATCTGCACATAAAAATAACGACACAACAATAATGTTCTACGAAAGAACTTCTTTAACTTTAACGGGAAAATGTAGAAATCATTATTCAATAAATTGAATTTCAATTTAACGATCTAAGATTTTCTAAAGAAAATGTAAGTACTGTTAGACCCTCATAATACCAAAGGAGAATACAAGTGCGTTTACAATCTTTTACAAAGTAACCAAGTTCACCGGAGTCCAATGCTGAGCTTTCCGACCCGCCGCAGTCACGGCCACTGGACCGTCCAGAGCGCGTGACACCACCGTCGTCACGTATTCATACCATCACCACCAGCCACGGTTTATACCACTATCCCTCGTTTGTAATAAATACAAAGCAGATACACCTGCACATATTAAAAAACAATAAGTTAGGGGCCCCGCGGCCCATCTTTGAGCTTACCGAGCTATTGCCACTACTACATCGCAGTCTGCCACTGCCACGGCACTGCAGCACAGTCATTGTAGAACTCCCGGCACGATCCACTCTTCAGAGAATTCGGCCCGCTGTTATCCCATCTTTCCGCAATTACGCCATACATTTAGCGTGCTGCCATGGTTGCACACACTACCAAACTTGATCCACATTATTAGCACTGATTATTATCACTTTTGTAAGCCGCACAAAGGATTACACTTTTTTTTTCACTACCCTCACTTTTTTTAACTTGAACAAATACTTGAAATTCTCATCTTGAACCAACATGAATCCCACTTTCTGATGTAGAAGACATGGGATAAACATGCTTCAAATATCGCACTATATTAAAGTACTGGCTCTCAAATTAACACTGTGGGCTTATCGTGGGTAATGTTGGTTACAAAATGAGCAGAAACAGCAATACTTCGCCATTATTCTCAATAGTACTAAAACTAAGCACTTCACACTGTTTTAATTACTTTCACTGTCTATTAAAATAATAACGACTCCACTTATTTCATTACTTAGCACTTATATTCACTATCACTATCTAACAAGAACACCGATAGTCCCCGAGGCGAACCTGCCGCCACGACGGTTGGTAGCATAATCTATGATCATTCCTTGGAGGGAAAACGTGATCACAACTCCCACCACACCGAGCGCGCAAACTGGTCGACCGGATTCTATCAACACCAAACAACATGGCGCTAGTGTTTCCGTCGATTATACTTCCGTACTATTGACTTGCTTGTCAATTCAGCAACAAAATATTAACCTCTTCGACATATTTATTATTTTTATATTATACACTTATTTTCATCATCCATGACCCAGGAACACGGAAAAACTTTTTGTTCCTTCGGCGGGATTCGAATCCGCGTTGAGAACTCAAACCCCCGGGGGGATTGAGTTCTCAACTGAAAAACTGTTATATTGTAATATAACTAGTGAAATTTTAAAATGCTCATAGACTTCCGACGCGAATATTCTGCCTATAATTTAACACTTTATTTTTCGGTACATTATAAATATTTATTAATTAGTATCTAATGAATCTTTCGACATATTTTTAATTATATCTGTGGCCCTAGTGAAAAGGGGTACAAGTCCGATTTTGTCGAAAATGAGTTTATTATACCAAAATGATGAGAAATAAATGCTCTATCGATTGGTGTAAACGGATCTGAGCTATCTTTAAAAACAGCAAAGTTTCTTGGTGTATATGGGTCTAACTAACACAAAAAAACTACAAAAGTCGGATCCAAGTACATCTGTATTGTTTTAAACTGAAAAATAAAAAAAATATCTTGTGTTTTTTAATCTAAATTAACATAAACTACCTTCTTTTTTATAAAATTGGTGTTTACCAATACAACAAGAGTTGGTCCTTAAAAATGACTTAGTGAGTAATGATGTTACTGGACATCAATCTGTTTTCACCAAAATAAATGACAAAAGTCAAGTATAACTCAGTTTAATAACTCAGATCAGTATTCACAATACGCTATTGTGAAATCAATAAATGTAATGTAGTACTACTCTAGTTGTAGCCTACGAATGGTATTCATTTTACGTGTAAAACGATATAAATCGTCGATGCGGGGGACTGGTGCGGGTGTGTGGCGGGCGCATTGCGCCCGCGCCTCTTCAGTTTGAAATTATGAAAAAGCTAAATAAACTTTTTACTTAAGTTATAACAGTCATATTTGACTGTTGTAACTCTTAAAGTCAAATATGACAACAAAATATTGTAAATATTGTTGTTAACAAAATAAAAATATTAGGAAATCTCATCTAAACAGTTATCATTAAGAAGAGGATGCTGATCATCGTTATCATCACTTATTAGATTAGTATAAAAAGGTCTGACACTGAGGTTTATTAATGGGAGAAGACTAAGTCTCGCTATTTCTCATTAGAAATTGCAATCGGCCCATCGTAAGACTTGGGTATAAATTTAGTTTCAAAAATACTTAGGAGCGGTGATTTTCTGCGTTTTCTTTGCAAATTCACTATATACCATTCATCTTCGCCATGTATTTTATAATGGAATTGAGGAAATTCTCCTTTTTTATATTTAAAAGCTGCAATTTCTAATGAGAAAAAGCGAGACTTAGTTAATCTTCTCCCATTAATAAACCCCAGTGTCAGATCTTTTTATACTAATCTAATAAGTGATGATAACGATGATCAGCATCCTCTTCTTAATGATGACTGTTCAGATGAGATTTCCTAATATTTTTATTATTGTTAACAACAATATTAACAATATTTTGCTGTCATATTTGACTGTTAAAGTTACAACAGTCAAATATGACTGTTATAACAAGGTTATAACTTAAGTAAAAAGTTTATTTAGCTTTTTTCATAATTTCAAACATTATCTTTTACACGGATCGTTTCTATACTAAGCGGTTATAGATAAGTACTTAAATTTTCAGGAGCATTATTTTCTATTGTTTTCAACTCAATTTGTGATTTTGTGAGTGTGAATCTACATAACATTGATTTTATTTTTAGTTGAGAGAAATGTGAGTTTCTCTCAAATTATTTTTGTATTGTACTACAAAAGAGATTGTTACTTAACTACGTTATCTGAAGTTAACTCTTATTTTGTAAAAAATAAAAAAAAAAATAATTTTGTATTCTTTTCGTTTTATTTTTGTTAAAATAATGGATATAAGTTGCACAAAGTAGTTCATATAAGTCTAGATATACCACACGCCACGTAGAAAATATTTGTGGAAAAGACGCTAAGATATTTTTTTTCATAATTTTGACTTTTTTTTTGAGTCGAATTAAAGTATACAGTCAAACACATACTTTTTATTAAGTGAGCCATTAAATATTTCTTTTAATTACTTACTTATCATAAAAGTTATTCCAAATGCGTATTCCTTTTCACATAACAGAATTCACAATTTACTTATGTGATAAAGGGTATAAGTTATTTTATACCCTTGAGGAATTTATTTTTTCGTGGGTATAAGTCATTATCTTCAAAAATATTAAATTTACATAAGAAACAACTTAATAATAATAAAGAGCATACTCTGTTTACCTACAAAAATATCACACGTATTATTTAGCTAGCAGTTTAAAGAAGCTACACGAGGACAAACACGAAATTTCTGCGCGCTGAGTGTTTTTTGCCTCTCCTGTAAAGTTGTAATTTTAGACTTAAACCCCTTTTCACTAGGGCCACAGATATTATTTTACAATGAATAAAATATGATTGTTCAATTGTTTTGACTCTCTCTTACGTTAAAATCGGGGAAACCCCGCGATCCCAACGCCCGCGCACCCGTGCCACCGGCCACCGCGCTTGCGTCGCATGCATCGCATCGGGATTCGGGTTGCGTTCATGAACACACTCAAAAATACTCACGGCGCAGCGCCGCGGGCGGTTATTTTGATTCGCTGAGTAATTAATGTAAAGTAAATGTATTTTTATCAGCCTTGTGTTAAATTTAATAAAATGCACAATACACCAAAAATAATTACAATTTATTACTCAGTACCTACTCTTACAACAAATTATTACAGTTACTATAGCCTAAATAGCACTCTGAGCACACGACCGTTCTCAACCACCGCCTGACGAAAAAGATGCGGCCCCTCTAGGTTCTCGAGTGTTCGTCAAGATGCTCTGACGTCATCGGCAGCAAAACGTAAATCCCCGGTAGTAATTCCTAGTGTTGCCAGGTTCTTGGCTTCTTCTTCTTACACGGCCTCTCCTGACAAGAGAGCGTTCTCGCTCTCGTTCTATGGCTCAGCGCGACTGCAACCCGGCTGTAACCCGTGGCTAGGCGATGCCTCTGCCGAAGTCTCCACCTGAGGCTCCGGACAAGCACGAGAATGCTCGCGTGTGGACTCACCATCTGATTCATCAGCACCTTGAAAACAAGAAGCAAACACACACGTTATAGTTTGACAAAACAGACTGTCTATGTAAAAGGTGGGTACAACACAAGACAGTAAAGTAATACAAAATTTTAAAATATGCTGTTATAGTGTACTGCAGTACAATATACATGTACAACATGCAATAAATCATTTAACTAACACTCTTCATTCTTCTGAGTCTTCATTTCTTCTGTGCACATAACGCTAAAATAAAAGTTAACTGCCACAGGACAAGCATCACATGAAGCATGTCCTTGACCTTTCATACGGGAGCTCAACCGTTTCAGAGACAAAGTCCCTTTCCAGTGTCGATAGACGACCAAACCATTGTCGATAGATAGAGGAACACTAGGAACATATCTTTACGACCAAACCATTGGGGACCTAGGCAATAAATGCCATATCACCCACATACTCACTGCCAAAGAATGCAGCACAAGTCTCGGGAGTCCACTCGCCGTGCCACGGGATCATGAACTCAGCGGCGGCCTGTGTTGATTTTCCGTAGGCACCGCTCAGGAGCTGCAGCTCATACCGCCCATGTGGTAGTGCTTTCACTACGCGGTATGGCCCGCGCATCCCGGAGTCCAGTTTGCCGGTTGCCTGCGCCGCTTTAATCACAAAAACAAAAGAATTAATCTCAAACACACGAGGACTCTTCCTGTCTTGATTTGCCGTTAGGTCCTGTCGTTCTCGATTACGTTGTAGCCTTGAAGAAGCACGCTGTCTGCTCATCTCGCGTATAGCTTGGCGATTGGGTTGCCCACCTTCCATAGAAATATCGCGCACCAGATTACGTATAACTGGAGTGGCTGCATCAATGCCTATCAGGAGGCTTAAAGGGGAATAGTCTGTGGTCTTGTGCTTTGTTATGTTTAAAGTTAGTTGAAGTCGCCACATAACTGAAGACCATTGTTCTTGACGGTGGTTTGTTTCAATACGAATCATATTGAGCAGCGTGCGGCAGTATCGTTCTACTTGTCCGTTGGATTGATGCATCTCTGGGGTAATAAGGTGCACATCGGAGCCCAGACTCGATACCCAATTAATAAACTCGCCACTTTGAAACATTCGGCCACGATCAGCGACTATTAACTTTGGCACACCAAATAGCGAAATGGCGTTGGTGAGAAGGCGTTTAAGCTCAGAGGTGTCTTGTCTTAACATGGGATACAGTAAACAGTATTTTGAAAATGCATCTACTACTATAAGAACGTAACGATGTCCTTCGGAATCTGGGAGTGGACCTAAGGCATCCACATGGATGGTTTCGAAAGGATTATCAGGTTTCTGCCAGGAATGGATAGGTTGAAGAGGTGCCCGGGGCACCTTCTTATGGGACAAACATATGACACAGTGTGAAATGTACTTACGTACAAATTCTCTAATACTAGGGAACCAGAAATGTTTTAATATTAAGTCGACTGTCTTATCGGCACAAGGATGATCATGTTCATCATGAAATACACGGAGAAGACTAAGTCGATGGCCTTTAGGAATGAAACACAGCAACCGAGGCTGTTCACCAGGTGGGGAATATTTGTAGTAAAGAAGTTCATTTTTTTTAATGTACCGAGTACTATCCAAATGGCCATCAGCTAGCTTTTGAATTAACTGCTGGGTTTCTTCATCCGCAGATTGGGCTATTTGTGCCCAATTTTGGGGTTTTTGTACACGACATACATTGACAGGATTTCGGCTTAAATAATCGGCGTGTAACATGGACGCACCTTTACGGTATTCAAGGGTAAAATCAAAATCTTGGAGGTAAATCCACCAACGGGCAACTCGGGGTATAAGATCTTTCTTTTTTTGTGTTAACTTTAGAGCATTACAGTCAGTTACTACGGTAAAATGAACTCCAACCAGATAGTGTCTGAAATACTGAAGGGCTCGTACGACAGCTAAGGTTTCTAACTCGTACGAGTGGTAATGATTCTCCCCTCCCTGTGTCGATTTACTAAAATAGGCTACGGCCCGCTTCCGACCTGACTGATGTGCTTGTAAAAATACCGCTCCGTATCCTATCGAGCTTGCATCGGTATGTATTTCGATTGGTAATTTAGGATCAAATATTGCAAGAGCAGGTTCAGTTACTAGATGTTGAATAATTTCCTGTCGTGAACGCTCTTGTTCAGGTCCCCAGTTAAAATTTACATCCTTTCTTGTCATAAGCGAAATGCAAGCAGTTTTAGTGGCAAAATTTGGAATATATTTTCGAAAATAACTAGCTAAGCCAAGAAACTGACGAACCTGTTTCACGTTATTAGGAACAGGAGCTTCTACTAATGCCTTAACTTTTTCAGCGCTCGGCTGTACCTGACCTTTACTAATCGTACGACCTAAATATTCAATTTTAGTTGCTAAAAAAGAGCATTTCTTCAAATTTATAGAAAAACCAGCGTTAGACAATGTTTTAAGAACGCGACGTAAAATATCAAAACCTTGTTGAATTGTGTGACTTAAAATTAAAATGTCATCAATGTAAACAAGAACCTCACCAGATTCGATGTGTTCTCGGAGCGTGTTTGATATAATTCGTTGATAAATAACAGGAGCATTTGCTAGGCCGTAAGGCATTTTTAAATATTCGTAATGCCCTTCAGGCGTTACGAAACCTGTGTACGAGATTGAGTCATCTGCCATCGGAATCTGGTGAAATCCTGTTGCCATATCTAAACTACTAAAATATTTATGATGACCAAGGCGATCTATGTGGTCATCGATTAAAGGCAAAGGAAATCTATCTTTAATCGTTATTTCGTTAAGCTTTCTAAAGTCCACACACATACGGTCTGTACCATCTTTCTTTTTAACAAGGAGTATTGGACTCGCAAATTCGGAAACAGAATCTCTTATGATACCCTTCGCTAGCAGGTCTTGAATAATTTCACGTACCCGCAATATTTCGGAATGACTAAGACGATATGGACGGTAGTTAACTGGAGTTTCACTCTTAAGTTTAATAGTCATGCAACCCGTTTTTACCGTTGAAGCGGCTGTTCCGGTAATGAAAAAAGAAGAGAAATCACTGATTATTTTTAAAAGTTCAATCAAATCATTACCCAGTAATTGTGTGTTTAAATTTGGATTGTTCACACTTGTAACTGTAAAAACATTATCCACATTACTTTGGTAATTTCGCTTCAAACGCTGGCTATTACACGTGCGAACATATGTGACACCTTCGCGGTTGAGTACATCGGTACCAATGATAACAGGGGCGCTCATTAATACGGAAGATACAACAAAAAGATCTACCTCTAAAGTAATTTCATCGAATTCGACTGACAAAGTAACATAACGTGTTGTTTCTATTTCCTGGCCACTTATGCCACGTAATACGCGAAAGGTAGGTCTGGACACAATATGATCAAAATATTTTAGTAACGAGGAAGAAATTAAAGAAATTGTTGAGCCACTATCAATTAACACGTCTACTGGGATACCATTTATAACTGCTACAACAATGTCCTTATCCCGATTGTTCTTATTTTCGGTGCAAAAATTAACGTTTTCTTTATTACGCGACTCAGCCCTAATCTTTGCAAAACACGTATCTGCTTTGTGACCAAGCTTTTTGCAAAATGAACACGGTTCTGACTTTGTACGAATGGGTGTTTCTAATTTCGTATTTGAACCGCCCTGACTGCGGAATTTATTACCACTATCTAGTCTCGAACGCTTACTACAAAAAGCCTGCCTGTGACCTGATTCGCCGCAAGTAAAACACTTTTTACTGTTGAAATTACGTTTTCTAAAATTGCCTTCATTTTTGGATAGGTCGCGATTATTAATTTGAGATATTGGCACGTCAGGAAATCGTTTAGATGTAGTAGGTTTTACATAAATAGAAAAGAATTCCACCAAATCATTAGGCATTAGTTTAGAATTTGTGGCAGTGGCCCTAATTTGGGCATCGGTTATACCTCTAATAATAATAGCTGAAATTAATTCCTCACTCAATCCTTTGACTATTCTCAAACGAAGTAATGATCGTCGAGCATAGTCTGCATAAGTGGAGTAATTGTCCGAGTTTGCTTTCATTACATCGAATAAGATATTAGCTAAATCTAATCGCTTAGGACACAAAGGTTTAAACTCTCTTTTAAAATTACTCCAATTACGGTCTGACGTTACCCACTCGTTCAGCCAGGTTCTCGCGTCACCTTTTAAGCAATTTCCTATGCGAGACAGACACTCATTATCACTCCAGTTATTAATATCTTTCGCACGATCTACTTCATCACACCATACATCAATGTCGTGCAAATTAGGATCAAAGCTCGAAATATAAAAAGATTGGTTGGGTCTCACCGTAGTATTGATGGATCGTATAGCGTCTACGATTCTCTCGGTTGCAGTAGGCTCCTGGTCCGTGGCAGTACCCACAGACAATGATGCCGGTGGTAGCACCTCACTGGCACCGGGCAAGGACGGTGTGTGCCGCGGCGGCACGACGGCAGGATGTGGTGACAGCACACCCGACGCAAAATGCGGCGACTGCACAGCGACATCCGGATGCGACGACAGCATGCCGACAACAGGATGCGACGACAGCACCTGGAAAGCAGGGAGCGGCGGCGTAAATGACGGGTTATAACTACTGGTACCAACCGCATGTCGCTCACGCGACATGGTGACGGTAGGATGCGGTTTCTCAAAAGCAGGACACGGTGGCGTGAGCGAACGCTCATGGCCGCCAGTACCGGCCGCATGTCGCTCACGCGACACAGTGGAGTCCTGCTCGCTCGGACGTGCGTCGTTGCTGGCGTGCAGCAACGGCGGCGCCGAGGCTACGGGTGGTGGTTGAGACGGTCGTGTGCTCTGGCCTTCTAATACCTTTAGTCGCGAAAGAATTAATTGCATCTGATGTCGCAATGCATCATCATGGCGATCATCCGGCTTACGTCGTCGGTGACAATGACTGCTACCACGTTCACGACGATCAGACATTTTATTTAACTTTAAAGTCGCGTCACTGCTTTTTTTTTTTGTTTGTCTTGTTTTAACACACTAGGTTCACAATATGAAAATTACTCAATAAATGACGACAGAATTTACAAATAAAACACAGACATAACTAGCCCGACGAATTATTGTAACTAGCACGGTTTTTTTTTTTTTTAATTTATTCAAATTTCGACACAAAGAAATTTAAGAAAATAAATGCAAACCCGAAACCTTTGTGATAGAAATTTTGTTGAATGTCAGAATGAAAAACTGAGCAAAAGGCAACGTCTGCCCTATCCAACTTCTGATTTTATCAGCCTTGTGTTAAATTTAATAAAATGCACAATACACCAAAAATAATTACAATTTATTACTCAGTACCTACTCTTACAACAAATTATTACAGTTACTATAGCCTAAATAGCACTCTGAGCACACGACCGTTCTCAACCACCGCCTGACGAAAAAGATGCGGCCCCTCTAGGTTCTCGAGTGTTCGTCAAGATGCTCTGACGTCATCGGCAGCAAAACGTAAATCCCCGGTAGTAATTCCTAGTGTTGCCAGGTTCTTGGCTTCTTCTTCTTACAGTATTATATGTTTTGTTATTTACAAGGCATATGTTGCGCCTATTGTACCTATTTGTTATCGATACTCCACTACAAACAATATGTTGTTGTGTAAAGGTAGCCTTTCGAACTGAGCGTCAGTGACGCCGCGACACTGAATTGTATGGGACGGCGACAGTAGCGACACGCATCACTGTCGCCGTCCCATACAATTCAGTGACGCGGCGTCACTGACGCTCAGTTCGAAAGGCTACCTTAAGTGTTAAAGTGTAACATAAATAATTTCGGTGGCGGCCCGCGGCGCCCCCATCGTCTTGGCGCCTGTGTGCGCCGCACACATCGCACACAGGGGCGGCACGGCCCTGCCTCTTAGATAACTTACCTTCATCGTCTAGCTTGTCGGCGTTTATTTAATACTAAATAGCAAACATTATACCCGTAATATTATGATGTTCAATTTGGGCGTGAAAGCGTAACAAACTGTACCCAGTACCCACTAGCACAGGATTACTAGTACTGGTTTTATATTTATTATTAACCGACTTCCAAAAAAAGAGGCGGTTATACATTCGATGATTCGACTGTATATTATAATAGATGTTACCCGCGACTTCGCGTCACAGCAAATCCCGCGGAAACCGTTTTGCTGCTACAAAATAACTTAGCCTTTGTTCCCCGTCTACTCTATATCTGTGCTAAATTGTGTCAAAATCGGTTCAGTAGTTGAAGACTTCGGAGGCTATCCAAATTTCAATTCACACAAACGAACAAATCTTTCCTCTTCATAATATTGGTGTAGAGTGAAGATAATAATTAATATGTTGATGTTGTACCTATTGTGTTGTTGTGTAGTCTGCATACCGGCAAAGAATATATTCATATTATTATTCTACATATTATATATTGGATACCGTCTTGATGCAGGTTGTCATAACCTTGACTTGGTCTCGCGGCATGCCGCATGACGTAAGAGCAATTAGGATATTATAAAACATTATGTTTGAGCGAATTTTATATTCACAAAAATTATCATTAGTACTTAACATTACGGGACCGTGACCGTGAGAGAGGCAAACGGCCAAGTGCGAGTAGGACCCGCGCACGAATGGTTCTAATATGATAATATCTATAAAAACGACAAATATCACGTTTGTTGTATTGGAGCATTTGGAGTTCTCTTAAATATATTTTTTTAGTATTTGAGCGTCGGCAACAGAAATTACATCATCTGTGTGAATTTCAACTGTCACGGTTCATGAGATACAGCCTGGTGACAGACGGACAGACAGAAGGACGGACAGCTGAGTCTTAGTTATACCCGTTTTACCTTTTGGGCACGGTACCCTAATAAATTACGGTCGCGGTAGAGCTACGCTTCAGCACGAATAGGCCGGCAAGGCCAGAGATATCATGGCCGTTGGCGCTGAAATAACGCTTGTTTTGTGTACCTAATGTATTTCAACCGAGTGAGTTAGCGTCAGTTCACAACTTCACACCACATAAGATAACGATTCAAAATTGAACTCTATTCACTACCCAAGAAGATACACGTTTAACCTAACTTAAAATAGAGTGCTGCGTCCCGTCGCGTCTCGGTGTGAACTGACGCTAAGGCACGCTTAGGACTTGTAACGATGTCAGCTTCATAACTAAATTAATGGTTACTGAGTTCCATATTCAAAATGAAGTATGTATACCGGTCAGTATGCTGATGTATTGTGATCCTCGTCTAGATTTTTTTTTAATTGGAAAATCTTGCATTCGGTCCATACTCCATTCCCTCACATCATTCATTCATTTCCTCCGTTGTCCAGGGGCTCTTTTTCCAGGTATCATACCCTTTATTATAACTCTATACTCAACCTCATGAATCCGTAGGTACCTACCAAGAGTTCCTAATAGAATGTTATAATAAACCTAATAAAATGCTACAATTTCCAGGTAATCAGACATGGCAAACGTAAAACTGTACTACTTCGACATCAAGGGGCTGGCGGAACCCATTCGTCTGCTGCTCACCCATCTGGGCATCGACTTCGAAGACGTTCGCATCAAGAAGGAGGACTGGCCAGCTTTGAAAGCGAGTAAGTTATAAATAATTACGAAAACAAAAAAATAAAATAAAAATAAGACGTAACCCCCAAATTGTCAAGCAGTGAGCGAGCTTATAGAAATAGATACACACATATTATAATCACGCCTCTTTCCCGTAGGGGTAGGCAGAGACCGCCTCTTTTCCGTAGGGGTAGGCAGAGACCACTTCTTTCCACTTGCTACGTTCCTTACATACTTGTTACGCTTCATCCACTTTCATTCTTACCATCCATTCCTCCTCTTACATTCACGGTAGCGAAGCGGCTCTCCATGGGCCACTTTTCGCCTCCGCGAGAACGAGACGTGATGGGTGGCGAACCACATCGCCGTAGAATAGAAATAGAATAGAATAGAAATCATTTATTTGCATAAATAAGGTACAAAATGGTGTTACAATTTGGTATATTAGATCCTTCTAATATTTTGCCTTTAAGTGGGGCGGGCAAATTTTTTTTTAAAGATTATTAATTCTTACAACCACTGAATCTTTACATAAACATAAAAACTGTCCACATAATACTTAAATTCTAAAGACATAATATCAGTCATACCTACATTAGTAAGCATACATTTTTCTTATGATTATTATTATTCTTGTTTTAATGATTTAAATTTTAAATTCTGATGATGATAAATACAGCTAAGAACTCTCTCGATCACGTCAGTATTAAAAAAAAACGCATCTAAATCGGACCTTTCGTTTAGGAGCGTTGCCACTGTCCACGGATAGACAGACAGACTGACACATCAAACTTATAATACCTCTTTTTTCGTCGGGGCTTAAAAATATTTAGATTAGAAAAGAGAAACACAGGCGTTATAATTCTATGGAAACACAATAATTAGAGAACAAGAAACATTAGAATAAATTCCATCGAACTTCCCACAAAATTATTACGCGAGCAGAAACGTAATTCATCAATCATCAATCATCATATTATGTAGCGAAATTCATAGCATGAAGGAGTATGGGATTAAAATGTTTCATTTGATAATTTTTTTATTTGTTAAAATTAATGTTTCATTTGTTAAAACAAGCAGACGGATCGCCTGATGGTAAGCGATTACCGCCGCCCATGGACACTCGCAACACCAGAGTTGAGTGTTGCATTCCCAGTCCTTAAAATCCTCATCCCTTATTGGGGCTCCTGTTTAATTGGAAAACAACTTATAATCGGCCAGATAAGAACATCTGTTGCCAGGAAGTTGCCAGTTTAATATGATTGATGTTTTTGTACATAACTACAGTTTTTATATAATATATTAAAATTAAATTAAATTAAATTAAATACCATTTATTTCGGGCTGCATAGGCCCATATTATAAATACCTTATAGACTAACATACATATTACTATATTATATTAATATAACTAACACTAAACACATATTGTCTGCGACGTGGGGCGCGAAGTGTTCGGGAGTCGTCCTCTGAATCTTCTGTAGGCGACTCCAATCGGCCAGAACTCCTCCTTCTCGAAGGTCGGTAAATGATGGGTTGGAACTCTCACCACAAAAAAAACTAAAATTCACTCTATAACGAGATTTCAACATTTCCAACCGCTCGACCCTCAAGGCGAAGTTAAGTATATAAAACTATAACCCGACTACGTACGTAAATAATTATATAGCCTATGAAATTGGGTACACGACTACATCTAAAATATTTAGTTTCATTAATGTACTCAGGAAATTTGAGGCATTACTACTACGTAAATGTAAGAAATTATAATATTTTATGTATACTTTAGTAATTAGATACTTATATCTAAAAAGTAAACGTGACGTCATAGCTACGTACGACTTTAGTATGGAGTATGGACAAAGAGTAATTAATATCACAAGTGGTATGGAGCGTTTTCACGGGACTTTTGACTGAAATTTTGTAAACAAATCGCTGTACCTTTAAAAATATTAACTTTTGATATACGGTTTCTTCTGAGAAGTTACTCATATTTAAGAGTACTATTCATTTATGCAATAAAAAAAAATCAGTCGTCTAGCCTATTCGGGCTATTATTACGAATCTTATTGATTAAAATCGGATCAGTAGATTACGCGCTACGGTGGAACAAGTACATACACAGACTGTCAAAATCATAACCCTTCCTTTTAGCTTCACCGTAGTCGGGTAAAATTTATTACGATGTTTCACAATTAGGGTTGCCATCTCTTACATATGACTCCCCGGACAAGACGCGTGAAAACCCCGGATTTTGGAGTACGAAACCCGGACATAGAACAGTTTTTACCCGACTACGGCAAATCCCAAAAAGAAAGGAAGATTTATTATTGATGCTTATCAAAAAAAAACTTAGGCCTTCCTAATTCTGCCTACAAAAACCCGGATATCAAATAAAATCCGGTCCGGACGCTCCCCGGACGCCCTTTAAACTAGGACAAATCCGGGGAAACCCGGACGGATGGCAACCCTGTCCACAATCCACATCACTAAGATGCTATACGCGACGTGGACGGCTTGTTCAATTTTGGTTTATTTTCCAGCTATGCCCTTCGGCACCATGCCAGTTTTAGAAGTAAACGGCAAGCAGTACGCCCAGAGCATGGCCATAGGCCGGTACCTGGGGCACAAGTACGGCCTAGCTGGCGAGAACGTTGAAGAAGACTTTGAAATTGATCAGAACCTGGACTTCTGCAGCGATATTAGAATAAGTAAGTAATGCGTAAGCCTTTTCATATCCAACTACTATTATAAATTTGTTACGATGGATGGATAGATGGATGGATGGAAAACTACTGAACGGATTTTGATGAAATGTAGTATGGTGGTAGTTTAGTATGGTGGTAGTTTAGGTTCGGGAATAAAACATAAGCTACATTTATCCCAAAAAAAATCAGTGATCCCATGGGATACTGTATATACGCGGGCGGAGCCGCGGGCAAAATCTAGTAATAGTTATTTTAATGGATTAAAAATTTGAACTGGTGAGGATGGCAAAAGTTTTAACAACGTTTTTCTATGGAGTATGGACACATGCAGTGACACGTACACTCGTGAGTCCAAAGACGAACGTAGATAGGGTTGCCAGGTCGCCGAACCTAATAGACGGACAGACCAGCCAGTTTGGTCGGACATTTGGGTAAAAAGGCCGGACACCCTACATTTTGGAGTATTTTGTCTCAGTAATTATAAATACGACAGTAAAATAGTTTTTAAAATCAAGCCTAATTGATTTTAACCAAAAAAATGATAGAAAAATAAATCGAATGCCTGTTCATTGGTATCGTTTGCAAAATATAAAAAGCCTAATAAAATCCGGACAAGCCGGACACTGTTTATTTGGCCGGACACGCAAACAAAAAGCTTAACTACGTCCGGCTTTATCCGGACGCCTGGCAACCCTAAACGTAAACATAACTGCGTTTCGCCAAGTGTAAAGATAATGTATGCCGGAGACATCTTCAAAATGGCGTAAATTCGAAAAGATATTGTGAATATAATAATTTACTGACCCACTTTCAAGATACGGGCGCAGGCGGTATGCACTTATCTACTATCTGTGTTTTTGAACCACACATACCATGTTAATAAGACTAAACTAAAGTGATCCTTTTCAATTTTCAGAGGCTATGGGTGTTCACTTCGAGACCGACGAGGCAAGAAAGAAGGAAAAGCACGAAGCTCTGATGAAGGACTACTACCCTGGCGCCCTGGCCAAGCTCAGCGAGCTGCTTCTGAAGAACAATGGACATTTGGCTTTGGGACGGGTAAAAAACTATTCTCAACCATTTTGAAACACTGGATATGTAAATTAAGTTTATTAATACAGAATAGTGCAGGGCCTCTAGTCAAGATGCATTCAATAATTTCGACGGCGAACTTCGAAATCAAAAATGTATGGGATTTGACATGTCATCGTTATGTGACATGTCAATTGCGATGCCTTATGTCAAATCCCATACATTTTGTTTTCGAACTTCGCCGTCGAAATTATCGAATTCATCTTGACTAGATGCCCAGGGGGCCTAGCAGGAACATTTAACACCGGCGTAAACGTAACGTTATCGAATGAAATTTTAGTGGGCGCTGCAGCTGTTATGATTTTGACAGATTTATTGAGGGTGTTTGATACTTTTTCTGCCGCTAGGGGCAGATCCAACGTACACAAAGCGTCATCTGGTGGCGTAAGTGGTATCAGAAACGGCCAATAAGCCCGACGGTCCTTGTCGTGTCAAAAAGCTGTCAGATGTCACGAATTTGAAAACCCTCATTCGATTATCGTTACATTTGTAACGTCGCTGTCAAATGTTCTTGCTAGGTCCACATGGCACATAATGCTTGTTTTGTTAGTTCGGGTAGTTAGTTAGGGTAGTTTATAGTAGTTCAGGTTTACACTGTACATTCTGAGTTAGTGTGATACAGAATACTTGACAATGGTCAGGTTTCGTAAAGACGAAACAATTAATCAGCCCCGGATCCATGGGGACACTTGCCCCGGGCGGCAGTTTCATGGGGGCGCCAAATCGGCCAAATTCTTGAGACAAGGATTCGAAATATCAAATATGAAGCCTCTTTTCCTATAATTTTATAGGTTTTTATAAAATAACGAATCACAATATTATAATATTTGAAAAATGAACTTTTGTATGTCCACACGCCCAGTTACTTTTTGAACATATACTATACTAAGTGACTTATGAACGCATCTTAACAGATCAAGTAAATTTATTTTTGAAGGCGTGCACCTAGCATGATCTTTCTGCTAGCGGAATCCCCGTTACATCCGATCCGCCACTGCAATTAATATGAGTCTACCATATCAGGCCGGTTGTAAAATAGTTCTAGAGACGCCTCCGTGGTACAGTAGTTTAAAGCTTGACTATCGATTCCGGAGGTCGTGGGTTCGATCTCCGAGTTGGTAAAACAAATAATGTTGTTTCCAAGTTTGGTAAGGACAATGTAGGCTGATCACCTGTTTGTCTGACAAGAGAGCTGAGAGACGATGCATGCGTCGGATGGACATGTAAAAAGTCGGACCTGCGCCTGATCTCTCGTCATCCGTCCCACTGGGTTTACGAGAGTTACGAGTATCGAGTATAGAGTATTAGAGTATCGAGTTACGAGAGTAAAGGAAGAGAGAATGCTCTTGCGCGTAAACTCCTGCGTAGCTGGTCTGGTTTCAATGCCACCGGCCACAGTCGCCGAAATCGGTGTGGGGAGTTATTATTATTTTTAGTTTTAGTTTATGGAACGCCTTCTGCGAGAGTTACTTCTCTCGTTACTAAGTCTTCTCTTGCAGAGGGCATCTGCTAAGCCAGGTGGGAGCATCTTACTCCCAGGGCAAGTTGTCAATTCCTATGTTACCGTAAAATTATAAAAACCGTTAGATTGTAATAAAACTAGTGAAATTGTAAAATGTTGAAAGACTTTCGACGCGAATATGCCTATAATTTAACACATTATTTTTCGTTAGATATAAGTAGTTTTTAATCTTTCGACAATTTTTTACAATCTCGTTAGTTATTTTACAATCTAACGGTTTTTACAATTTTACGGTGACACCTATACTCCTACTCTTCTCATGATTGTTTATGTATGTTTTGAGACTTTTAGTAGAAAATGACACAAGTTGTTTGTTTGCAGCTCACTTGGGCGGACTTCTTCATTGGTGGAATGGTAGATGGCTTCAAGATGGTGCTTCAGATGCCAGACATTGAAGAGAGATACCCTGGGTTCAAGAAGAACCTCCAAGTACTTCAGTCTAACCCTAAAGTTAAGGCTTTCATTGAAAAGCATAAGTAGAATTATAGTAATATAAAGTAATTATTAAAATTAATGTTATGTAAGTCTTCCTAAAATGTTAAATTATTAACTTTTCCAGTTTTAAATATTAATTTATAAGATTTTTTATAGTATTTTTGATGTTTTGAGAGAGAATGTATTAAGTATATTATCTACCTTTAAAAGGTAATTACATTAAAAAAATGTTTGGGTTATTGAAGTATTAAATGAGTTGCTAAATTAATCTTATGTAATATTTATTTATTGTTATGACCCAAAAATCGTCTGAAATCCTAACGCCACGCCAAGATGCGGCGCGCCCTCTTTAAGATACCTACTGAATAAAAATTGAATTTTATTCACTACACAGAAATACGTTCCATCGACTATTCGAACTTGCAATAAAATGTGCAACTTTTTGTGTAACTAGTACCTAGTGTAGTCCGATAACTTAAGAAGTAAAAACACTTTTTCTCAACTAAGTTTACCTAATCTCAATTGTAACATTAATTATTGTCTTATGAAGATTTAAGCAAATAATTGTTCAATAAAAGCTGTGTACAGTTATAATTGGACTGTAGATTAATCTACCTTAGATTAATCTACTATTGTTGAAATTTTTCTAAGCTGTATAAAATTTGTAGCCTGTTACTGTATTTCTACACTATAATATTATAAAGAGGAAAACTTTGTTTGTATGTTTGTTTGTAATGAATAGGCTCAAAAAGTACTGGACCGATTTCAAAAATTCTTTCACCATTCGAAAGCTACATTATCCACGAGTAACATAGTCTAAATTTTATTTTGGAAAAAATAGGGTTCCGTAAGATATTTGGGTTTTTCGGACACAAGGTGTACAAAATCAACCAGAAAAGTTACTTATTTTGCGTACGCTGCCTAAACTATAAAACATAGAACCGTAAAATGTTCTAATTAATTATAGATCTTATAAATATCTACAAAAAAGTCCGCGACACACTATACCTATCTATTTCGAGTGAGGCACAACAACCATTTTTTTATTTAGAAATCTTGAATTTTTTTTGGACTACATTTAAACGCGTTTATTTTATTTATGCTATTAATCCTTATCAAAATAAATTATTCCATCACTAAGTACAGTTTATGTAGATAATATTTGGTCTTTGAATGATTAAAATTGGACGTTTGGTTTTGAAGTTATGGCGAAATTAAAATATTACGATTTCTGCTGCACGGCCCGTTGCGAAGTGGGCGTCACCAAGGCGGGGGTACGCGTGCGGGAGGGGAGTTTAGATCTATGAGTAAGGTACCCGCAGTATTAGTATCAGTATTGTACCCATAGATTATACAGATACATACTATTGTACCCGTGCGAAGCCGGGGCGGGTCGCTAGTAATAAATAAAATAAAATAACCGATTTCGTTCAAAATATTTTTTCTAAAGAGTATCCTGCTAGGACTTATGGAAAGTTGCAACTTACATGATCATTGATCACACACTCATCACAGTAAACATAATTTACATAATATTATAATAGTGCTAAGTGCTAACAGACAAACAGATCGGGTCCGTAGTTTATTTGTTATGTTTGGATCAAAAGTTTGGATTAAAATGAATAGGAGTAGTTTATAATACATATATTATCACTCCTTTGCGTCGCGCAGTCGAGTAAAAACAAAAGTTAATAAATATTATTATTTTTAGCAATCTTCCGCCAAATAATACCCACAACCTGCAAGCAAATGTGTTAGTGCACGCATAAGCATGCGTAACGCACCTCCCTCCTCCCAGACTTTGACAAACAAAAGGACAATAATCAACAAGTATGGGAAAAAAACCCGAGCGAACAGATACAGTAGTGAAACAATTTTCTAAATATTTTACTATTAAATTCGATGGCCGAATATGTGATATTGCTATTTGTTTTTAATGCTTGATTTTATCGAGTATGGAAAATATCGTTAGTTTCGGTTCATCAAGTAATGTACTAAATAAGGTGAGGGAGGCGAAGTGCGCCATACTTTTTTTATAGATGACTTCTATGCAAGATAAACTTCTGTAAGAGTTCACCAATAAATTTAATTATCTAAGAATCTGTGATATTTTGAGATTGCGGTCCATGTCATGTCAATGAAATCCAGCAATAAAATATAGAAATTTTTGCACGAAATCACAAACATGTACGATAGGCGCACTTTCCTGCAAAAAACGGGGAAGTGCGCCTGGTGGAGTTAAAACGTATTTTCAAAGCATTAAATTAAAAATTAATACATTTTATAGTAGAGCATAAACAATAACACGCACAACTTTTTGTTTTTCTTTTATTGTCTCGTCCTTATAGTATCTATAGAAAAAAAACGAATTTCGGGAAAGTGCGTCATATATTTGTAAATCAGGAGTTGTAAACATTTTTTTTTCTGCTTAACTTTATCCTCGCTATGATAAGTATGACAATAATAATAGGCTTTAAGCAGATCTAAGGCAAGAAACTAACTATTGAAGAGCTTTCTGGGGAATAGCAATAAAAAGAAGTACTTCACGTTTTTTATTTATACGAAAGTACATTAGTACTTAGTGTTCTTTTGTAGTATTTTATTTTTAATACATATTCATTTGGCAAACATATGTCAGTTAACTTCAATACTAATAAGTGGGGACGCTTGGTGACTTTACTGCCCACATGAGAGAAATAAACATTAACAAGCAATATATTAGGAACTTCAGTTATTATCACTTGAACTTAATTTACATTACTATATATTTTACTTGTTGGAAAATATTTGGTGTCGTGCGTTGAGCGTTAGCAAGCGGTCGCGCTCCGCAAATCGGCACGTGTTGCAAATATTAAATAATATTTAATATTTCGCGCGTCGCGGCTCACTGCCGCTACGTCACCATGGCGCTCATTGCGAATAAGTTGCTGGCGTTTATCCAGCACGTCTGCAACACTATGGACGAGGACGGCATCGTGCAGCTCTGCAAGTCCACCTACACAAACGAGGAGATTTGCAAGGCCAAGCTGATGCTGTATGAAGCGCTCGGCAAGACCGCGCAGATGTTACCATCAAGAAGAAGAGATGGGGGCAAACGCAGCTTACAGGACATCATCACCCTGTTGAAGCAGACGGATCCTGTGGCCGTACCGGCCTTTGTGGCTAAGAATCTCCACAAGCTGCCGGTGGTTACCTTGGATCACGTCGACGTCTCCAGCCTGCTGAGAAAGTTTAACAACATGAAGGCAGAGCTGGACGAGATGCGAGGTAGATTGGATGCATCGGAAAATACCATCCGTGATTTGCAAAGTGAATTATTGCAAATAAAAAGTAATAACTCTCTAAGTAGGTCACCCGATCATCCGTTTGCCTACGTAAACACGCGTCGCGGGGCGCAGATTGACTCGTCGTTGGCCATGTCAGCGGAATTGGACAGGTCAACAACCGCCAAAGCCTCGTCGCTAGCGATCGAGCCGAAGCTGAAGAATCCATCGACTCAGCAGAAAAAGTATGCCAGTGTAGCTGCTTACCCCGCACCCCTGCGGAAATCAAAGGGGGAGATGGAGAGCCGAAAGGCTGAGAAGAGCCTCAAGGCCAAGGAGAGCCGCAAGGCTGAATCTCTGCTACCGGTCGAGGACAAGAGCAGGAGGTGCGATGAGGAGGGCTTCACTCTGGTGGAGAGAAGAAAGAAGAGGAAGCCAGCCGTCCGCAACCATCGCGGCACCGCACCCTACGTACCCGAGCTGCGCTTACGGTGTGAGGTACCCGCAACGCAGCTGTACGTATCCCGCCTGCACTGGTCCATGGAGGTGGAAGACGTCGTGAGCTACATCCGTGAGAAGACCACCTACACTTTAAGGGTTGAGCGTCTGCAGTCTCGCCACGAAGTCAACTTCAGTTCCTTTGTGGTAAGAGTGCCGACAACACTTTTGTCTACCCTCGAGGTGGAGGCGTTCTGGCCGTCGGGTGTAGTTTACCGAAGGTTCCGGGGAAGACTCCCCAACGAAGCGCGCATCACGACGCCGAAAAAGACAATACCAACGTGATAAACTATTTTAGTGTGTTTGTGTAGTGTGAGTCTGAGAGAGTGTATGTAATAATATACCATAGTATAGAATTGTTAAATGTGTATCCGTTGTCTGATTGCCATAACACAAGTCTTAACTTAGCATGGGATTAGATTGATGTGATGTATATTACATGTTTATTCTATTGTATGTTATTATGTGTGTTTAATAAAGAATTTGAATCTGAATTTGAATTTAGCTTCTTGAGATTTTTAACGATCACTTTCACGAGGTCAACTCTGCTTACCACTTTCAAAGACAGAAAAAGAGATGCGCATATTTCGAGTTAATTGTTAACTCGAAATATGCGCATCTCTTTTTCTCAAACTCAAACTCAAAATTTTTGTCCATGTAGGTTATAATATAACACTTATAGAATTGTCCTACATGATGCCTACCACCGGTTCGGAAACTAGCCCGGCGAGAAGAACCGGCGTAAGAAACTCGCACGGGGCCACCTTTTAGCAAAAAGTTGGGAAAATTGTTCTTTTCAAAAAATATTTTACAATGTTGTAACTTAATCTATATAACATTAGTCATAAGTACATAGAACATACTTAAGTACATAAAAGCAGCCTTGCATGGGGCCATTTTATTCCCAAGGTGTGCAATCGTTAGTGAAATCACTGACTTTATAATAAGCTTTAGCACACAAACGTTCTTTAACAGCTTTTTTAAATTTATTAATGGAAAGATTTTGAACGTTTTCTGGGATTCTATTGTAAAGGCGTATACATTGACCTTTAAAAGATTTACTTACTTTACTAAGTCTGATCACTGGTATTTCTAACTTGTTCCTATTTCTAGTATTCCTACAATGTGTCTCACTTTTCTTTTTAAAATTCGTAAATTCTTTCTGACATACAACACATTGTCCAAAATGTATTGAGAAGCAACGGTCAGAATACCTATTTCTTTAAATTTTTCTCTCAGAGATTCAAAACATGACATCTTATAAATAGAACGTATAGCTCGCTTCTGTAGCACAAATATTGTATTAATGTCCGCAGCGTTTCCCCAAAGAAGAATGCCATATGACATTATACTATGAAAATAACTAAAATAAACTAGCCGCGCTGTATCCTCATCGGTAATTTCTCTAATTTTTTTGACTGCATATGCTGCAGAACTGAGCTTATCTGCCAGATTTGCAATATGGGGACCCCACTGTAATTTACAATCTAGTGTTATTCCTAGAAATACAGTGGTGTCCACTAAGTTCATTTTCTCATCATTTAATAGTATATTGGTTTGTGCCTGCCTAACATTTGGGAGGCTAAACTTTAAACATTTCGTTTTATTTGAATTTAAAAGTAAATTATTAACATTAAACATTCTGTCTTATAGAACCATATGTGGCTTTTACCCAGAACTATGTTTAAGTTTCCTACATCGATGTAAGATGTCGTTACTAGTATATTGTCAGCAGTTTACGATATATTTAAAGTAGGCGCACTTTTTCGGTAGGCGCACTTCGCCTTTATATTATTTAAATAATTTACTCATTCTTCTGGTGTCAAAAAGTAATAATAGGAATAAATATGTAATATTATAATAATTCTTTATTCACATAAAGTTTTAAATAAACGAAACATAATTCATGTTTTTAAGTAATATACCTTGTCCCAGTAGTGCTTATGCAGAATTATCGCGCAGCACCAGCTCGGCACATGCTTTTGCACCGACAACTATTTTGGGTACTTGCAAAATGAAAATGCCGTTTGAAGTTATTTATTATTATTATATTTGTATAAATCTATGTGATTTATACATTTTCTACATCTCGTGTGACCATAGACTAATGATTGGTCTCGCTGGGCGCTCTACTAGACTGAGCCGACGTGCTTGTCAAATACACACTAAATACTAAGCCGAGGTCGGCTTACACGAGCCAGTCATATTGAAAACTTTATGACAGTTGTGCATCCCGAATATTTTATTACATTTTCGTTAAAATTGGAAACAAAATTCCATGTTGTGTAGTGAAACTATGTAAAAACAATTCGACAAGAAATAAGAAGGACACTGGGATCACATATCATCAGTAATTATCGTATAAATTCCAAATTTCAACATAAAATTACGTAAACTCAAAACGCCATTCAATGTTGCCGCGTATTGCAAGAATCAAGTTCCCCGTAGTTGATAATTTTATGACGTGATTTTATAATCGTCATTGTATTTATTATAATATTCTAATAAGATACAATGAAATAAATTATATCCTTGCCATTTCATTTACCTAACTTATTTATTGTGATTCTTCAGGATTCTTCCCATGAAACAAAATAACTATTCGAAAAATACAGATCAAAAATACGAAAAAAAATTAAAACGTCTTACTAATATTAAAAATGTAAAAATTTGTGAGGATGTATGGATGTTTGTTACTCTTTTACGCAAACAATTCTGAACGGATTTTGATGAAATTTGATATGGTAGTAGTTTAGGCTCTGGATTTTTATGCCGAAAAAGTACAGTGTTCCCGCGGGATATTCGATAGTATATTTACGCGGGCGGAACCGCGAGTAACAGCTAGTTAAATATTATATTATAATGCTGGGGCCGCACCTGCGTCTATCGTACGAAGCTTCGTGCTATGAGACGATACCATTGGACGATACACGCAGATCGTCCAATGGTATCGTTTTAAGCACGAAGCACTACGCAGGTGCGGCCGTAGCATTACTAGATGTTGCACGCGACTTTTTTGCCGCGATAAAAAGTGGTGGAATGCTTCCCTGTGGTCTAATCTATAATATCTGTACTAAATTTTATCACAATCGGTCCAGTAGTTTCGGAGCCTATTCAATGCAAACAAACAAACAAACAAACTTTTCCTCTTTATTATATTAGTATAGATGTGTAATATTATTATCGTACTATCTGCCTCGACGCACGTTATTCTGTCTTGATTAATAAATAAATAAAAATTAGACCTAATCATTTGTTTACATATAACCTACTCTTTTTTTCTAAAGAAGAATTCGGGTGGAGCCGCGTCAAAAGCTAGTTTTAACTTACCTGAATTTATAACCAATAACTTAAGTAATAGACTAGAGCATAAGATATTTTTCCCGTCAAATCAGGCAAAAGTTGAGTAGCTGGCATCACAATTTTTCACGCACACTAGAATTTGTCACATGTAAGTCAATTGTCACTTTACACACTACAATAATTTGTGGCCGCATTAACAAGGTGTCATCTCAAGTCATTCTATGTGAGCAGTGACGGATTAAGACTACTTGATGCCCACGAAGCAATCCACGCCTGTGGGCCCCCGTATGTACCATTAGCCAGGTTTTAGTTTCGGGGGGGGGGGGGGGGGGGGGGTCAAGAAAATAAAACGACTACAAGTATATTAAATAACCAGGGCCGTCTTTAAACGTCAGTACTAAATTAGATAATACTTTCTTTAAGCCAAAAACGAGCGAGCGAAGCGAGCGAGCAAAGTTTTTTCCCTATTTTACAGGTTCAAACGTTCAACTCTGCTCAAATGTTCAACTAAAATATAAACTTCGGAAAAATACCATAAAATTAACCGGCTAAACAGAACATCGATAGTAAATATTAATAATGTAATGGCCTTTATTTTAACCGCGTGCAAGCGAGCAAATTTTCTTCTTATTTAATAGGTTAAATCTGTTCAAACTTTAAACCCTAAAGACTGGAAATAGGATCATTTTGTAATTTAAATTAAAATAAAATTTGTGTAATTTCTGATGTTGCAAAATACATAGATGACAAATAACTTATTATGTTAGGTTTATCATATATATTTCTTAAAGTGGGGTCCACGGACCACCAAGGGGTCCGTAATATGTGTGCCAGGGGTCCGCAGCGTTCTGAAGATTAATGAAAAAAAAATTTGCAGTAAACTAGCACAACTGATCAAAGATGACTTAATTGACATGAGATCAAAAGAACTGTTGAGAGCTGAATTTCATGCAAAAGGTCTTGGTGAATGGTGTTCTTTGAGTCAAGCTTACCCTCTTCTGGTCAAACGAGCTATGTCCGTTCTGATACCTTTTGCTACTACGTATCTTTGTGAGGCAGGGCATGCGCCTTGCCTTATCGAAGTCAATCCCATAATTTAAAGTGCTCATTGAGGCCAAACAACAGCATCCAATTTTCAATTTCTATTTAACAATTTTAATTTAATTAAGTTAAGCATTAGTAAGTGAGAGTAAATTACCAATAACCCCCCCCCCCCAAGGGGTCCGTGGCATTTCAGAAATTCTGAAAGTGGTCCGTGACTGCACTTAGTTTAAGAACCACTGATATAATACCTATCTCACACATTTTTCGTAGTACGTAATTACAAAATTTTGTGATCAGTGACGTTCCCAAAATATTGTGTCGCATGCTATACGTTCGAGGATTCGATGGCACGCATGCCATAGGTTCGCGATCCCTGTTTTAGGCTATGTGGGAGCCCATTTTTTTTTCGTTTTTACCTGTTTAAGCTATAAAGCACAGTCTTTCAGGGTTTCCCCTTAAACACTGAATAACAGTGAACTTCGGAAAAATATCATAAAATGAACCGAATAAAACAGAACATCGCTACTAAATATTATAATATGTTTTTTATGTCAAACGCGAGCGAGCGAAGCGAGCGAGCAAATTTTTTTTCCTATTTAATAGGTTAACTCTGCTCAAATTTTAAACCCTAAAATACTGTGAAAATAGAATCATTTTGTAATTTAAATTAAAATAAAATTAGTGTAATTTCTGATGTTGCAAAATACATAGATGACAAATAACTTATTATGTTAGGTTTATCATATAATACCTATTTCACACATTTTTCGTAGTACGTAATTACAAAATTTTGTGATCAGTGACGTTCCCAAAATATTTTGTCGCATGCTATACGTTCGAGGATTCGATGGCACGCGTGCCATAGGTTCGCGATCCCTGTTTAAGGCTATTTATTTTATTGTTTTTTTTTCTAAAGTACAATATTCTTTCAGGGCTAAATGTATAAAAAGATTTTAACAGGTTAAAGCGTAAAAAACATTCGCTCGCTTTCTCAGTTTGAACGCATTTAACATAAACCAGTGATAACTATATTATACATCTATGACATAAACACATACATATAGAACAAGTTAGTATTAAATTATTCTGTTTTAGGCTGTTTTTTTTTTCTAAAATAACTACAAAATATCATCTTTCAGATAGGGTAAATGGGGCGGCAAAATATGTTAATTGGCCTGGGGCGCAACATTTCTAAATACGCCTCTGTATATGGGTCATCCACATGGACTAGCCGGCCCATTTCGGGGGGGATTTGAACCCCCTAAACCCCCCCCCCCTGGCTACGCCCACGAAAAGTACCGCCTAAATACATTATTTTCTAGGGTAGGTAATAAATTGAAGAAATCTGGTCCCGTGGTAAGTTCTCGAAGAACTTGTGTTACGGGTACCAGACAACGGTACTTAATTGTATTACGTATGCATAGAAGCCGGCTAGTACAATTACCTAGTACTCAAATAACAAAACATTTGATTGACTTGACATAGATTTGGGGGGCCAGATGGGGAGCCCGCAGGGAAGGGGTAGTTTGTGATTGGCTGATTGCAATTCCGGTACATTCGAATTGCTGAATGCACTAGCGGGCAGCAAATAGGTAAACGGGAGCGGGGTTATGACTTATGACTCTAGGTCGGACTTTATGTCAACTTAAAATGCGCAAATTTTCAATTTGTCCTAGAACCTTTTTTTGGTGTGGTTTTTGGTGACATGTTTGGTTTGGTGATGAGAGTGAGACGTGATGCCCTAAGGACGAATTCTTTTTTGGGCTTCTTCTGGTGCCCCCCCAGACGTGATGCCCTAGGCAATTGCTTAATTTGATTAAGGGTTAATCCGTCACTGTATGTGAGTGCTCTATCTAGTTGAGCGCCCAGCGAGACTAATCATTCATCTATGCGTGTGACATTGTCAAGTGTAAAAGCGAGATTTAAAAAAGAAGGTTCGTGTCGAGCCCGTCCCAAATAATATATTATAATATAATAATATTATTTAAACACTTATAACATGGCTGCAACTTCCCAACTTTTATTAATTAGCTGTTCGAACTTCTTGGAATTCGTAATAATAATAATTGTGCACTTTTCTAAGTTACTTGCGTTTTCATTTCATGCAAAAACGTGTATCCTATTTTTTAACATACTTATTGTTATTTTATTGTTAGTGGTCTTAGAAGAGTAAGTAGCGTTATTGAATAACATTTTTATTTACTTTACATGCAAGAGTAAACTCCTCCTCCTCACGTCGTATTCCTCATTGCTGAGGGTCTTGACTTCTCCGCGGAATAATTTTGCTTGCGACTATTTTACGCCATCTACAGCGATCCTTTGCAGTATGGACAGCGTCATGAAAGCCAGTGTCAAGCGCAGTGCGTACTTGGTTTGATTTCCGGATTGGATATCGACCTTTTGGGCGGCGACCGTCGACGTTGCCTGTAACCATGAGCTGTTCTAGGTTCTGTCAAATGTCAATCCTTTCTTGCTATGTGGCCAAAGAACTCCAGAACTCTACGTAAGCATATAGATGATAGTCTGTATTTTATTTGTAGCTCACGTAGAATGAATACGTTAGTATGAAAGGCGGTCCACGGTATTTGTAACATTTTTCGCCAACACATCTCAAAGTCATCAATTCGGTCGCGGTCTCCTTTTTTAAAAGTCACGTTTCTACCTACGAGTAAATATGAAAAATACGAGGGACTGGACTAGTTTTGTTTTTGTTTTCCGAGCGATGTTACAGTCTTTCCATATTCTTTGTAGTTGAGACATAGCACTCTTGCCCATTCCTATATGCCTCCTGATCCTTTTCGCACGATCCAGTGTCATTAATGTTGAACCCTAGGTATATGAAGTCGGAGACTATTTCGAGATCAAGCAAGCCTGTAAGATGTAGTGCCCCAGTGCGATCTACCACCATCAGCTTGGTTTTTGTGTTATTTATTTTAAGGCATAGGTCTAAACTTATCTTTTTTATTTTGTCAAAGAGCACATCCATTTCTCGTTCACTTGCAGCTAATAACGTAGTGTCATCTGCATAACGAGATTCGATATTTTGGTGCCACCAATTAACACTCCGCCATCCCAATCTTCGCAAGCTCTTCTTATAATATATTCTCCATAGACGTTAAAGAGGATAGGTGATAGAATGCATCCTTACTTTACGCCTTTTCCAAAGTTAAACGGTTCTGAGATGGTCTTGTCGATTCTGACAACGCCTCTATTGTTGTCATACAGCGTCTGAATAAGGGCAATAAGCTGATGGGGCGCGCCAAGTTCATTCAAGATTCTCCGACAGGTCCGATCATACAACGCAAACGAAAGCCTTGCTATAATCTATAAGCACAAGATGTCCTACGAAATTACCACACCTATGCAGAGGCGTAGCGTGGGTGTTTGCCGCCCGGGGCGGACGTCAATTTTGCCGCCCCCTTACTTAGGTTTTGCCGCCCTCTTACTTAGGTTTTGCCGCCCCCTTACTTATGTTACTTATGTTTTGCCGCCCCCTAAGATTTTCCTTCCACAAAGCCGGCTTCTTCTTGTGAAATTTGCCAGTCTAGAAAAAAGCAAATTCTGTTGTTTATAATATGCAGAAGCACTTTGCTAGCATGAAATATTAGAGCTAGATTTCGGTAATTATCGCATTTTGATGTAGAGCGAAATATGCAATAGCAAAATTACAGATTGCGTCCAGTCATTGGGCCATGCACCAGTTCGGCCCGACTGCGACACATTATCCTATAAAAATAATGTGTCGCAGTCGGGCCGATGGCCCCTAAAATCTCAGCAGTTATTTGATCCGGACCAGGAGCTTTTTTTTTTATTTAAGCGCTGATATAGCGGCAGTGACTTCTGATAGCAGTATGGGGGGTTCTAATGTCAGTTCATCCCACATAAAATTAGATGTTTCAGACTGTTCTTGAGGGTAGTAAACTCAGACAACGATATTTTCTATACTCGAGAAAATAAACACCCCTAGTAAAAATAAATAGCAATGTCACATACTTAGCCATCGAATTTAATAGTAAAATGTTTAGAAAATTATTTCACTAAATATCACTAACGTTATCAACTACATCCTATATATGTTTACTCTAGGTTTTTAAACTCTGCAATCAATTAGTTATTGTAATTTAAAAAAAAAGATATAAAACTATAATTTAAGTAAAATTTCAGTATCTACGTAGGGCGGCAATTTCTTCAGTACCCAGGGCGGCAATAAATGTAAATCCGGCTCTGAGTGTCTTGATAATTTTTGCATAATTAGGCAGAACTCAGAATTATTGTTAATATATTTTAAACTAGCTGTTGCTCGCGACTCCGCCCGCGTAATTATATTATCCCTCGGGAACATAGTACTTTTTCGGGATAAAAATCCATATGTTTCAGTAGTAGGGCGGGGGGGAGGTGGGCAGACCGCCCCGGCGGCACTTTAAAGGGGGCGGCAAAACATAAGTAAGGGGGCGGCAAAACCTAAGAGGGTGGCAAAACCTAAGTAAGGGGGCGGCAAAATTGACGTTCGCCCTGGGCGGCAGATACCCACGCTGCTATGTTTTAGTCTAGATCCTAAACTACTACCATACCAAATTTCATCAAAATCCGTTCAGTAGTTTTTGTGTGAAAGAGTAACAAACATCTATCTATACATCCTCACAAACTTTCACATTTATAATATTAGTAGGATATATTATTATTATGATTGTTAATTTTTTTTAAATCATCTTAACTACTTATATTATACCTAAATGTGAAAGTTTGTGAGAATGGATGGATGGATGTTTGTTACTCTTTCACGTAAAAACGGATTTTTATGAAATTTGATATGGTAGTAGTTTAGTTTCTGGATTAAAACATAGGCAAATTTTTTATCCCTTAAAAGTACACTGTAACTTTGGTCTATAGTTACCGATTTCGGTGACGGTTAGCTACCGGTTTCATTGAAACCTAGGCAGATAAGCGGGAGTTATGTTATACTGCCCAAGTGTTTGTGCAGTACACAAGATCACTCTCTCTTCCTTTAGGTATATACTCTCGAAACTCAGTGGGACGACTGGCGAGAGATCAGGCGCAGGACCGACTTTTTACATACCTAATATGCATGGATCATCTTTCTTATCAGACAATCAGGTGATCGGCCTGCATTGTCCTAGAACCGAACTTATAAAACAACATTTTATTTGTTCCAATGCGGGAATCGAACCCACGACCTCCGTTTCGAGAGCCAAGCTCTAAACCACTGGACCGCGGAGGCTGTTTTTACGATGGCAACAGCTTGTATTCTAAAGGTGAATGCGCACCTGGGGGTCTAGTCAAGATGCATTCGATAATTACGACGGCGAAGTTCGAACACAAAATGTATGATATTTGACATAACGCATCGCAAGCGACTTAATCTTGACTTATGTCAAATACTAAACATTTTTCATTTCGAAGTTCGCCGTCAAAATTAGCGAATGCATCTTGACTAGAGGCCCTATCCGCGCCGCAGGAATCGATTCCTGCGGCGCGTATAGGTGTGCGTTCACCTCAATAAAATACTCTATCTTCTCATTCGTTTATTAATTCCCCATTTTACTTTCTACACGGGCCGTAGTATAATACACTTAGGCTGGGGTCGTTGCACAGCATGCAGGCCTCATTGCTGTACGGCACGGAGTTGGACGCGCAGACCGGCGCGTAGATGGCCTCGCACGCGGCCTGGCAGGCCTCAGAAGAAGATGAATGAGACGCCATTGCCACCAAACAGACTAATAACAGGGCTGAAAGAGCGATCATTGAATGCGAGACATGTGACAAAATGGAGACGAGAGTATATAAGTTACAACCAAACCTATGTGAAATAACGTTTGCAATAAGGACGCGTTTATGAACATGTGATAAGCTTGGACCTAAGGCTAGGACAGATTTTATATCTACTATGTAATGATATATACATACTTACATACATATAATCACGCCTTTTTCCTGCAGAGACCACTTCTTTCCAATTGCTACGATCCTTACATACTTGTTTCGCTTCGTTCACTTTCATTCTTACCATCCATTCCTCCTCTTACATTCAACGTAGCGATGCGACTCTCCATGGTCCGCTTTTCGCCTCCGCGAGAAACGAGACGTGATGGGTGGCGGACCACATCGCCGTCATTTTGGATAATTAAATTATGTAATGATAATGATAAATGATGATAAGGTGTGTTGGGGTAAGATCGAATCAGGGAAAGATCGTATAATTCAAATAACTACTACGTTTGTTAATATTTTTCATCACTGGCAATATTGTCTGCGACGCCATTTTATTGAGAATCAATATTCAGTTGCCGATATTCGTTCAAGGTGAGTACACGTGTGCTGTGGAACAAAATTTGAAAACGCGGGATATATGACATATCCGGACTTCCCCCTGAGTGCGTATCTCAGTATTAGAGCGAGTATTTCTTATTTTTGTTAGTTCTCTGTGCTTAATCCACTTTCGACATATTTTGTTTATAGGTTAGAATAACGTAAGACACATAGATTAGCCTGTAGATTTTAATTCGAACTTCCCCCATGGGTGTAAGATCGGACTAAATTGCATCCGAACTTCCCCCGTTTTGGAATGTATGAAAAAAAAACAGTGGTACTCAAACTTTCTGCTCATAGCGCAAACTTCTTATCCTCAATGACTTTATCAATGCGATCTACTGGCTCGAAAATAAAATAAAATAGTATATGACTTGGGTAATATGTATAATGCTCATAGTCACTGACTGAAATTACACATTATAACTATCCCTCTCGCTCATTCGGCGCGCCGATGTATTTTCGCGGCGGCGGCGGCACGGCAAAATCGGCGGCAGCGGCGGTGCGACGGCGCGGCGCTCATATCTAAGTTGTTGCATAATATTTTCCGTTGTTTTTTTTAAGTAAATTACTTTAGCTTCTAGTTGTTGTTAAAGATGTTGATTACTATGCTCTTGTACGTTAATACTTTTTTTCTATTTATCAAACTGTATTTTTATTTTCATATATTTACTAGGTACCTACTTACTTAGGTACTTCATAATAAAGTTTGAGAAACACACTGTTGTTTATATTTTATTAGGGGTAAGATCGGACGTACAATACTTTTTTAAAAGTTAGGACTGGAATTATGAATCCCTCGAGATAGTTTTTTTTTTGTGGTTAATCTGGGGAAAGATCGAATCATTTTTGTCTATGAACCATAGGCGTATGACAATAAGATTCAGTTTTATGCATAGTACGATCTTTCCCCATACTAGTCCGATCTTTCCCTGGTAGAAATAAAACAAAACTTTCACTTCAAACCCAGTTTTAATCAATACCCACTGCATTTATGATATTTAACTCTAGGTTTTCCTAAAATATAATCTTTCTTTTTTCATACAAATTCAGTTATAAATCAAGAAATCTATCCGAATATGAATATTTTTTACTTTTTGTCGAACCTGTCGAAGCCTGCAAAAAAGCGTCCGAACTTACCCCAACATACCTTAATGATAATAATTAGACCTCAGAAATCCTTTCAAACAAATAAGATTGGAATTATTTACCGGTTTTTAGAGACATGTTCTCGCTGCTCCAGTTGAAAGATGGCATTAGGTACTGATTTAGGTACAGGTTATTTACAGGCGTTTTATATACGAGTTTTAATTTGCAAAACGTAATTATTAGTTTCAGATAATTTTATTTACTGCAAAACTAATTTGTTGCTCTAATCAATCGCAACTGTAAAATACTCGTATATTTATTCATTTAATTAACACAATATTAAAATATTTTATATTATAAATTAACTATTTATTCTATCCCCTTAGTTATTGTATTGTATTGTATCTATTTGTAACTTTAATATAATATTATGTTTAAGATGTATGAAATAACTTAAAGTAATAAAAGACACATAATTATTGAGCAAATTTTATTAAAAACAGTTCAAATTGTTAAAAATAAAGGAGCATAGACCCGTAAACGAGAATTGGTCAATTAATGAAGGTATCCTGGTAGAACACGAATTCTGTGTGGACCCTCAAAAGCACTCTCGTAAGGCTGGAAGTTGTTGCCGTCGCCATCTTGTTGATACAACTCCCGCTTCACAAAATGGTGGCTACCTGTCAAGCGCTCCTTCCCATCGTTTCGCGCAGCGCTCGGACGTTCTCCCAGCACAGCGATAGCGCAAATCAGTAGAAATATCGTCGTTAATTTAATTTCGGCCATGTTGCTTTACAAGTGTAAAAAAATGGATTTATTTCAACTGCAGATGTGTTCTCCTTTTATACGTATAATTTCTTTACATTTGATGTTAAAACGCGTGCTCTAACGAAGTAAAGGGCATTATCGTTCGATTAGCGCCTATTCGGATTGACGTGGTTTCACGGGATAATGTATTTGTATCGCAAACAATATCTTTGTTTGTGGATGATATTATTTTTGTTAACAGCGTGTTGCAAAACATCCGATACTTGATTCTCAATATAGTATTTAAACAAAAATAAAAAATTGAAGTAACCCGTATTATCAAGCATTGAACGAGCTGAAGATGATGAACTATAAGAATACTCTCGATCATATTAGCCGTCTAGATCAATGTTGGTTCGTCCGCTTGGTAGCTATACTGCCACGGACAGACAAACAGAAAAACTTACAGCCCCTACCCCTCTGTTTTCTTTGGGGGCTAAATATCCAATATGGCGTTTGGGCTGTACGAGGTTAAAAACATAATGAATACTTGACGTTGGCCTTACAAATTTGTGGAATCTTTATAAGTGTGAGCATGTGGGATAATAGTAGATTATGCACCAAGGGGATAAAGCAGTGTCTTACGTCACAGGCAGCATATTGGTCCCTGAGCGTAACGAGGGACTCTAGAGTTAACTCCCGAGCCTAGCGAGGGAGTTAAAACTCAACTCCCGAGCGAAGCGAGGGTGTTATGTAGAGTCCTGAGTGAAGCGAGGGGTTCAAGCTGCCCAAGACGAAGACAGGCTTTATCCCAGAGGTGCATACTCTACTTTTCATACCTACTGCGAGGCAATAAAAACCTAGGGCTACATAAATAAAACATTTATTTTGTTAAAAGTTAATATTGATATTGGACACATTTGTCCAGTTATGGAGGTACAGAGTAATATTTTTATTAGAAATGTTTATGGAAGTTGTGGTGGAGTTCATTTGAGCAGTACTTAAAGATTCAGGAACTTGTAACTGACGATTTTGACACGTGAGAATGTTAAAATTATAGGTGGCCAGTTCGATTTTCGAATAAACTCTCTTAGCAATACCATATTATTATTATTGAAATACTCTATGATAGATACGTATCTATTAGGAGTTTTCGTACGAATTTTAACATTCCAAATATTTGAATTCCTTGGGAGTTTCATACAACATTATCTCCCTATTTCATATAACATATCCGATACATTGTCGAGCAGGCGGGATGAAAAGTTCTTTTCATACCACCTGCTCGACAATGTCCGATTATATATCACGCAATCTCAACGTAAAGCAAGTCATTGACTCCCAAGGGAGATAATGTTGTATGAAACTCCCAAGGGATTTAGACTATGTCCAGAAACTGCGTATTCTTACGCACGCAAGGTCTACGCACGTAGTCGAGGTACTAGGGCCCCATACATTGCGTCCAGAAGCTACGTGCGTATTATTTTAGCTATGCGCGTATCGTACAAAATTGACCTATTAAACCGCTTTGGTTGATTCAGGCACGGATCCAGCTCTCAAACGAAGATGTGGCCCGAAAATTTTGATTATATTATTTCCTTCATAACATGGTTATTAGAATATAAAAATGAATTTTATTATTTTCTTTATAATATTATGTTAATTAAAAGCTAACGCGCGGAGTGAGTGAGAAAGTTTTTCGCTTATTTAGCAAAAAAATTATTTTATGTTTGGTAAAAAAATAAGCTTTCAATATAGGTACCTTAAACAAATTAACATCAACTAAGATTATAAATTAATTAAATAAAAAATATATGCATATATAGTAAAGAAACATACACAAATTATAGATTATATAACATCGGCAGGAGTAATTCCTATCGGTTCAAACAAAGTATTATTTTTTCTTAAATCTGTTGGTTAGTAAATAAAAAAGCGCCGAAAATTTATGGAGAGGTGACAAATTTTGCGTTTTCTTCAATCTACCTGACTAAAGGTCCGCTTAACACTAAATCCACTACTATAAATATGTATTTTAACAATAATATAAGTATGACCAGCAGGTAAAAAGCACCAGGTAAGACTCAAAAGGCTAACAATACCAATACTACTACCCACTGAACCTATTTTGATTATAAATTAATAGACCTTGAAAGTATGCACTCACAAGGCTGTTGGGGTTGTGGGTATGCCCATACCACACGTATAGGTGCTCCGCCCCTGACTCAATAGATGCAGCAATTACGCAGCTACCTCGAGTACGCGCGAGACACAAAGTGAAAGAAAAATGTTTTTCTCGCTCCGATTGTATGATTCAAAGTGAGACAGAAGTATTCAGTTCATTCGTTACACAGCATTCAGATCGGTTGACACTGTTGGCATTTTACTTTACAGAGTGTTCCGAAATTTTGTGCTGTCAATGTTTTGTCAAAACCAATTATTTCTGAAGACACTTTATATTAAAACCTTCAACACACAATTGATATCGATTTGAAATAGTCAAAAGTGTCATCCCCTGTATTTTGGAGTGCAATGAAAGCGTAGTAAGATCGAGTTGCCAAGTTTCAAAAAATATTTCTCCCTAAAACAAATAGTACGGTTCCCGTGGATTTTACCTAGCATGCGAAGACTCTCAAATATAATTATTAAAGTACTTATGCCATATCGAAACTTCATAAAGTTACATAATACGATAAAATATATAGGTACTTACCGTTAAAAATCAAAAAAGTTACATACCAAATATGTAAGTATTACTTATTTAGATAAACATACCTATAAAGATCTTTATACAGTAAAACTACTTTGCTAATATCTTTCGGAAGTCCCACACATGCTTTCCAACATCCGTCATTTCCGTAGAAAAAAAAAACGATGATTGCTCATTTTCGAGCAAAATGAGTAGGACAATAACAAAAACAATATAATTTTGGCAAGTTGCCTTGCACCAACAATGAAAAACAAAATGTTAATGTATGATTTTAAGAACGCATTGTGAATATGTATTATTAAAATTAAATGTTTAGATAATTTAACGTTATTATTTAAATTCGATTATAATTATAAAATAACCAACAAAAATAATATTTACCCTAAAGCGCCATACTCACGGGCCAAGCAGCAAATCCAGCAACGGTACTTATAGTATAACAGTATCATTATTGTCAATAGTGTCATTCATCATCATCATCATCAATCATTTATAATTTTTTTAAATATTCTTTATTTTCTAAATAAGTCCCCTTTTAAATTCGACTTAAATTTTAACGATTTCTCTACTCAATCTTCTTAATTTTGAAGTCGATACCAGCCCAAACAATATCCCATATATTTTGTAGAACTCACATTCAAATTTGTTGGTACCGACTTCAAAATTAAGAAGATTGAGTAGAGAAATTGTTAAAATTTTAGTCGAATAAAAAGGGGGAATTATTTAGAAAATTAGTTTTATTTCATACTTTTTTGGGTATTTTTACTTTGGAAGTCGATTTAATATTCTATTTAAAAATAATAATTTCGCCCTTTGTAGTGATATATTTTGTTAAATTATTATTAATATATTATCTTAAAACCTTTAAAATAAACTATCGAATGTATAATTATTGAATACGCGCTAAGATTCCATTAAGTATTGTAAATAAGATGATGATGATGATTATTGTAAGTTAGTTGCATTAGATTGTAGTTCTTTGAACAATGCCGAAATTTCGAAACGCGTATCTTTTAAGACTGAGGAGTTCTGTTCAGTGCTTTTGAATTCAGGATATACATTGGTGCAAAATCTTATTTTTAGTAGCATATGCTTATGTTACTTCAGGAAAAGTCTAAATCATTATATGTGTCCATATAAATTTCGAGGAGTCCCTCGATTCCACATTGATCCTATCATCATGTCACCGCTTTTTTCAAAACGGGACCAACTTGAAATTATACCCTTTACATCAAAAAAAGAATTTTGAAAATCGGTCCAGAGACGGCGGGATTATGGTATAACATACAAACAAAAATAAAAAAATATATATATGTTGCCGAACGTATAGCCGCCTCTTTTTTTGGAAGTCGGTTAAAAAAATAGTGTGCTGTATATTACTTATCGACAAGCAGTTTAATTGCATATTTAAATAACACAAGCATAAGATTCTTAGCCCCTTCAGATACTTTTCTCCCTAAATTTAGGGAAAAAGTCCCAAGTTGGCATCACAGATAGACCGGCAGAAATTTTGTTGTGATAAGATAAGAATCTCTACGTGCGTAGGTTTACGCAGGCTTACGCAGTTTCTGGACATAGTCTAAAGTGATTTGAATTTGGAATGTTAAAATTCGTACGAAAACTCCTAATAGATACGCATCTATCATAGAGTTTTTCAATAATAATATGGTATTGCTGAGAGTTTATTCGAAAATCGAACTGGCCACCTATAACAAAAGAAAAATGCGATTCAAAAAATTCAGAGCAAAAGCCAGTGTTTGGTGCTATTTTCAGAAATTAAAATAGGTATGTACCTACTACGTTATTTTAATAATTCCGTGTTTTAACATTCTCCCTAATAAAAATATTACTCTGTCCCTCCATAACTGGACAAATGTGTCCAAAATCAATATTAACTTTTAACAAAATAAATGTTTTATTTATATAGCCCTGGGTTTTTATTGCCTCGCAGTAGGTATGAAAAGTAGAGTATGCACCTCTGGGATAAAGCCTGTCTTCGTCTTGGGCAGCTTGAACCCCTCGCTTCACTCAGGACTCTACATAACTCCCTCGCTTCACTCGGGAGTTAAGTTTTAACTCCCTCGCTGCGCTCGGGAGTTAACTCTAGAGTCCCTTGTTACGCTCAGGATCCAATACGCTGCCCGTGACGTAAGACACTGCTTTATCCCCTTGGTGCATAATCTACTATTATATTATTATTCTTCTCTTCCTTAACCGGGTCTAATATGCTATTGTAATTATTACTCTTGAGATTCCATCATCAATAGGGAATATGCACGTATTTTTTTTATTTATTTATATAGATCTATCTTGTTTGGTAAACCGTATGGTAAAATCAGTTTTTTGATATCATTAAAAATAACGAAGATATGAACGTTTAAAGTGGTCTATTAGACAGAGAGATCCGACGTGTATCGTGACGTCACATAACACGACTTTCATAGAAAGTTCATACTAAATTTCGTTTTGCTAGAAAGAGATAGATTACAAACTTTGACCGCTCATATCTTGCTCATTTATCAACAGATATTGAAAATTTTCACGCCATTTTCTTTATTTTTCTGTCTAGTATCATATTATTATATTTTAAGCTATTTTTATATTTTATGCATATTCCCTATTCATCACCCATAAAGAGGTAAGCAATTTTGATTTTTGCTATAAAGGAGAATAATAAAACACAGTCGTTATCAAAAGTAAATATAACAATTTATTTGTAACTCTACATTATCAGTAATAGAAATTAGAATACTATAATAACTGAAGTTAAATAATTACTATTGAAAAAAAAAAAGTTATACTTAAGTTTATGTTTTTAAAAAACCCGATTAAATATAAGTTGTGTACCTATCAATCAACTTGAAAATATATTTCAAAACACTTATTTTATAGACACATTCTTGGTATTGGGAAGTTAAATACTTTTTTGGTTTAAGTTAATGTTAGGTTTAGTAGCTTAAAATACAAAATATTTAAAAACCATTGATTCAGCAACATTCTTAACAATTACAACATAATATAATAAGAAATTAATCAATATCACTTAGCACAAGAAAACTATAGAGTTGACAACACTAAATTAATTAAAAATATTTTTACGAATATATTGTCACTAAAGTCTAATAAGTAGTAAAGTAATGATTATTGCCAGTGAACAGTTTTATAATAAGTACTAATCTCAAAATTATGGCACATTCTTTGCAGGCTCTAATTAATTAAAAGCTTAATCCTCTCTAAATAATTGGCATTTTTATTTGGTATCATTATTTAAAATAACTTCTTAGTATCAGTTCACACTGAGACGCGACACGGTGAGGACTTTTTATTAAGATAGCGAATCAAAATTAAACTCTATTTAGTGCTAAAAATATAATATTATAAGTTTTCCAACTTTTCCAAAGACACGTGTATCGTTTTGTGTAGCGAATAAAGTTTAATTTTGATTCGCTATCTTAAAAAGTGCGCGTCGCGTTACGTGTGACCTGACCCTTACATATCAATATATCTCTCACTAAGCCTACAAAAAAAAACGACAAAATTGTTTAAAAAATTACTAAAATAATAAAATAGCTGTCAAAATAATAGATATAGTTATAAATGGATTATGAGAATAATTTTTAAAACTACATAAGATTGATTAAAATTACTTTAACAATATAAACATATTGTACTTAAACAATATGAACATAATATACAATGATATAATTTTTTTAACTAAGTAACAATATTTTTGGCACGTTGCGAATTTACTATCTATATCTTTGGGTGTTAGTTTATATGACTAAGTTAGTTAGGTATATTAGGTCTTCTTTACATCAATGTTATTCTGAATATATTATTAGTAATTACTATCTAAGTTAAGTGGTTACAAACTTGAAAATATTCTAGCTTTGATTATGGTTTTACGATAGTGTGTATGAGTGTATTAGTGCAATTTTTATACACGCAATATATAGTGTACAGAATATTTTGTGTTTAAAGATTTGTATTACAAACAACGTGACCACAGTATTTGTACAATTTTATTGGATGTACTTATTTAATACACGTATTTATTTACTTTGGTTGTTTATAATATTATGTTTATTATGATTTATGATCGTATTCGCATTACGGTTAAAGACAGACGATTTCACACGTAAGTTAGTTGTTCATACTGCATATAATGCATTTTATATAGTTTTTATGTTTTTTTAACTGAAGAAGACCTAAAATGTGAGTCATAGGTATAAAAGCTTAATGATTTTCCGCATTTAGTGACAATTGTTATATTTAATTAACTTTAGACATTAAAAAATATAAAAAATTAAACATTATGTTACTTAGTTTGACACAAATCTGATATGCATTATAATAATTACTATGTGAATAGTGAATACGTTATCCTTAGACGCATATAGACATTTTATAACTAAATAATAAATAAATAAATGGTGCGTGTTAGTACTCGCGTCGGCAGTAGAATCGCAGGGTGCGGCACTTCTCGCAGAGGTGTTGGGGGTGGATCTTGGACTTGTCGTTTACGTCCAGCCCGTCTGGCTTCTCGAGATGCGTCTGAAATTGCATATAACAGAAATTACTTACTGTCGACAAAATTGCAGTAGTACTTAAGTACAAACAATAATAATGGATACCTAATGTAAATAGATATGTAAAATTACTTGAAAATTTGTTACAGTAAATTTTTTATGTATGCAGATACACAAGTTTTTGTTTTAAGCAGGTATTATTTTACACGCGTTCAAAGTTTAGAAAAGATAAAGAGGTAGACATGAGAATAGAAAAAGCATAAGGAAGCTTCTGGTCTATGAAATATCTATTAAAAGGAAAATACCCATCTGTTTAAAACGAAAACTCGTGGACATGTGTATTCCGCATGTCCTTACCTATGGTGCACAGTCTTGGTCTTTAACCGCGTCACAAAAATCGGGGTCTGTCAACGAGCCATGGAGCGCAGCATTTTAGGTGTCAAGAGGATCGACCGAATCCGAAACACCACTCTGCGCTCCAAAACGAGACTGACTGACGTGGGAAAGAAAGCTGCCAGCTTATAATGGCGTTGGGCGGGACATGTATCTCGCATGCACCAGATAGATGGGCACAGATGTGCCCATCTATCTCTATTTCGGAGTGGCTACCGACTGGTCGGCGGAACAGAGGCAGACCCAAAATAACCTAACCAAGAGCATATCAGGACATGTCTAAGGAGGGTTCCGTAACTATAAACGCGTAATATGCTTTTTTTTAATTACTCCAAAAGTTACTGTCCGATTTGGTTCATAATAATTTTCCAAAAGAGTTTTTAGCATGATCTATTAGCATGGAAATTTGCAAGTTTCTATCTCCTATAGTTTAAAAATGCTAGGTGGGGACCAACTTACTATTGGGAAGTTTCAGAAATAAAAGTCTTCTTTCACTATATTTCTCAATATATTTCAGTATACCATAATTATTACTTATTAATTATTAAAATTGAAATTATTACAGCGTTACCACAATTTGGGTCTACTGCCTTAGGTTGCTTCCAACAGAATGGCTGTCGAGCTTTACCCCAGCCCTCCCTGGCTTGACTTCCCCACTATTCCTACCAAAGGGGCGTACATCCGGTTTATAAAATAAAAATTAATAAGCCGGATGTTTGGTCATGAGTACGATGATCTTTTCGTGCTCATGACCATAAAATTTAAAAAAAATTAAATAATTGTAATAATTATAAATAAACATTTAAGGCTTTAACAAAAATTTAATCTAATATTTTACAGACATATTAGTATTTTATAAAATTGCTTACAGCTCGGCCATCCTGTTCGAAGCGAGACCCCTCGGCTTCAATTACAAAGAAGGAGATAAAAAAAATATTATAATAACAACAATACAATACTTATTGTTAGTGGATATTTGTATTTTATAAACTTAATAGAAGATCAGTACAATATACTCTACAGAATTAATTTTAAAGTTTATAATCAAATATAAAAATCAAATAAAATTATATAAAAAATAGAGATTTTAATTTAAGTTAAGTATATAGAATTGATTAAATTTAACTAATATGTAAATAGAGCTATAGTGTAAATAATGTAAATGTGTAATACTACCTATAAACTACGTTTTTAACATAAGTCTTGATCATGTTCACTACAAAGACTTTCGTTATCAGAAGAATCTAGGTTTCTATCAAAATTAAGCCAAGGCTGTAATTTATCTATAGCTACTACATTCTCATATCGGCGACCTTGCTTACGAGTTAAAGGAGTGTCCTCAATGAGGAATCTGTCATTTGGGAGTACTTTCATTATACGATAAGGGCCCTGATATTTATTAACGAGTTTCTGAGATTTACCGTCGTGGGGTACCTGCCTTTCAACTCTAACCAAATCACCTACATTATAAGTTTTACTGGGTTTCCTATTTTTATTATATTTTAAAATATCCTTTGCTTGTTGTTCTTTTATGTTATCACTAGCTTCGTTCCGAACTTCTACCAGATTCTCTGGTTCTAGTGAATTAATTGTATCGTTAATAATAGAATGAAGAATACCTTGCGGCCGAGTTGTAACGTTAAAACCAAAAACTAATTCGGATGGGCTTTTCTTAGTAGTTTTATGTATCGTCGTATTAAGTCCTACTTGGATATCAGGAATATGATTATCCCAATTTTTCTCATCATCACCATGAGCAGAAGTGGAAAGTGCGTCAAGGATTGTTCTATTAAACCTTTCCACCTGGCCGTTAGCTCGAGGTGTAGCAACAGCGTTTTGCACATGCTTAATTCCATAAGCTGTTATAAACTCCTTAAAACTTTTACTGGTGAAACTAGAGCCCTTATCCGAGATAAGCCTCGTAGGGACGCCAAAGTAACTTATGTGGTCTTTTAAGACCTTAATAGTTGTTACCGACTTTGTATTTTTGACGGGAGTTAGATTTATAAACTTGGTAAAACCATCAACCAAGACCAAAAGATAACAATTACCTTTTTTGCTTTTAACAAAAGGACCAAGGTGATCCGCATGAAGGGTATGGAACGGAACATTTATTTTCTCTATCGGGTGGAGTTCGCCTTCCCGTTTCCCGCCAGGCGCTTTATGATGCGCGCACTCTAAGCATGAAGACACATACTTTTTTATAAAACGACGCATCTTCGAAAACCAGTAAAGTTTTTGTATACGCTGAAGAGTTTTCTCAAAACCGCAATGGCCTACGTCGTCGTGATTTCGTTTTACCACCTGCCAACGAACACCTTTTGGGACCAGCCATTTAAGATCCTCACCAACGATACGATACACTCTTCCATTTTTGAGCTTATAATTTTTATAAACTTCGACTGTTTGTTCAGAATCTGGATTACTTAAAGTATCCTTGATTCTTCGAACTTCTTCATCCGCACATTGCACGGTGGTGATCCAGTCATCTTCCACATTATCTTTTCGTACTGGTAATACGTCTAAAATATGATGTGATTCAGGCTCCGGATTATCGACCGGGTTTCGACTTAAAGCATCGACGTGAGCCATTTTCGATCCCGGGCGATACTCTATGGAGCAATCATATTCTTGTAGTTGGACCCACCAACGTGCAATACGCGGAATAACATCGCGCTTTGTGAGTGTAAATCTTAAGGCGTTACAGTCGGTGAGAACCTTAAATGATATCCCAATCAAATAAACCCGAAAACGATTAAGCGAGGCTACAACGGCAAGCGTTTCAAGCTCGTAAGAGTGTAACTTTCGTTCGTCAGGAGTTGTTTTGCGACTAAAATATGATACTGGCTGAAAAACATCATTGAGATTGCTTTGAAGAAGAATACCGGCCAGACCTTCCTTGCTAGCGTCAGTATGCACTTGGGTTTTAGCAAGAGGGTTATATAGAGCTAGTACAGGGCGTTCAATCAATAAACTCTTCACATCATTAAACGCTTTTTCTTGACTTTTACCCCAAACCCAGTGAACATCCTTTTTCAACAGATCGGTTAGAGGAGAAACTATTATCGCGTAACTTTTTATAAATCGACGGAAAAACCCCGAGAGTCCAAGAAATTGCCTAAGTTCGTGTTGATTTCTTGGTGTCGAAAATTTTGAAACAGCATCAGTTTTTCTAGAACCTGGGCGAATACCTTGAGCGCTTACTTCGAAACCAAGGAAATCGATGTTTTGTTTGAAAAAGTTACATTTACCAAGTTTGAGAGTAAGACCACCCTTTTTTAGCAACTGGAGGACTTCTTCTAGCCTCGTTAACCCCTCACTGACATTTTTGGATGGTATCAAGATGTCGTCCATATATACGATAGCATATTTAATTTTGGCTTCTAATAAAATTTTGTTTATAGTCCTCTGAAAAACCGAAGGTGCATTAACAAGACCAAAAGGCATGCGGTTATACTCAAACTGTCCGTCAGGGGTTACAAAGGCCGTTTTATGTCGCGATTCCTCCGCAATAGGAATTTGGTAGTAGCCTGATGCTAAATCGAGAGATGTAAATAACGAATTGCCAGCTATTTGATCTAATTGATCTTCAACTCTAGGGAGAGGGTAGTGATCTTTTTTTGTTTTACGATTTAACGCTCGATAGTCTACGCATAATCGTTTCTCGCCGGTCTTTTTCTTTACAAGAACTATAGGACTAGCGTAAGGTGACGACGATTCTCTTACAATTCCGTTGTCAAGCATCTCCTGTACCATATTTCTAACAAGTGTTCTTTCCGCGATAGACATACGGTAAGGTCTATAAACTACGGGTTGGGAATCCTCGAGCTCAATAACCATTTCGGTTGCGTTAGTAAAGCCTAGATCACTAAGGTCAGTTGAAAAGCAATCAGCGTATTTTTCAAGCAGCTGATGTAGTAATGAACGTTCATTATCATCAAGCCCGTCGCCGCAGTTTACAGTGATAAATTGTTTTGTCTCGCTTAAGGTGACACTACATGCATTTAAAATTTGTACAGACTCTAAGTTTTTATAATGAGCTCGAGTTAAAAGAAAACCTTCATTAAGTGTAATTGTATCAGATGAAATATTATAAATTAAAAGTGCAGTTCTACCATCGGTGATTTCGTATTGACCAGGGAAGAGATAGTATTCCTTCCCATCAGGTCCCCTCAAAGTACCATTAACTAAAACAAAGCCCACTAAAGCTAATTTCGATTTGACAATAACAGGTTTTATAGAATTACTTGGTATACTTATTCGTTCGCTAACAAACAAACAAATTTTATCGGAAACTATTTTTTTGAAAATCAATTCAGTAGGTGTTTTAGTAATAATAATGTTAGGCTTTTCTGTAAATGAGTGGCCGAGTAGCACCGGTTGCTGAATAACATAATCATCTACTATATACAAACTTATGGTTTCTTTAATACCCTGTACTTCCAAAGTACATACCGCACAGCCTAAAGGAGTTATTAGGTTAGCCCCGATGCCCCTCAGCACGGGTAATTCATCAGAAATAGTATATTCTAGAAGAGTTCTTTAGCCACACTTTGCTTAATTAATGTACATTGGCTGCCTAGATCCACATGACATTTAAATAAATAATTATTTACTTTGATATCTATTATATACTTACTGTTAGCATTATCAACACTTAGTTCAGCTACTTGTTTTTCATTCCTATCCTTGATTTGCGCTTGTCCTTTTTCATATTCCTTAGTGGATCTTTTTTTAAAGCAGTAATCTACGCGATGCCCTAACCTCTCACAATAATCGCATTTTACGGGAGATTTATCACACTTAGAACTACGATGTCCTAGCTCACTACAATTGTAACACCTTACACTTGCGTTGTCTCTTGAGGCAGTAGGCTTATTTGATAGATATCTACGTTTGTTTCGAAACTTTTGTGTATCCTTAAATTCTAGCCTATCTCTATTCTGTCCTACTTTTACAGTCCTAAAATATTTTAAAACTTGTTCAGGTTCCGTAAACTGAGCCGCTTGGGCACCTACTTTAACGGCACGGTCTTCAACCCCATACAGAATACAGTCAACAGCTTGTTTACCGTGAATTTTACATCTATTTAATAAATTTACCTTCGTATAATAATAGTGCTCCAATGACTCTCCATATTTTACTTTCTTACTTAACATTTCTGTCAAAAGCTCAGCATAATCTTCACGACAAGGAAAGGACTCTATCATTTTCTTTTTCCATTCAGGCCAAGTGAATAACAAAGATGGTAAGCCCTGATACCACGATTTTGCTACCCCTGATAATTTAGGCAAAGCATAATGAATCGTTTCCTTGTCGTCCCAGCCATAAATTTCTGCGCATTCCTCTACCTTAGTTAGCCAAGTCAAAACGGTCTGTTCTTTCGACATTGGATCAAATTCTGGAATGACGTTAACGTTAAAAGAGAGCCTAGGTTTATCTGAGCTTCTGACCTTATTTAGTATACTAAGAAACTTATCTAAAATATTATTATCATGATCTCTATTTTGGTAACTTGAATGACGAGGACGTTTAAGAGGAGTATGATGTCGCGTACCTGAATCGGACGATGAAGAGCTTCGGTGTCTACGGCGGCTATTTCTAGGATTATAATTCCTCTCGGGTTCTCGACTAACACGAGAAATAGATGGTTCAGTATGATGGCTAGATAAGTCTAATAATTCATTGTGACCCTGACCCTGCCTGGGTGCTCCTGGGCTATGAACATTTTCAGCAAAACCCCGACCCTGTGACCTGGGTACTCCTGGGTTATTTGAACTTCCTTGAACTCGACCCTGACCCTCACTCCGGGGTTCTCCTGGGTCCCGTATTATTGATTCAACATCAGACATTAGTCTCTGTGCCAGTGGACGGTCTATGTTCATAGCTGAAACTTAAAATTAATAATATTAGAACCAATATACAGAAATTTAATTGTATTATTCCTTGATTCATTATTCATTCCATTTTAGTTTAATTCATTTAATAAGACAATGCAATATAAATCTACAACATACAGAACTTTGGACAAAATCTTGTAAATTATTGAGGAATGGCATGACTTAAATAATTACAATTCAAAAATAGTTAATTTTTTTATAAACCGCATAGTTATTGTATAATTCAGTTTGTAAAATATAATAAGATATTAATGTAAAAATAAAGTATTATGATTTATGAAGTTAGCAATGTCAATCTGAAACTCCATGATGTTATAGACGTTATTTTTTTAACTACCTTCAATAATTAAATTACTTAAACCATGTTCGAAGTTATTTGTCAATATGATATGTACTATAATTATTAAACAAATTAAAATAAAGAAATATTATAGTGAAATATTGTGTGGTTCAAAGTGAGTAATAATGAACGTCCGTCCGAACGAACGTTAACAAAAACCAACAGATTTGAAATTAATTCCATATAAAAAATATTTTAAAGTCATAATTTAACGACCATCGCAAAGCAGAGAAAAAGTTTAACATATAGCAACGATAATAATCAAATACGGTAAGCAACCATATCTTTCAGAGAAATGTTATAATTATTTCACCGGCGAAGTGACAAAAAAAAAGACGTTATCCCTCCACGATTACTATAATCAGTACAATAATTGATTGATATTTTATGATTCTATCTTTTTATTTTAACTTGTGATTTATTAAAGTTTTATTTATTGTTAATATTTGCTTTTATGTACTTTCAATGGATTTATTTTTAAATTAATTTATGATTTAATTTTGTATGTAATGGAATAAATTAATTTTATATTTGCTTATATTTTTAATACCCAAGTCACCTGCTAAGGTAAATGCATCGGTGCAGTTTGCAATTAATGTGATTTTTATGTACCTTTTAGTATTCTTTTATTATATAAATTGAAATCATAAATGTATAATGCACTTAATATTGCCCAAATTCTAAATAGCACTGGGTGGGTGTAATGGACAATTTCATATTATTTGGTTAACTAAATCTTTAACATTTCACTAGCTCTCGCACCCCAGAGTGTAGCCCTGGCAGGTATAAAAGCAAGTATTGTATATTGTTTCCACACTCCCAGAGTGGCCCTGGCGAAGTGCAAAAACGAAAACACAGAAAAGATAAAAAAAAAAAGAACAGTACAAGGAATTATAATAGTAGAATAAAAAAAAAAAGCAATAACCATTTAACTTACGTTTGTTTTGTAGGCGTGGCGATTCCCTATTCTAGGGTCTCGTTGATCCAACTTCTGAAACTATTGGGAAGTTTCAGAAATAAAAGTCTTCTTTCACTATATTTCTCAATATATTTCAGTATACCATAATTATTACTTATTAATTATTAAAATTGAAATTATTACAGCGTTACCACAATTTGGGTCTACTGCCTTAGGTTGCTTCCAACAGAATGGCTGTCGAGCTTTACCCCAGCCCTCCCTGGCTTGACTTCCCCACTATTCCTACCAAAGGGGCGTACATCCGGTTTATAAAATAAAAATTAATAAGCCGGATGTTTGGTCATGAGTACGATGATCTTTTCGTGCTCATAAAATTTAAAAAAAATTAAATAATTGTAATAATTATAAATAAATATTTAAGGCTTTAACAAAAATTTAATCTAATATTTTACAGACATATTAGTATTTTATAAAATTGCTTACATTACAAACTACTTTGGAGGCCGATTACTCGAAAATAGTCAACTTTATAAAAAAGTAACGTATGAAACCTTGCCTTTATTTTAAAAGACCTATTCTACGATACCCCACACGATGGAGTAGAGTGAAAAAATATTTTTCATCCCCACTTCACATGTATGGAGAGCCACCCCTAAAATATAAAATTATCATTTTTTTATGATCCCGAAACCGTGATCTATACACAATCTATAACTGCGCCAAATTTCATCAATTTATATTCATAATTACAGGAGCTAGAGGCGCGGACAGACAGACAGACAGACAGACAGACGGACAGAGTGAAACTATAAGGGTTCCTTAAGTATTACGGAACCCTAAAAAGGTGGCGCAACGAATTAGATGCCTTTGATAAGGACTGACCGAACAAAGCGAACGATCGCGATTTATGGAGGAAAAGAGGGGAGGCTTTTCCCCAGCAGTGGGACACAACAGGCTAGCATAATAATAATATATACGTGTATGAGTGTACCTGTTTATGTGGGTAGACATTAATGCCGCACTTGATGCAGTCCTGGCCGAAGTTAGCCCAGGAGTTGGCGCTCATCCACCTGCGCTTGCACTTCGGACACCTGTACTCGCCGAAGCACCGATTCTTGCCCTGGTACGGGGTTAAGCCCGTACCGCTTAAGCCCTTGCCTCTGCGACGACGGGCCTGGAATTGTAACAAAGCGGAGGTCAGAATCTGAAAATTGAAACGTGTTTGATAGCTAGGCGAATATTAATGAGAACCTCTTCCAGTTTTTCCGTCGGTTAAAAACTAGATTAAGTTGCCCGCGACTTTGTACGCGCAAGTGGAAATCAAATAGGAACCGTACACTTAACCACGTTAAAAAGTTACTTACCTATGTCCTTTCCTATATTCTACGCAATATCTGTGCCAAAGAACAAAATCAGTGCAAGAGTTTCAGATCCTATTCAATGAAAACAAACAAACAAAAAAAAACATAATGAATTAAAGATGAAGTATAAAAAAATCTTATCGAAATCGGGTTTGAGAGACTTGAGACTGTCCTCTTGAGAGCCATTGAACTTGCAAGATTTTTTTTCGGCGCGATTTTAATAGGTAGGTACCGCTAAAGCGCACACTTTGCACAAAGTAGACTGAACATCGTGGGCCAAAATGTAATGGCACAGTGTAATAAAGAGATACAGTGGTCCAACGCGTTTGAAGTCGCGCGAAATGCCGCTTTTGTGTAGGTATTCGTCATTGCTGCAGGGTTGTCACAATAATGTGTTTTATTATAATCTGTTCTACATTTTGTGTATTCGTAGTATGTGTATGTAGAGTACTAGGAATAAAACAAAAAAATAATGAAGAGAGTTATTATAAAAAATACAAATGCGTATACAAAAGCTCAGGGTTCGCATGCTATATATCAATTGATATATATCGGATATATATCATGATATATTATATCAATTGATATTTATGCTTGATATATATCAAAATTGATATTTATGTTTAAAAATGTAAAATAATGTTTTAAATGTAAAAAATCTTACATCAAGTCATAGTCTAAATACACAGGTCTTATTTTCCGAGAGTTTCACAAGCCTAGGTCATCAAAAACTTGCTATTTGACACGACATTAACTAACCATTAGGCTTATGACACCCACGTGATCCCCTGTTTTTCGGAAGAAAATTCCTTGTTTGTTATTATACTATTGTTATACCATTTATACCATGTGTCAAATTAATTCGACTGATAAAATTAATACACTTTTTTTTCTTCTGGTTATAAACAAAAGTCATTTTATGGATTTAAGACTTAAATTGATACTCAAAAGTATCTATCGTTGATTTTTAATTTATTTGAAAACTTTGAATATCAATAATAAATAAATGAGTTTAATTTTACTTCCCTATCTTCAAATTATCAGAGATACAAATTATTTCCATACAACTATTACGAAAAAACATATCAGAGTATGAAATTTGTATGTAATTTTGAAAATATCAAAAAATCTAAAATATCGGATATATATCAAATATATCTGATATTTTGATATTTATTATAAATATCGGATATTTACGAACCCTGCAAAAGCTACAAATGCGAAACTGAAACTATTTTCGACATTTGGATTTACTAGTTTTTAGATTGCGATTGTTGAATTTGACGATGTAGTTAGTAAATTCTCATACGTAGATACAATTTTATTAAAAATTCTGACGGGAAACAGGCGCATGGTTTTGTATTAAAATTAATCTTCTATAGCTGTTCATATAATTGACCATTGTAAATAAGTACCTACATACAACTCAAACGAAACACTGTCGCAAACCACTTAAAACAATCAAATTAAAAAGCGTCAACCCCGGCTGACGTGTCCCAAGCGAGTGTATGGCAGCTTGGGCTCGCTACCGCCCCTCTCTCACCCCGCACGCCCCGCACGATTGCTCTGTCTAGACGTGTCTGTTGGACGACTGTAGGTAAGTTCTATAGGCTGTGGTAATGGCATGAGATATAGTTTAAAAAATTCGTCATTTTGTTTTCACCTAAACTTAAAAAAATCAGCGCAATTCTCAATGTGGGAGCCGAGAAAAATAAGAAAGATGTTTAGGTTTCGTGATATCGTCCATTTATTTAGGGCAGAGCGGGGTCACTTGATCCGTATTTTGTTCAAATCAGTGTAAGCACCATTCAAATAAATAATAATAAAAGATTTAATTATAAATCAGTCGTTTATTTATTGGACTACGTATTGAGATCAAAAAACTTTAACAAATCCGTTGTTTACTATACTAAATTTACCTTATAATGAAAACAGTCATATGGCTCATAAGACCCCAAGGGCGGGGTCTTTTGTACGCACACCCAACGGGGTCACTAGAACCATTGGACTAACTTGTCACATTAAAATATATGAAACATGGAAACAAAAACATAATAGAATATTTGAGATTCTGCCTAGAAGCAAAAACAAACTTAAATAAATTTCGTATTGAAAAATAGTTTAGTTACTGTCACAGTTCATGCAAACATGAAATGCACTGACACCAGAAGTGCACTATCCTGAGCACAATCTCAGCAACTAGTGTATTGTACCCACTCCTCCTGGGAAACTGATTGAATAGGTCTCAGCACACATCAAACAAAAATAATCATCCTCTTTGGTGTCTGACGGAGGATGTGTTTTCTTTACATATTTTTTTTTCTTCTTATTATTAATCTTTTTATTATTTTTCTTAACAGAGTGACTTTTTTAACTTATTAACATAGTTATCTCGAAAGCGTAGTTCTATGTATTTTGTTATCTTTAGTAGCTTTACGGATGCTTGTACCTTTAAGGACTTCATCTACAGCTTGTTTTATCAATTCTTTACTGATATTATCACGTTCCGGTTTTCTTTTGTAAGTTCGCATCCTAAAGTTAAAAGAACATTCATGTAGAAACAATCAAGCGTCAAAAGTCAAAAGACATTTGAACATGGCTCATTCGACCCCAATTGTTTTGTCTCAAATGACGCCTTCCCCGAATTTCATTTAAAATGTTAAATAACTAAAAATCATTGAAAATAATTTATTTATGAAACATAAAACATTAACAGTAATCATGTTAAAATCATAATATACTTACTTGATGACCTTATGATAATATTCGTAGTTTTAAAACCAAATTTCAGTGGCTTGATGTTTTTAACTTTAAGTACTAAACTTCCAACATCACGCGCTCCTACCCGAAACAAATGCTGGCCGGCGGCTAATGCAACAGTGGTGCGGGTTCCTCAACCCCCCGCTTCGTCTTATACCACTCGCCCGTAGATAGAGATGGCCGTTTAAACGAAAAGCGTTTAAAAAAGCAAGCTTTTATAAATAAGTTAAAAAGTCGTTTATAAACGTAAGCGTTTAACACTTATACTTATCGTTTATATCGTTACATGTCATTAAGTTATAAGTGTGGTATGAGCAAAGAAAAATAGTTCTTACGACAGCGCAATAAGAGTGAAAATTCTTTAATGTAGGTCATCACTTATTTAAAGTTTTAATAAACGACTTATTTTTTGTACTTATAACTTATAATATGCTTTTTCATGTTTATTCACTTTTTGTTAGTTGCGCTTTGCGGGTTGACAAAAACACGTTATATTACGTTACGCAATAATTCGTATTTTAATCGTAATAGTGGTGTTTTGGTGGTTTACCGTGAACTTTTAATATAAATAATAAATATAATAATGGTCCATATGGATGTAATATAAACTTTTCGTGTAGTGTAGTAAGTATTCAGTTTTTGTACTGTTTAATATAAAAATGACGACTAGGCGTAGGCATTGGAACAGTCATTTATTGAACTACTTTGAAAGAAATGTAATATTATACTATAATATTATCAACATGTAAAAACAGTTTTATGAGTTAATATTATTATATTAATATTATTCAGATTTCAGACAGTTCTAAGTCTGCAAAGTACGAAGGAAAGTTCATTGAAATCAGTTTTAGCCGCGATCGAAAAACGTAACATAAGCACAAAAAACATTATAAGGCAATAAGTAGATAAGCAGTTAACATAACTTGCTTTTGAATATTCAATAACGGATAAGTTAACTTTTGATTTTAAGCCGTTTTTTACACCTCTACCCGTAGATATCACTCCCCGTGTGCGTGATACTATAAGTGGAGCACTAGACCCTGCGGCTCAACAGACCCCGCTCTACCCTACTCGATTTCAGTATTATCTAAAGCTAGCTTCTACTGTCCTGGACCTGATTAGCATATGACTGTTTTGCATATGTTTCATCAGGGTGATTTTGATAGCTAAGACGTCCAGGCGATACATCATTTGTAGGCCACGGCGCGAGTTATCATAAGTCGCGCCGCGTCAGCTCGCACCTACGCGCCGTGTGAAGGTAATGGCTCGAGGCGACGCGAGCTAGCGCGAGCACGGAGCAACAAGCGCGTCCGATCCGATCGAAGTCGGTAACTTCAAAGGCGCGGGCCGGCGCGGCGCGAGCGCACTCGTGGCGACTCGATTGCGCTCGGGGTGGCGCGGGGCGCAGAGTGACGTGAGCGAAGCATTGGTCATTCATTTCGTTTTGTGCGAGCGTGAAAACGTATTTAATTATGGAGTGGACTAATGAAATTTCCGAATTTTTAATATTATATGTCGACCTGGCCGCGGCCGTGCCCAACGACTCGCGCCGTGCCGCGCCCGTGAGGCGGGTTTTAGACTCGCGCTGACCGCGCGCTGTCGGTCAGCGCTGACAGGGCGAAATATATGTAATTCTAGGAAGCGTTTTCTAATAACGCGTAGCGGTCAGCGCGGACATTTCATACATTTCGTTGTCCGCGCTGACGGTCAGCGAACGGTCAGCGTGACACTAAAACCAGCCTGAGAACGGGTAGCGCGGACTCGCCTGTTGACGCATGCTCGCTCGTACAGATCGGCTCGGCGTGGCGCGACTTGTGATATCTCGTGCCGTGAGAGCTAGCTTAAGGGGCCGTACATTAATCACGTGATGTTTTTAACAACTTTTTAGACCCCTTCCCTTCCCCCTGGTGAGGTTTTATACTACCCCCCCCCCTCCCCCACCTAAGATCACGTGTATTTTTTTTTACATAGTAAGCAGGTCATGTTTGAAGAAAATCTTTAACTTAAAAAACAATTTAATCGAATAATTTAAGCAATTAAAAACTATACGAGTTATTTGTCTTGTAAGTGTTTAAACAACACTACGAATAATAACTACGATAAATACAACCGATAATAATTTCGGTGTGCATAGATCCTCCTCCCCTCGGTGATACTTGGTGTTTTTTTTTTCGGACCCCCCCCTCCCCCTTTAGGCATCACGTGATTAATGGACGACCCCTAAATAGATTTATTTTCAACGACCACTGCTTTAATTATTACAGAATCCGAGTCACAAAACTTGAAAAAAATATTTTAGTCTACGGCTATCGTAGAGGAATGCTCATGTTATCATCATGTGTCATAATATGGTACCTATATGAGCTGGACGAGGTATAAGATCATATTGCTCCAGTCTGTACCTATGTGATGGCTGGAATAACATATTTCCACCAAAGATTTCAACTAAGATAGGCTATCACGTACATTTAGCAGAAAAAAAATCATACAACAAAAAGTAACGCCATCTTGGTTTTTACCATAACTCAAATGTCAGCCATCTTGTTTTCACCATACTTCTAATTTCAAAATGGCCCCAAAAATTTAAAAATTGGGGCCATTTTACTGGAGACACTTTTTGCCTCAACATGCCTCGTCTATAATATACGTCTATGATTTCCACTTCAAAAATAGGTAGGTCCAACCCGTCGGAAATATCTGCGAACCTGGCTTAGTGACGTCATGCAAATTGATATGAATATTTCAACCAAACAGAGAAACAATAATGCGATTACTAAAGCGAGAATAGATAGGTAATACACGTACGTCGGTAATTGCGTTGGCAACGTTACTGGATAGGCGCGAAAACGGGGCGAAATCCGGTAAAGCGCGAGGGAAGATTAGTTATACACATTACATTTAATTACAACAAATAGGTAAAAGGTATGCGCTAGTTTAAAAACGTTGATACTGAGGTTGATAATAAATACCTACCATATGCACGGAACACAGGAGGAAATAGCTAAAAAAGTTCAATAAAAACCGCTGTCGCCAAACTCAATACAAAAACATTTTACGCACACTGAACATTAATACGGTAATTTAACTTTTTTCACAATTATAACGGTAATATTTATTAATTTCTCTTAATCACAATGGAAAAACGACTAATAAGAATGAAGAACGATACGAACTGAAAAGAACCATAATGCCGCGTCCGCACGTTTGCCAAACCTCGACAAGTCTTCTCAAATTCAAACGTGCGGATAGAGCGTTTGCCATGGTTTGTGTAGGCTTGCAATGCCGCGTCCGCACGTTTGCCACTTGCCGCAAACTCCAAACCTCCACAAACGCTTGACTTGAAAAAGGGAATCAAACGTCGCCATCCGCACGCTTGCGAGTAGAGATGGCCGTTTAAACGTAAAGCGTTTAAAAAAGCGTGCTTTTATAAATAAATTGAAAAGTCGTTTAAAAATTTAAGCGTTTATCACTTATACTTATCGTTTATATCGTTTATAGTCATAAAGCCATAAGTGTGGTATGAGCAAAGAAAAATAGTTCTTATGACAGCGCAATAAGAGTGAAAATTCTTTAATGTAGATCATCACTTATTTAAACGGCTTATTTTTTGTACTTATAACTAATATGCGTTTTCGTGTTTATTCACTTTTTGTTAGTTGCGCTTTGCGGGTTGACGTATATTACGTTACGCAATAATTCGTATTTTACTCGTAATAGTGGTGTTTTTGTGGCTTACCGTGAACTTTTAATGCAAATAATAAATATAATAATGGTCCATATGGACGTAATATAAACTTTTCGTGTAGTGTTTTAGTATTAAGTTTATTAAGTTTTTGTCGTAAGATGACGACTAAACGACGTGAATTGGAACAGTAATTTATGGAACTACTTTGAAAGAAATGAGGTGGAAAAAGTGGCGATGTGTAATGTTTGTTATCCTATAAATATACTATTACTAATGATAAGCAACATTTAAGATTAATGCATATTATCAACATGTAAAAACATTTTTATGAGTTCATATTATTATATTAATAATTATTCAGATTTCAGACAGTCCTAAGCCTGCAAAGTACGAAGAAAAGTCAATTTAAATCAGTTTAAGCGATCGAAAAACGTAACATAAGCGCCAAAAACATTATAACTTATAAGTGGCAATAAGTAGATAAGAAAATAAGCAACTAAGTAGTTAAAAAAGTTGCTTTTGAATATTTAATAACGGATAAGTTAACTTTTAATTTTAAGCCGTTTATCACATCTCTACTTGCGAGTGAGTTAGTGTGTTCTGAACAGGCAAGCATGACGGACGTTGAGCTCGTAGGTATCGGCTATAGCATTTGCTTTGAGTTATTTTTATTGTAAAAACAACAGCCTCCGTGGCCTTGTGGTGTGTGTGTGTGGCCACTTTTTCTCATAATAATAATAATAATAATAATATCTATGACGTTTCCCACCACGTCAATCTGGTCCCGTGGTAAGTTCTCGAAGAATTTGTGTTACGGGTACCAGACAACAGAAATATATTTAATACTTTTATATTATACATGTCACCGTAAAATTGTAAAAACCGTTAGATTGTAAAATAACTAACGACATTGTAAAAATATGTCGAAATATTTATAACTATATACCTATTTTTAATCTTACGAAAAATAATGTGATAAATTATAGGCAGAATATTCGCGTCCAAAGTCTATCGGCATTTTACAATTTCACTAGTTTTATTACAATCTAACGGTTTTTACAATTTTACGGTGACATATACATATTTAAGATTTTTATTGTATCTATCGGCATTTTACAATTTCATTAGTTTTATTACAATTTAACGGTTTTTACAATTTTACGGTGACATATACATATTTAAGATTTTTATTATATCTAAGTGTTATACACTTAGATAAAATAATTATGCTTGTTTTTCGGGTCCCAAATGCATGGTTCAGCCTGATAACATTCGAGAAAAAACAAGATGTCTAATATTTGACCAATCACCACTCATTTTGTGCGAGCGTATGCACGTCTGCCCGTCTCCAGTACACAAACCAGACTGAGCGCGCGCAAACGTGTGGATGCATCGCAAGCGCTTGCGACAAATTCCCTTTGATTTGTGTCAAAAAACCGACACTCGATCGGAACGGCTGCAAGTAAGATTCGTAAGATTATAAATATATAGTTATAAATATTTCGACCTATTTTTACAATGTCGTTAGTTATTTTACAATCTAACGGTTTTTACAATTTTACGGTGACATGTATAATATAAAAGTATTAAATATATTTCTGTTGTCTGGTACCCGTAACACAAGTTCTTCGAGAACTTACCACGGGACCAGATTGACGTGGTGTGAAACGTCCATAGATATTATTATTATTATGAGAAAAAAGTAGCCGGTGCGTGGCTAAGTACATTATTGAATAAGCCACTTGTAACGTAGTTACATTTTATTTAATTAAATTTCGTTAAAATCGATACACTCAACGCCATCTATGGCATATGGTGGTAACTACGGCTATGGGTTCAAGTCGACATTCTCAACGCCATCTATGGTATATGGTGGTAACTACGGTTATGGATTCAATAGTTATCGACTTATTGATTTGAATCTAATTTTTTTTTTTCAATTTAAACATCATATACTTTTTAAACAACTTAAAATACACCAGTTCTGCGTTATTGGGTTATCATTCTAAATAACTCAATATATTTCTACTGTGGCAAAAACTCTTAGCTGTGTAGTCAATGTAATTTAAAAAAAATATATTTTTTTACGAGTATACATAAATTTTGGTAGTGCGGCCCGCGGATTTTGACTGCGCGCAGACTTATCTGGCGCGCACTATAAAAGCCTGACGCGCGAATGACAGTTCCTTTCATGAAGCATAGATACCAGGAGTCCGAACGGTATAGGCTTTTTAATAATAATTATGTACAAAATAATAGGACCAGATCTTAGTTCTCTTTTCTGCCGCTAGGCGTGCGAGACCGACGAGTACCGAGTGTTGCCAATACTATTATACCGAGTGTTGCCAATACTATTATTTATTACAATTATTTTTAAATTACCGTTAGGCAATTACCGTGTTCTACGGTATCTATTTTTCCAGAACAGTTTCTAAGAATTTCCTAAAACTTTTATATAATAAGATTTCAATCTTTCCAGAGCTGTCAATAGCAACTTTAAACTTCCCGCGTAATTTCAAACGAGTGCACGTCGGACCGTCGCGCGCCCTACCGGCAAAAATCTGTCCCCGTAATTGAGACCATTATTTTAACATTACGTTCGGACTCCTTGTTATCTATACTTCGTGGTCCCTTTTTTCCACTCCTCATTCTGGACGTCTTTTGATCGAGTGTGGTTACTTTAAAATCCCACGTTCTTTTACAAGTAATTTTAAACCCGTCTTGGGTTCTAAGTTCCGGCTGGAAAAGTTCCTGTTTGGGCTACACACGTTCCGGCCAGTTACCATTGTTCGGATCTGGACGATACCAATAAACATACCAAGGACTGTCGGTCTGATCTTGGCCTTTGGAGTTGGCGGACCCTCGTCACCGGACTGCAGACCAGCCTGTTCCTGGCTGCCCTCGTCAAGCTAAGTGCGGTGTGCCAATTATCCCCAAACTCTATCACCCAGGGCTGAACCAGACTTTGCCGGCTAATCGACTCACGCCCCTTCTCTAGTCATTTTTATGGAAATAAATATATCATTGTTACAGTAAGTCTCGTGTTTCTCTTAACTTCACCTGTAACAACTGGCGCCCATACGTGTTTAGTCTGGTTCAGCATTGGGGATTCAGGGTCTGTGGTCTCAGGTCTGTGTTTGTAAGTGTGTTTGTCCTATTATAATATATATCCAACTCTCACAGTATATATTCCCCATTTAGGGCTGGGAGTAGAATGTCCCTAAGCCGCCTGTAACCGGCACGTGTAAGAGGCTCAGACTAAAGAAACCCTATGGACATGAAATTGTTGTCTATATGAAGAATAGATTATGCATATATGATGTGTTTCGACGGTAAATTTATAAATATACTTGCGTTTCTTTTTCACTTATGATTCTACTGGTATGCAGAAAGAGACAACACTAATTTTGATCATTCTCATTACGGAAACTTTTTCAATATTACTTCATCAGATGCATAATTGCGGCCAGTCCGCCATTACAGATTACAGCTGTCAGTGGTAGGTGATCTGTCAATGAGCATTGTTTGGTTGTTTAATTTATGAAAATTTCGTGGTATTCTTGAGGTTTATTTGTGATTAACTATAATTGGTGGTGACGATTGGTGAGGAGAAAGATGCCGAAGTGTAGTATAATTGGGTGCGGCACCAATATGTTAAGAAAACCGCCCGATATATCATTGCATCGGTAAGTACTACATATTTCATTAAAATATCTCTGATTTTTTAAGTTAGTCAAGTATGCTTTGTACAAATAAACCATATACGTAAATTTCTAGCAAATTTTGTTCATATTTTCATATATTTTTGACGAAATGTGTCTAAAATACGTAATTTAAATATTTTTGTATGTAAAATAGTGATGTAGTTTAGGTTGTTCCCTAATCCCTTATCGATGATTTATCTTAGGCTTATACAAATGTTTCAAAAGTAGAATAAAGAGCTACATACACACCTGGAATGTAAATGGGTTGGAGTGTAGCATAACTTATAAGAGGCACTGAGGAAAAAAGGCTTCGACATAATTACGATTAAAAATATTAAAAACTAGTTTCAAATGGTTATATCACGGTTCGGGTGCGTCCAAACCCTACGTTTTGTTAGTGGGTTCTATCCTGAACACCTTTAAGAGTGACGCCAAATCCACGCAAATGTGGGTACCAGCATATAAACTATAGTATACTAATTTATAAATAAAATAAACATTTCTTATCAACATATTAGATTGCCTACAGTTGAAGCAAGACGAAATGCTTGGCTGGAAATAATTGGTGCGGAGAATATAGACATGTCAAGAAAACATGTCGGTATTTGTTCATTCCATTTCGAAGATTCTTGTATAACCAAACAATGAATATAATAAAGCTACGCGATGGTGCCCTACCAACAAAAAAATTACTGGTAAAATAGCTTTAACACTTCTACATAAATTAATGTTTAAATATAAATTTATATATAAATAGGTATATTTACTGAACAGCAATAAAAATAAATTAATATTTTGTGCATGTTGCAGCCTCCAACTAGACCAAACGTTTCTGGCATACTCACTGAAAGGGACCAGAATGAAGTTTCAGTTTTGAGAGGCCCAGTGCATAGGAATAAATTTGAAAATATGCCACTGGAGCACATTATCACAGAATAAAGTCATAGTACCTGCTCTTCTCAAGATTCTCTGGTAGGTGTGTTAAGAAATTTTATTAAACCCTGATAATATTTTTTATTTATGCAGATATCTTTTGCAAATATAAAACAAAATAAATTATTTAAGATTCGATCAAATTATATGCTATTCATGTTGCAGCCTCTCGCTGGACCAAGTGTTTCTAGCATAGTGACTAGAAGAGAGCAAAATCCGGTTGCAGGGATCAATGTTACCCCGATGCATATCGTTCAAACTATAAATATGTCACTGGAACACAATGTGCATCATGCCCTCCCTGTTTTCTCTACTCAGGACTCTCTGGTAAGTACTTAAGAAATTGTTATAGAAATGCCTGATTTATTTTACTAATTAATAAAAAAAAAAACATTAATAATGATAATAAGTATACCTTATATATCTTTTATACAAGAACCTATTTTTTTTTTCAGATTAAAACTGTATGTTTGTCTATGCAAGAAAAAGAAGATGACGAAATCCCAAACACATTATTTCTGCATTTGTTAGTAAATCGGTATGGATTATATAACAATTGGTTACAAGTTTAACTAGCCAAACTCGATTTAAACATAAATAGTTTATCCTATACGCTATAGAGTTAACAGGTTTTATGTAGACTTATCTAGTTTATGTTAAGCCTGTCGGGACGAACCAGTTTAGGCTGGACTGAATTTAATTTTTCCTACTATGAATAGTCGCACTTTGAAAAAGTATTTTTTCCACTCTATACTAATTTTTGACGAAATAAAGGATAGTATTTAATCACGCAACAAATGATTCCTGTTTTTTTTCTGTAAATCATAATTTTCTCGATTTTATTTAAAAATACAACATAGAAAACATAGAAGGTACTCCTATGATATTTTTGACACCAGTCACGGTTTATAAAATTAATTGAATATGTTTTCTAAGTACAATATCGTCATTTTATGCATTTCCTAAGTTTCATACATTTTCAGTTAAAGATGTATTTCATTTACATCATCAACGTAATTTACTTAATTATCAAATAAAAAGTCCTTTGTTTGCGTTTGCCAAGTTGATAGCTGCTCCCATAGATAGATCCGTATTGAATTAACTGACTAGCTACATTGGATTTCATAACTTTTTACTTCGTGTACGTGACTTGACATGATCTTTGTCTTGAACTTGTTCATTGCCTACTTTGTATGACGCCGAATTTAGCTCTTTCAGCGAGTGATAAAAGTTTCCACTTTTGGTATATTATAGGTACATAGCTTATAGGCACCTACATGTGCAATGATTTTTTAAAGTAGTATACATAAAAAAGTATTATAATTATATATTACCTATATTGTAAATAATAAATTTTATTTAGTTACTAAAAGTTTATACTTATATTAATGCTTCGCCAGAGTTTTCTTTTCCATCCATCATACAAAAATAACCTAACCTACGCCAGGTAAGTGGCGGAACTGGCGGTGTTTTGTAAGGTTTGCGGCTGAAACATAATCGTATTCAAACTTTAAATTTGACAAGCATGAGGTTGACGGTTGTCTAAACAATGGTATATAAGATTACGCGTCGAACGTAAACATGCGTAAACCCTTACAAAATACCGCTACCAGCCGGTGTATACTGCGTGTATACCACCTGCAAAACACACGTGCGTTATGTATACATAAAAATACTTAGGGATACTACGTATGTATACATTTTATTTATTATTTATTTATTTATTCTGTTTTGTGTACAATAATAATTAATGGTTATCGTACACAAAACAGAACAAAATATAAAGAAAAACTACACAGATTTTATTTATGATTGCGGAGCTAATATTATAATTTACACGATAAATATTATACATACGCAAGAAAACTTAATATATTTTAATTAACCTTATGCTTGCTACAAGAAATAATACTATCTAAAGGTGCTGATAAAAAATATCGACATCGATATTTTTCTATTGTTTCATTAGTAGCGTCCCTAGTTCAATCCGCCATTACAGAGCACAATAAAGTGTAGGCATGCACGTTTTTTATGTAGGTATTTCATGTCCATAGGGTTTCTTTAGTCTGAGGTAAGAGGCAGGTATCGTTACAAACGACACACCCGCTATATTTTTTTTTATATACCTTCAGTAATTTTTTTTTTCAGCGGACAAAATATTAAATTTATAAAGGTATTAAATTTATTCTTTATTAAATATATCCTGTTCTGCCATTTGGCAGGGCAAATATTGTATTTATTATATTAATACTATTATTTTTATAAAATATTTATATTATAACTCATTTTTACATACACACACTCACACACACTTACACTTTACACCTTACACATCACGATCATCTTAAATGATCCTTATGTGCTTTTGGCTTTAACCTTTTAATTTCATTTAACTTTTTAATTTAACTTTTAATACTTGTTTCACATAAATAATTATAACCTTAAATTCTTAATATATTCCAAATTCTTTGCTATAAACTTATAATTTTACTTGTAGACTCAAATTTCACTTTTAACTTTAACTTACTTTTAGGGTTGGATATACTTAGGTAGTTATTAGTACCTTATTATCTTGGTGTAGCGTTTATATATTGTAATAAACTCTATACTGCTCATCTTTTTTGTAGACTGTATACTTAGTACTGCATTATCTGTAGAACTCATTTTGTAGTTAGTTCTTATATCTTACTGATTTGTAAATCATTTATATTTTTTTGTATTTTGGGAGAATACATCTCATTATTTTTGTATTTTCTCGACACAGATATACTCACCTTTAAGATTGTGGAAAAAAATTCTTGAATTTAATTGGTAATTTAACTTTTAAAATAGAATTTAACTTTCGATAAACCCGCTAATTGACTTATACTGAGAAAAACTTAATTTCTTTTTTTAAAGTCAAATTTATTTAGTAACCTAACTTAATAAACATTACAGTTGACTACTCACTTAACCTACTTTGAAAAAATCTAACTTTTTTTTTCAAATTTTAAACTTTTTTTTTCAAATATTAACTTTTTTCAAAAAGTTTTTTTTTAATATGCCTGGAAAAATAAAATTTATTTCTCTTCTAAAGGTGGAATTGGAATATGAGGTCTTAGTTAGGAATGAAATACCAGCTTCTACCGTTGTGGAATTAAGAAAACAAATACTAAAATTAGTTGAGCTTTACCCGTCGGAGGACATCTTAGACTCCTGTCTTCCCATAAAAGATGATTTGTTAGGAATTGAGGAAACCCTGACAAAAGTTAAATCACAGTTGGATTCTCACTCTGACGGTAACTCGTTGCTTAGAGCTGAAAATAATTTAAACCACATCGAGTATAGAATTAATAGAATTTCATCCGATAATATCGAACCTTTTGCCGAACAATATAATTCTTGTTTACAAAAACTTCAAAATTATTTAGGTTTATTACACCAATTGAAAGGGTCTAGTAGTAATTCTGTGTTGCCAGCTCCTGCTGCAGCACCTATACCTCCTTTAAATATAACGGTACAGTGTGAAAAAAATAATTTGGCTGATTTACATAAAATTAAAATGATGGCAAGTCTTGTGTCCGCGCGTTTATAACCAGGGTGAATGAGTATTGCACACAGCATAACATTAGTGATTCAAAGATTCTTTCTCATGCTTTTGACCTTTTTACTGGTGATGCTTTACACTGGTACAGAAGCATTCATCAAAATATTAACAGTTGGTCGGAACTTTTAAATCTTCTATATAGTGACTTCGACAAACCGAGTTTTGATTATAGGTTCATGTCAGAGATTCGTAATAGGACCTAGGGCGAAAAGGAGACCATCAACGGCGGATCCAGGGGGGGGGTCATGGGGGTCATGACCCCCCCCTGAGCTGGTTCCAGGACTTAGGTGGACCACTAATTGAACATAATGATTTTATTTATATATTTTGTCACCATACAGATTTTATGTAAGTACCTTCAATATTTAATTAATTTAATATAATATAATAACTTTGTATGATGGCAAACGTTTGGGAACGAACGCATCGAAAATTTAAATCGTGTCTAAGATTTTCAATGGTTGAAGATCGCCTAATCGGACTGGCATTTCTGCACGTTCATAAAAACGTACCCATTGACTTTTGCGGAGTTTTGCGTCATATAGTGCGATTCAAATGAGAATAGGATCGAGTCGGCGCCATATTGTTTCGAATTTAGACTGTTATGATAGTTAAATTCATGTTTAGATAATTGAAATGTAGCTAGGGGGGCGGCGTATTAAGAAATTTTGCGCCACAGGCCAATTAATATATTTTGCTGCCCCATTATCCCTATCTGAAACATGATTTTTTAAAGTTATTTTAGAAAAAAAAATTGATACGACTTGAAACGACTGCAATTTTTTTTTATTGCATATTTTCATTATAAAACAGTCTGTTATGCAATATTTAAGGTGGCGGAAGACCAAAAAAAATGTAAAAAAAAAATTACCGCCCCGAAGACGTTTTTAACGTGATAAAAAAGTTCTAACCTAACTAACCTAACCCAAAACTAATGTAAACGTTATTTCACGCCAGGTTTTTGTGAGGCCGTGTTACCACCCCGAAGACGTTTTTAACGTGATAAAAAGTTCTAACCTAACCTAACCCAAAACTACACACAGGTTATTTCAGGCCAGGTTTTTGTGAGGTCGTGTTACCGCCCCGAAGACGTTTTTAACGTGATAAAAAAGTTCTAACCTAACTAACCTAACCCAAAACTACATAAACGTTATTTCACGCCAGGTTTTTGTGAGGCTGTGTTAGGGGTCGTCCATTAATCACGTGATGCCTAAAGGGGGAGGGGGGTCCGAAAAAAAATCACCAAGTATCACCAAGGGGGGGAGGGGGTATAAGGAGATATCACGTGTATTAATTTTCGAATCTAGTCTATGCATACCGAAATTATTATTGGTTGTAGATTCGTAGTGTTGATTAAATACTTACAAAACAAATGACTCGTCCAGTTTTAATTGCTTAAATTATTCGATTAAATTGTTTTTTAAGTTAAAGTTTTTTTCCAACATTTAAACAGAACTTTAATACTAACTTGTTCTATATGTATTTGTGTTAAATGCGTTCAAACTAAGAAAGCGAGCGAATATTTTTTACGCTTTAACCTGTTAAAATATTAGCCCTGAAAGAATATTGTACTTTAGAAAAAAACAATAAAATCACTAGCCTAAAACAGGGATCACGAACCTATGGCACGCGTGTTATCGAATCCTCGAACGTATAGCATGCGACACAATATTTTGGGCACGTCACTGATCACACAATTTTGTAATTATGTACTACGAAAAAAGTGTGAAATAGGTATTATATGACAAACCTAGCATAATAAGTTATTTGTCATCTATTTTGCAACATCAGAAATTACACTCATTTTACTTTAATTTAAATTACAAAATGATCCTATTTTCTCTTTTTAGTCTTTTAGGGTGTAAAATTTGAGCAGATTTAACCTATTAAATAGGAAAAAAAATTTGCTTGCTCGCTTCGCTCGCTCGCGTTTAACATAAATAACATATTATATTATTTAGTAGCGATATTCTGTTTTAGCTGGTTCATTTTATGATATTTTTCCGAAGTTCACCGTTATTCAGTGTTTAAGTTTAACGATTGGATAGATTTTAACCTATACAATGGGAAAAAAATTATGCTCGCTTGCTTCGCTTATACAGACATATTACTATAAAATTTAGTACCGACGTTCAGTTTTAGGCTTTTGATATTTGTATTTTTCGAATTACAGAGTTTTTCAGGGTAACAGTCTTTGAGGGTTTAAAATTTGAGCAGATTTAACCTATTAAATAGGAAATAAATTTGCTCGCTCGCTTCGCTCGCTCGCGATTAACATAAAGGCTATTACATTATTTATTACCGATGTTCTGTTTTAGCCGGTTGATTTTATGGTATTTTTCCGAAGTTTATATTTTAGTTTAACGTTTGAACAGAATTGAACGTTTGAACCTGTAAAATAGGAAAAAACCTGTAAAAAAAAATCAGGTAACGAAAAAAAAATTGTAATGTGCCCAGGGCCTCTAATAAGTTAAAGACGGCCTTGATTATTTATTGTACTTGTAGTCGTTTTATTTTATTTTCTTGAACTCCCCCCCCCCCCCCCCCCCGAAACTAAAACCTGGCTACACCCATGATGTGACCCCCTCCTGGCGCCAAAGCTGGATCCGCCCTTGGAGACCATTACCATTTACGTTGCTATTATGGAAGGAATGTTCAACCGTCTTGTTAAGCCTGTCCCAGAGAGTGAGAAAATAGAAATCTTGTTACATAACATTAAACCTTGCTATGCAAACATCTTAGCTTCTTCACCTACGGTTGTCACTATTGAGCAACTTAAGTCTCTTTGCAAAAATTATGAGGACTGACCTTATATCACGAACCGCCTAAGGTAACGTCGGATACCTTAGCGCCTGACTTAGCTTATAATTTTAATAATAATAAATCTGATAACAAACAAAATTTTAATAAAACTTTTAGGCCTTTTCGTAATAATAATTTTTCCAATAATAATAATTTTTCTAATAATAATTCTAATAATAATAATAACTTCGCTTATAAACAATCCCATAATCACGTTAATAGTTTGCAAACAAATAATCCTAAATTTTGTTTACGTTGTAGGGTTAACTCGCACAGCTACTATGAGTGCACAGCTGATAAATCCACGATATTTTGTTTCGGTTGCGGCAACCCTGGCGTACGACGGCCAGACTGCACCCGGTGTAGTAGTAAACCTACTCATTCAAAAAACTAGTTTTATCGGATCGTGTTATACCTAACCATACCGACCTTGAGGATCGGAAACAATGGGTTAACACCGTAGGTACTTTTTTCAAATTCTATACAATTAATACGGTCCGATGTATTGATAACAATAATTTAGATTCTCGACCTTATGGCAATATACATATAGACTCTTTTAGCATGCGCGGTCTTTTAGACTCCGGCTCTTGCATTTATTTGTTAGGTAATAATTCTCATTTAAATATTATTGAGTTAGGCTATCCTCTCAATAATGACGATAATAATATTTCAATTTTTGCTGCGGGCGGTCAATGTTTAAAGTCTATAGGCTATATAAATTTACCAATTCATTTTGAAGATCAATTTCATATTTTAAAAGTAGGTATACATAGTACCTCAGGTTACTTATGACCTCATTTTAGGTATTGACTTTTGGCGTATTTTTAAACTTTGTTCTAAATATTTAAATTCAATTAATTCTAGTACGGCTAGCGATCCAATCACTTCTCATCAGGTGACCCAGCCGGCTATTAACGGCTACGAACATTTAAGTTCGTCTGAGCGCTCAATAGCCGATGATATAATTAAACAATTTCGTTCTATTTCTTTTGAAGAGAAAGGTTTAGGTTTAACTTCACTTATCACTCATAAAATTGATACGGGCGATGCGTTACCTATACGTCAACGTTATTATAGGATGTCGCCTGAAAAACAAAGTATTTTAGTTGAACAGGTTGACGAAATGTTGTCTATGGACGTCATTGAGCCGTGCCAATCTGCTTGGAGCTCTCCTGTATTGGTTGTGCCCAAGAAGAAAACAGGCGAATTTAGATTTTGTTTGGATAGTCGTAAATTAAATTCAGTAACTAAAAAAGATGCTTATAGTTTACCGTACATTTCCGAGATTTTGGACAGCTTACATGACGCTCGTTATTTAAGTACTATCGACCTTTCTAACAGCTTTTGGCAGAGAGCTATTAACGAGTCTGATCGTGATAAGACTGCTTTTTATGTTCCTGGTCGCGGAATGTTTCGTTTTAAACGTATGGCTTTCGGTTTGACGAACGCACCTACTACGCAGCAGCGTTTAGTAGATGCTTTATTTGGTAATTTTGGTCATAAAACTTTTTGCTATTTGGATGATATTGTTATTATTAGTGAGGATTTTAATGAACATGTAGCTACTCTTTTGAGGGTTCTTCAAGTCCTCAAAGAGGCAAATTTAACAGTTAAGTTTGAAAAGTGTAAATTTTTTCGGCCTCAACTTAAATATTTAGGATATTTAATCGACGGTAACGGTCTCCGTACTGATCCTGATAAGGTAGCCGCGATTGTAAATTTTCCCACGCCTACTTGTAGGAAAAGTGTTAAACGCTTTCTTGGCACTGCCACCTGGTACAGAAGGTTTGTGCCTAATTTCAGTACTCTGGCAGGGCCTTTAAATAAGTTGACGTCTACACGTAAGAATGCCCCTCCTTTTGAGTGGACTTCAGAGGCGGACTCTGCGTTCAATAAACTGAAGGAGAGTTTGGTCTCCGCGCCAGTACTGCGCTGTCCCGACTACAATGAACCCTTCGAGGTTCATACGGATGCCAGTAGCTATGGTATTGGGGCCATGCTCACCCAGAAGTTCGAAGGGAAAGAACACCCTGTCGCGTACATGAGTCGCTCCTTGACTAAACAGGAGAAAGTCTACGGGATTACTGAGCGTGAGACGTTAGCAGTTTTAGTTGCTTTAGAACACTGGCGTTGTTACCTTGAGAACGGTAAAAAGTTTACGGTTTATACCGATCACAGCGCGCTTAAGCGGTTCCTGTCTTTGTCCAACCCCTTGTCTTGTGGTAGGTTAGCTCGCTGGTGTGTCAGACTATCAGAGTTTAATTTTGAAATTAAACATAGGAAGGCCTGTGACAACGTTATACCGGACGCTTTATCTCGTGCGGTTAACGTGAACGCAATTTGTAGTTGGACAAACTATACCGGCGCTGATACCTGGTATCTTAATATTTTTAACGGTTGCCATAACACGCCGTCTTCTTTTCCAAATTTTACTATTAAAGACAGTAGATTATTTAGGCTTTCTAAAAATAAACATAATTTAACTTCTGAATTTTCTTGGAAAGAGGTAGTTCCTAAAGATTATCGTGAGGAAATTATTCGCGCTAACCATGATGAGCCCACTGCTGGTCACATGGGAATTTTTAAAACTTATAGGCGGCTCGCACTTAATTACTTTTGGCCTAATATGTATCGCGATGTCGTCACTTACATTTCTAAATGTTCTAAATGCCTACAATATAAGTCTCAAAATCATAAAGTTTTAGGTGAAATGGGTCGTCCTAAAGACTGTTCACGACCATTTCAAGTCATCTCGGTTGACATTATGGGACCTTTACCTACTACTAGAAAACGTAATAATTTTATTTTAGTTGTGACTTGTTGTTTTTCTAAATTTTGTCTTATTTTTCCTATGAAACGTGCTACATCCGATATTATTATTATAATTAAAATTTTAGAAGATAGTGTTTTCTTAGTGCACGGTGTTCCACAAACTATTTTAATGGATAACGGTCCTCAGTTCATTAGTAACGAGACCAATAGACTTTTCAAAAAATATAATATACCTAAAGTTTATTTAACACCGCGTTATACCCCTCAGGTGAATACGGTCGAACGCTACAATAGGACCATTATCACTTGTATTTCGACCTACGTAGAAGAAGACCATAGGTCATGGGATGTACATATACCCGAAATACAATTCGCCATCAACAACTCGGTGAATGAGGCAACCGGCTTTACACCATCTTTCTTGGTGTATGGTAGGGAACTAGTGTCTTGCGGTACTCACTACTTAGATACAGATAGTATTAAAGACCTTGTGTTTTCGCCTCGTGACGCCTACGCGGAAAATTTAGGGTGTATGTCATCTATTTTCGATAGCGTTCAGATGCGTCTCTGGCAAGCTCATGTTAAGAGCACTGCTCAATATAATCTGAGACGTAAGCCTGCGGAATTTAACGTTGGTGATGTCGTTTTTAAGAGAACTTACTTTCTAAGTGATAAGGAGAAACATTTTAGCAAAAAGTTAGCTCCTAAATTTATAAAATGTAAAATTGTAGGTAAACGTTCTCCTTTAGTTTATGTCCTGCAAGATATGCAAGGTAAAGACCTTGGTGCCTGGCATTTGAAGGACCTTAAGCTTCCCATCTTATCAAAATAATGGGTCAGCTGTTGTAGGAAGGCTAGTAGATTCGCGCTTTACTCAGACGCTGTTCGTTATCTTTTTATAATATCGATATAGCTAAGAACTTTAATATCTTAGACTGGTGTTGTTTTTTCCTCTTTATGGAATACAATACTCGTATGTTAGGGCGTCTCGGATCATTATGTTGTGTCCGAGTTGCAAAATGCAAGTGGATGTATGTATGTGATGTATGAATATAGTGTGAACGATGTATGAAAGGTTTTCGGTTGTTGCGCGTTGACACAAGACTAGCATTTAACTTCCACTGTCGTAATTTTTCTTTAAACCTTCTTTTAAGTTTTTTTGCCCCAACCAATATTTTCTTTTCTTTTGTCTGTTTTGTAGTTGTTTCAGGATTTTTTCCTGGCAGCAGGCAAAAATCCTTCGGTAACCCCCCTGCTACGTAGTTACATTTTATTTAATTAAATTTCGTTAAAATCGATACACTCAACGCCATCTATGGCATATGGTGGTAACTACGGCTATGGGTTCCAGTCGACATTCTCAACGCCATCTATGGTATATGGTGGTAACTACGGTTATGGATTCAATAGTTATCGACTTATTGATTTGAATCTAATTTTTTTTTTCAATTTAAACATCATAATCTTTTTAAACAACTTAAAATACACCAGTTCTGCGTTATTGGGTTATCATTCTAAATAACTCAATATATTTCTACTGTGGCAAAAACTCTTAGCTGTGTAGTCAATGTAATTTAAAAAAAATATATTTTTTAGGTCGGGTACAGGTCGCGCAACGAATTAAGATCTTTCGACAAAAGTAGAGGGGGTATGCGCAGAAGTCAGTTTTTGGGTCTGTTTGACGGTAGCGGGCTCGAGCGGGGAGGTGTGAATGCGTCGAACGCATGCCGAACGTGGCTGCCGACACGCTATTGGTACGTTAGTAATATAGATTCTTTGCTATTGGTCACATGCGCGAACGATCCCCTCCACTTTCACTGAGCGCTCATAAACCGTTGCGTGACCTATACAAGGAATTTGTAAGTATTATATACAACTGGAAAGAGCTCTCGGCATCAAATCTGTGCCGAGAGAGAGATACAATACAAACCCCTCCGTCTCTTTTTAACAAGGGTGACAACAATACTTTTAATTTGGGGACAAATTAGTTGAAGTTTGGAAACATGGTGATTTCAACTTTTTCTAAAGAAGTCCAAGCACATGCTATCAAAAAGTAATATTTTGCTCCAAGGTATACCCTGGATCCAAAAGTATAGAACAGAACTCCTGACTCATTATAGATACATGTTTGGGGATTTTGGCGTTGTTTAAGGCGTGACTCCTGTTCAAAACATTACACAGAAAACATGAAACATTGGGGCGTGGCTATACACATTTGTCTAGGAATAGACAATGTTTTTGTTTTCGGAGACGGACGAAAAACATTCCCGCGTGGGTAGAGAGGGGAAGAAATGTTTCATTTCTTATCTAGTGTTCACATCGTTCACATGACACCTAGGTATAGGTTTTTTAGGGTTTAAGTTTTGCTTGTTGTGTTTTTTGTGTTTGTTTTTGTGATCGCTCATAATATATGGCCTGACTTAATTAAAAAACACCAGTTTTCAATAGAAATGCGTAAAAAAAAACATATTTATGAGTTGAAAAAAATACTTTTATGAAACACCTAAAGTGGCCTTTTCAGAACCCCTCTTTCTCTTAGATTCTACACCTACAATCACTAAAACTGCGAGCGCTAATACGTCTTCCTCGTCGGAACTTAGATCGTGTCTGGACAAAATGTTTTGTTTCGACCAAAAACATTTTCTGTAGCTGGAGACAGCTTGTGTATGAAAACAAATGTTTTTGTTTCATATTTTCTGTGTAATGTTTCGAACAGGAGTCACGCCTTTAAAGAACTGCAAGCTGCAAGCATATGCCACCCTGTCAATTAGAGTAAACATAATCATCACCACCACTATCACACCATACATCACCACATTAAGATGATATAAAAGGTACTTCTCATAGTATTTTACACTAACACGGAGATCTTTGAACATTACTCTGCTGTTTATGGACCTATTTGAAAAATTATTTTGTTGTTGTAGAGGGTTTAATTCGAAATTGGTCCTTTAGTCACTAAGGTGGAAACCGGATAATGCGATCCATGAGGAATCGAGGGAACTCCTCGAAATTTATATCGACACATTATGGACTTTGACTTTTACTGAAGTAACACAATGCAGCATATGCTCCTAAAAATAAGATGTTGAAACCAAGGTATACCTTGGTTTCAACATCTTATTTTTGGATCTAGGGTATACCCAAGATCCAAAAGCACTTAACAGAACTCCTCAGTCTTTAAAGATACGCGTTTGGAAATTTCAGCATTGTTTAAAGAACTGCAAGCATATGCCACTTTGTAACTTACAGTAATCATCATCATCACCTTAACAACAATACCTAATGGAAGCTTGGCGCGTATTCAATTATACATTCGATCGTTTATTTTAGACGTTCTTAAGACGTATTAATAACAAATTTACAAAATATATAACTAAAACGGGTGAAATTATTATTTTTAAACAAAAAATTAAACCGACTTCCAAAGTAAAAATACACAAAGTATGAAATAAAACTTATTTTCTAAATAATTTCCTTTTTAAATTTGGCTATTTCTCTACTTAATCTTCTTAATATGAACTTTAAGCCACCACCACGGTACCGGCAAATATGAACGTGAGTTCTATAAAATAATGTCGAATATCGTTTGGGCTGGTATCGACTTCAAAATTAAGAAGATTAAGTAGAGAAATAGCCATAGTAGGGAATTATTTAGAAAATAAGTTTTATTTCATACTTTTTTGTGTATTTTTACTTTGGAAGTCGGTTTAATTTTTTGTTTAAAAATAATAATATGTCATAAATGATAATACAAGTTGCTGAAACGTATATTATAGAGTGACTTTTAATTAGTGTAAAACACCTTACCACGTGATAATGCTCATGATAACAAACATCTTACCCAAATAAACTTTTTAGAGCATTTATTATAAGTGAAAATTCCTGTAGGATTGCATTCATATTGACTGTCGGCCATTTTGGATATTCCGTCAAGTTGGATTTTTGGGTTTTTCTCAGCAATCCCTTTCATTTGATACCCATATTGTAGGAGTGCATTAAAAATAACTTGTCAGCCATCTTGGATGTTCCATCATGTTGGATTTTCAAGTTATTCTCAGCAAGCCCTTTCATTTGATACCCATATTGTAGGAGTGCATTAAAAATGACTTGGCGGCCATCTTGGATGTTCCGCCATGTTGGATTTTCGAGTTATTCACAGCAAGCCTTTTCATTTGATTGCATATTCACACCAAACAAGATACTCGTCAAGACGAATCTTACGAACCCAAACTCGATGGAACCCCATCGTCGTTTAATTACATAGTTCCTATGGCCATATTCTAGCTCCCTGGTTACCATATAGTATCAGAGTACTCGTCAAGACGAATTAAACGAGCCGAAACTCGATGGAGTTGCGTCGTTTAATTACGGAGTTCCTATGGCCACCTTCCAGCTCCATCATCAGATCCTGGTTACCATATAGTATCAAAGTACTTGTCAAGACGAACTAAACGAGGACAAATTCGATGGGACTATGTGGTTTTATTTCGGAATTCCTGTGGCCACCTTCCAGCTCCATCATCAGATCAGCTCCACGTCATCATAATATTGCATTGTCATGCGGTTTACATATTCGTGCAAAAATTCAACTCAATTGGAAACCGGAAAGTGGATCAAATTTAACTTGCAAGAATCCATTACAGACCGACAAAGGGACAGGTGAAACTAAATAAAAGCTTATAAAATTAAACACAAGTTCTTCGAGAACTTACCACGGGACAAGATTGATGTGGCGTGAAGTGTCCATAAATATTATTATTATATTATAAGTCATCCTATACAGATAAACCTATCTACTAATATTATAACTCTGTCTGTCTGATGTCGCCCGCCCGCCCGCGAGGTTCTCACGTAACTATGCGAGTATGCGCACATAATAAGCACTCAGGGATTAAGAATTTTTCTACCAGTGAAAGGATTTTTCAAATCTGTTAGGTTTCAGAAATTATCAATATCATACAAACAAACAATGGTTTCCTCTTCACAATATCATGAAGGTAGGTAAAATAATATAAATGTCCTATATTCCCTATTAAATCATATTGTCACCCGAACATCTACAATGTTCCAAGGGAAATACACGGTGTTTTGTGTTGCAACTATTCTAATTTCATTTCTTCCATTTTACTCTATCAAAATGCAAATAATCAAAAAATAAATAACAAATTTCTAATTATCGGTTAGTAGGTAGGTTCTAAATAACTAGTGATTTTTATTTTACATTTCTCTCTCAGATTATGAATAACATAATATTTAACCGATTTTATTAGTATTTCTTGCTTATACACCATATCGCACATAAAATCTACCAAACCTGAAATTTAAGGAAAGATATAAACTGGCTACACTAGGTTCCTTGTTAGAACGAGACACAGGGATAACTTATAGCTATCTCACCGAGACCGGTTTTTTTATTGCGCACGTGATAAGCTTTAAGTCTGAGTAGTAAAGATCATTTTTGATTGAATTAAAAGAAAAAAAAGTTTCAAGTACTCTTTCCTGTTGTATATAATATTTACAAATTCCTTGGTCGGGTATAAAAGCCTGACGCGCGAATGACAGTTCCTTTTTTCCACTCCTCATTCTGGACGTCTTTTGATCGAGTGTGGTTACTTTAAAATCCCACGTTCTTTTACAAGTAATTTTAAACCCGTCTTGGGTTCTAAGTTCCGGCTGGAAAAGTTCCTATTTGGGCTACACACGTTCCGGCCAGTTACCATTGTTCGGGTCTGGACGATACCAAGAAACATACCAAGGACTGTCGGACTGATCTTGGCCTTTGGAGTTGGCGGACCCTCGTCACCGGACTGCAGACCAGCCTGTTCCTGGCTGCCCTCGTCAAGCTAAGTGCCGTGTGCCAATTATCCCCAAACTCTATCACCCAGGGCTGAACCAGACTTTGCCGGCTAATCGACTCACGCCCCTTCTCTAGTCATTTTTATGGAAATAAATATATATCATTGTTACAGTAAGTCTCGTGTTTCTCTTAACTTCACCTGTAACACACTATACGGTTAATTTGTAACTTAATCCACCATCTTCTTTGCCGTTTTTTTTGTTTGTTTTTATTTATGTATTTTTTTACAACAATAATAATAATAACTCCTCACACCGATTTCGGTGACGGTTTTATTGAAACCAGGCCAGTTACGCAGGAGTATTTTTATAGTGCCCAAGTGTGTGCGCAGTACCCAAAAAAGCACACTCTCTTTTACTCTCATAATCCCAATGCGGGAATCGAACCTTCTACCTCCGAGTCGAGAGCCAAGCTCTAACCACAAGACCACGGAGGCTGTTGTTTTTACAATAAAAATAACTCAAAGCAAATGCTATAGCCGATACCTACGAGCTCAACGTCCGTCATGCTTGCCTGTTCAGAACACACTAACTCACTCGCAAGCGTGCGGATGGTGACGTTTGATTCCCTTATGCCGCGTCCGCACGTTTGCCAAACCTCGACAAGCTCTCACAAATTCAAACGTGCGGATAGAGCGTTTGCCTTGGTTTGTGTAGGTTTGCAAGCGCTTGCAGCCGTTCCGATCGAGTGTCGGTTTTTTGACACAAATCAAAGGGAATTTGTCGCAAGCGCTTGCGATGCATCCACACGTTTGCGCGCGTTCAGTCTGGTTTGTGTACTGGTGACGGGCAGACGTGCATACGCTCGCACAAAATGAGTGGTGATTGGTCAAATATTAGACATCTTGTTTTTTCTCGAATGTTATCAGGCTGAACCATGCATTTGGGACCCGAAAAACAAGCATAATTATTGTATCTAAGTGTATAATACACTTAGATACAATAAAAATCTTAAATATGTATATGTCACCGTAAAATTGTAAAAACCGTTAGATTGTAATAAAACTAGTGAAATTTTAAAATGCCGACAAATAGATTAAAAATCTTAAATATGTATATGTCACCGTAAAATTGTAAAAACCGTTAGATTGTAATAAAACTAGTGAAATTGTAAAATGCCGATAGACTTTGGACGCGAATATTCTGCCTATAATTTAACACATTATTTTTCGTAAGATTATTATTTTCGTATTTTTACAATGTCGTTAGTTATTTTACAATCTAACGGTTTTTACAATTTTACGGTGACATGTACAATATAAAAGTATTAAATATATTTCTGTTGTCTGGTACCCGTAACACAAATTCTTCGAGAACTTACCACGGGACCAGATTGACGTGGTGTGAAACGTCCATAGATATTATTATTATTATTATGATGAGAAAAAAGTAGCCGATGCGTGGCTAAGTACATTATTGAATAAGCCACTATACGGTTAATTTGTAACTTAATCCACCATCTTCTTTGCCGTTTTTTTTGTTTGTTTTTATTTATGTATTTTTTTACAATAATAATAATAATAATTCCTCACACCGATTTCGGTGACGGTGGCTGGTTTTATTGAAACCAGGCCAGTTACGCAGGAGTATTTTTATAGTGCCCAAGTGTGTGCGCAGTACAAAAAAGCACACTCTCTTTTACTCTCATAAATCATAATCCCAGTGCGGGAATCAAACCTTCGACCTCCGAGTCGAGAGCCAAGCTCTAACCACAAGACCACGGAGGCTGTTGTTTTTACAATAAAAATAACTCAAAGCAAATGCTATAGACGATACCTACGAGCTCAACGTCCGTCATGCTTGCCTATTCAGAACACACTAACTCACTCGCAAGCGTGCGGATGGCGACGTTTGATTCCCTTTTTAGTCAAGCGTTTGTGGAGGTTTGGAGTTTGCGGCAAATGGCAAACGTGCGGACGCGGCATCAAGTCAAGCGTTTAAGTGGAGGTTTGGAGTTTGCGGCAAATGGCAAACGTGCGGACGCGGCATAACGTTTTTAACAGTGTTGCCAACTCGGCGACTACGAAATATGCTAGAGTAGTGTTACTAATTTTTTTTAGATATACCAAAAAAAAAATGCTAACACAATTTTACTAGATGCGACAAAAATGCTAATATACAAACAAAGGAACTAGAGAACATTCTGCTTTTTGAGTGCTCAAATCTACATTTACCTTAAGAAAATTTAGCTTCTTTTGACTCGCTTTTATGTTTTTTGTATTTTGCCGATGAAATAGGTATGTTCAAATATAGTATAATTATATTAAATTATATTAAGTAAATAAGTTGTAAATATTGTAGGATATCGTTTGGGCTGGAAGCGACTTCAAAATTAAGAAGATTGAGTAGAGAAATAGTTAAAATTTGAGCTAAATTTTAAAGGGAAATTATTAAGAAAAAAAGTTTCATTTCATACCTTTTCGTGTATTTTTACTTTGGAAGTCGGTTTAATTTTTTTTTAAATAATTTTAACAGGCAATTGGTCCACCACACTTACCCACCACTAGGGAATGTTATTATTCGACAAAATTTTACTATTCGAATAATTCGAATAATGGCTAAACACTATTCGAATAAATTCGAATAATTAGAATAAAACGTATATTGGTAATAAACATTAAATACAAGTAATAATATAATGCGTTTATATATACCTGTATATTTAATTATATTAAAATGTAAAATGTTTCACAAATTACTCTAAAAAAATCAACGTCTTTTTAATAAAAAAATCTTCTTTTAAGTTTTAAACATAAAATACTAAATTGCAATAACTTTTTAAAACTATTAACACGCGAGCGGTTTAGGTCTGGAGCAGACCATGGATTTGGTTGCCAACTAAGGCGTTTCTCCCCATGATTAAGGAGAAAATCCTCTAGGGACGAGAATTTTTGGGGTTTGTTTTAGGTTCGTATTTTCTCGTTTTTAATTAAATTAAGCTATTGAACGATTCAACATAGGTACATAATCGATTGATTTGAAAAGTCAGACTAGAAATTAACCTTTTGGTAGTATAATTTAATGTAAAAAACAATAATATTACAGAACATAGGTATTTTTTTTATTATTTATTTATCAGTTTATTTAAGATTGGGGAGAAATATATTTGTATTTGGAACACTGCACAGAAATTGGAATGCACTGTAAATAGTGCTCTGTCCTTATAAATAATAGAGCTGAAAACTCAAACACATGTCGTGCTATCATAATAGTCGGCTCCATACCAAATCGGTACGTGTGTAATAAGTAAACAAAATAAACCATCAAAGTAAAAAGCACTTAATAATCTTTATCCATTTTCAAGTTATCCTTGTTTTTTGTATCTTTATGTTTTCATTTTTTTTCTTCAACGATGAGTCTTATTACAAAAACAATAGACAACAGTAGATTTAAAATTTGTATGATAGCCCTTAGACGTGAAGAATGTGCTGATGATTTTTCTGAAACTAGGTATCAGTATGTGTTGTACTGCAAGAACGGAGTGTATCATGTTACGAACCGTTCAGAAGATGAAGCGAAGGTACAAAGAGACTGAAAAACATCCGACAGGGCCGTGCAAGACTTTAATGGCAGACTCAGCGCTCTTAAATGGTTTCCACTTGTTGAAAATCGACACTTAAATGCAACTGCATTTAAACTAAGTTGCTAAGTTGCTGAACTTAGTTAAGTTTAACAACTTAACTAAGTTCAGCAACAGTTTCTTCAGACCTGAAGGGACTATGTGACAGCACAGGGAAGAAGACTTGCTTAAGTAAATCTGAAACCCTAAAGACCGAGGCGAAAGGCGATTGGTCTCACCTCTCAAACTCAAGAGCCCTAGTATCGAGTAGCAACACTGTGATACGTCTGTGAATACATACAGAAAGATGAACGAGAATGGTCCAGAATTTTGGTAATAGATTTACTCACTTTAACTTCACAAGTTAAAGTGAACTTCTGAAAGGAGGCTAAGTAAACGTGACCTGGTAGGCGGTATCTTCAAGCCTACTTTTCAGAAAGAGTCCGTAGTGCTCAGGCAGAGTACATATACAATGGTCTAGCATACCTTCAGGAAGCCGCACTGAGTATATGGCCATGACAATTGGATCTCTAACTGGAGGAAGATATGGGGTCGTATTTAGCAAATAGGTACTTACGTATGAGTGAGGGATCGATACTAATGTATTTTAATGTCCTCACCTCAGTCCGATTAAGTATAGGGTATACTAAGATAAGCTAGAAGGCTAGTCAAAAGCCGCAGATTATCATCTACTATATACTTTATAGTTAGAGGTGGCTTTCCATACATGTGAAGTGTATGTTGAATATTATGTCTTTTAAAATAAAGGCAAAGTTTCATACATAATTTTACAAAATCAACTATCTCCAAGTAATCGGCCTCCAAATTGGTTTCACCCCCCCCCCTCTGTTATTTCTGAACTATGAGAATTAGAAACTTAAAATTTTCCATGCTGGTAGATCATGCTAAATTCTCTTTATGGATTATCTATTTTGATCGAAATCGAACAGTAGGTAATTATTTAAGAATATGAAGAAAAAAAAAATAGTATTACGCTTTATAGTTAGGTACAGAACCCTCCTTAGACGTGTCTAAACCTTAAAAATAACCTAACCAAGAGCGTATCAGGATGTGTCCTGATACGCTCTTGGTTAGGTTATTTTTAATATTGCTATTATTTTATTTTTATATTTTTTTTATTTATTTAAGAACTGTTTTGTATTCTTTCACAGTGTAGTAAAATCTGTTTTAGGATATCATTGACGACAATATTAATAAATCATAAAAATAATGTATTAAATAACGAAACGTTTCCAGTTTATACAAGTTTTTTTACTATTAATTACATATTTTTAAAAAATAAATAAAATATTTTTATTATTCGTTTTATTCGAAATATTGAACCTAGTCATATTCGAATAATAAAATTGTTGAATATTCGAATAAAACGAATATTCGAACCCTACCCACCACTGCAACTCCTGTGTAGCTAGGATCGACAGTGGTAACCAATCACAAATTAAAGGACGCGACGACGCTGGAAAAATTTGTTTATTAATTTATTAATTATTATTTCTTACTTTTTAGAGTTTATTTTTTGTGTCTGGGTTTTATAAATTTTTAATATTACTTTTATTTGTCCTTTTTAAAGAAGGTATTAATAATGGTTAACTTACCATATACCTACTTTCAAAATTTTTACCACGTAACACGGTACCAAATTGCGAATCGATAGGACATATGGAGGGTAGTCAGAACTCACATCCCCTCATCAACTATTAAAGAACTGATGATCTTCAAACGGCTCAACAGATTTTCATGAAACATGGCTATTAGAACACTCTTGATTTAGTCATCAATATTCCTTTTTTAGTGCGCTTTCATTTGAGACCTCACTAGAGTATATTTGCAGACATTCGGTTATTCTTCCCCACTTTCACCCGCCACAACTTTTAAACGGCTCAACCGATTTTCATAAAACATAGCTAAGAACACTCCCGACTAATTCACCATTCAAACAAAAGAAACAAAATCAAAATCGGTTGATCCGTTCGGGAGCTACAATGCCAGACACACACACACACACACACACAGACACGTCAAACTTATAACACCCCGTCGTTTTTCCGTCGGGGGTTAAAAAAGTTTGAAAGCTGGGAAGTTCTTCGCGCAGCCCACGAGATCTTTCTTCATAATACACTACCCTAGAAACAAAATGGACGCTGTTCAACATTTCGATTCTTTCGTCATACTAGAGATCACACTCCCATAGTAACTGTATGTGACGAGTAGTTTGTTCATAAGGGCTGCCTTCGGTCGAACACTCGCATAACGGAGACGAGACTAATGTAAATCCAAAAAGTTTCGCTTTAAAGTTTCCGTGACCTGTCAAATACTATGCGATCTATTTCTATCCATTGTTTAAGCTGCGCGTCCACTGGATCGGAATCGGAGCGTACGCAAGGTACGAAGCGTCGTCATTTACGAAATGCCGATGGGGTGCGTCCACTGCATTCGGATCGGCAATTTAGTTATTTTTAGTCCGTCATAGCCTGAACGTGGTAATATCGGATATTGACGAGGATATTGTTGTAATTAGCTGTATTTTATCAGAAGAGGAAAAGAGAAACAAGAGGAAACGAAAGATATGGGTTCATCATATAAACTCAAAAATATTAATTTTCGGAGATATTCATACATTTTAATAATATATTCTGATTTTTTGAAGATGACAATAGATTTTTGGGTACATTCATATGACTCGAAAAAAGTTTTTTGAACATCACTTTATTCTACAACTGCGGATGACGTCATCGGCATAAATACCGGTCTCAGGCGCAGAAATGCCGATCCAGTGGACGCAGTACCATAGAAAATCAATACAAAGCAACAAATCCATACGCTGCGTACGCTCCGATTCCGATCCAGTGGACGCGCAGCTTTATAGATTCGATCGCATACCGAAGTGAAGAAATTATATAGGTGGTTTTTGTCCCACCGTTACTGCCACTCAGAAATTAGGTTCTGTATAGAAACATCTAATGGCTCGAATAATCTAGTTATCTTATTACTCTCTTTTGCGCTTTTTTTTTCCCATCCCCCTAATAGTATCAGGGCTTGTTCTTTGCTGTATTTTTAAGTTTTTTGCTCTTTTCAAATCTTTTTGCTTTTTTCTTTTACAATGGTCTTATACTAGTTTACGAGCCGCTCCTATTGTAATTTGTAGCCCTATCTACCCAGGCCGGAGCGCCATAGCATATGCTGCCGAAGTACGTCGATGTATAAATTATTTTTAATGATTTAAATGAAAGGCCCCATGCCGACGTTGATATTTTTATTCAGGGTCAAAATATGCCAAATTAAGCATAAAAATGCCAAGTTGGCAACACTGGTTTTTAAAATAATGTAGAAATTAGCAAAATTACAAGTTGTGACTTTTAAGGGATATTTTTTTTTGTTTAATTCGTCCCGAAATGGAACAGGCTAAGGTCTTAGACCATACTGCCTCGTCTGTCGTTTGAGGTATTTCTTTGTCTTATTTCTAAATCGTCAAGTCCAAAGTCTAGTCAAAGTCCAAATAAGTAGTCAGGATAGTCAATTAGTCAAGTCAGTCGATTCAGTAAAGTGGTAGACGCTTTACTGAAACTTCCTAGGGAGTTTTGGCGGGAAACCCAATTTAGCGCGCATTTTGTAGAATGTATCACTTTTCCACACTAATGCACCTCAACGAATAGTTAATGGTAAATATTCCACCACTATAACACATTAAAAACCGAATTAACACGAATTTAGAAAAATAATACAGAAACACAACATTAATAATAACTCCCCGCACCGATTTCGGTGACGGTGGCCGGTTTCATTGAAACCAGGCCAGTTACGCAGGAGTAATTTTATAGTGCCCAAGTGTGTGCGCAGTACACAAGAGCACTCTCTCTTCCTTTACTCTCATAATCCAGTGGGACGGATAACCGACACGACTGACGAGAGATCAGGCGCAGGTCCGACTTTTTACATGCCCATCCGACGCATGGATCATCTTTCTTGTCAGACAATCAGGTGATCAGCCTGCATTGTCCTAACCAAACTTGGAACCTTTTTTGTTGTTCCAATGTGGGAATCGAACCCACGACCTCCGAGTCGAGAGCCAATGCTCGAACCACTAGACCACAGAGGCTGTTAAAACAAAACATTGCTGATTGACTTTCCCGGCAAAACTCTTTACGGGATAACTTCGACGTTCTTTTGACAATCTCTGACTACTTAGTTCAACTATTTAACGACTGACAGATCCCATAAATTAAAATACACAAAAAAAAAATATTTGAAAATCGGTCCACAGACGGCGGAGTAATCGTTCAACACACAACAAAAAAAAATTGGAAAACAGTTTACCTAAAGGCCATCCGTGCAACTTCCCGCTAAGCGCTTAAATTTTATCTAGGGTAAATACGCTAAATGTCGGCCACTTACAGATTTTCTAACTTTAGATCGCTCCGTATCCATCAGTTTGAAACGAAAGCATAGCATGTTATACGGTTTTAGACAGGTTGATTAATCTATTTTATATTTATAGGTATATGGTTGACTTTTCTACTAAACGGAAAAATTATTAAGGTTTAAATGCGTCGAAAACGAAAAAACCTTAAATTCGGCCGTTCACGGCCCAATGGTCGGTCGCGTTTTTCCCAAATGTCGGCCGGGCATAGCGTGTAACCTATTATAATATTATTAAATTATAATAATACATAATTCAATTTTGAGACAGCAAGTATGATAAATAAATTAAAAAATGACTACCTAGTACCTACACAAACAATGAAAAGTACAAAAATGATCAGCCTGTACAGTATCATTCGATTCTTAGGCTAGCCGACATAACGATCTTTAATATTTCCAAAGTTGGCCACTGTTTCGTATAGCTTATTTCTCGAGATTCAGCTAATACCACCCCGGCCGGTATTTAGCGATTGAACGTAAAATATATTTATTAACATAAAAGCGTTACAAATTTTACTATTAAGACAATGGAATTCGTAGTATTGGACTTTATAAAACATACTGCATTTACCTTAAGTCGGCCCCGGCCGAGATTCCGATTTTCAGTCGAAACAGGTATTCTAATGACGGCCCCCTATTTTTCCCTAAAACCAACACGCAAAACGTTGAAAAAACGATCTCAAAATATAGTAAAAATACCTTTTTAGTGATAGCAAAGCTAAACACCAATAAAAGAAATGTATTACCGTTGTAATATCAATCCCCGAATCGTGGCTATTCACAGCACGTAAGGTGCTTAAACTACGAACTTCAATGCTTCTACGACGCTATCGCTACTGACGCTCAGTGTGCGAAGAGCAAGTGACGTAATCGGATAGTAACGGTTTGCACTTAAAGAGTATGAACTAAGCTTGCAATTTCAGTGGCAAAATTACCACTTAATTACCTTTTGAATGAATGCAAGCTGAAAATGTGCAGACGGCCGAGGATTGGAGGGGGGCCGACGTTTGGCGTATTTACCCTACGTCATTTTTGAGCTTATCGAGCTCAAAAATAAAAGTGCTTCTAAAAATGTTCACTGATAATTTTCTTTCATCAGACTTTTGAGCTCGGGGAGCTCAAAAGTTTAGTAAAACACAATTTTTGGAAATTTCAAACTGTCATAACTTTGGAATAAATCCATCGATTTTCACGCGATTGGCGGCAATCGTTGCAGTTTTTTATGCCCTTTATAGGAATCGAGAACAAAAATTTTTTCGATAAAAATTTCGGAGTAACTCCGAAAAACACTTTTTTCGGTTTTCTTTCCTGCACAATATCTCTCGAATTGATTAACCGATTTTGACCGGATTAGCGGCGATCGACGTGGTTTTTCAAGGTTGAGAGCTGATTAATTTTTGCAGTTGATCGATAAAGCCGTTTAAAAGTTATTAAAAAAAAACACTTAACAATCAGTTTTTTTTGATTTCTTGAAATCATATGTCCGAATCGGTCCAAATTGTATTCAAAATCTAAGTTTGGCCAAGCCTTTTCGAATGGCACCAGCCGCAACAAAATCGGTCAAACAGACAGACAGACAGACGGACGGACGGACAGAGCGAAACTATGAGTATGAGGGTTCCTTAAGTATTGCGGAATCCAATAATAGGTAATTGAATATAATTTAAACATTAGTACGGGCAAAATACCAATATTCATCATAAAAACAATTAAAACGATATCTTGTTTCGTTAATTAATTAAAAAAATCTTAAAGTCATAAGGGGCCCCACACACGGTCCGGCCTACCTTCAGTTCGGCCTGAACTGATGCAAAATCGTATCATGTGTGGGTTCGAACCCGTTCAGGCCGAACTGACGTCAATTGGGTCTAGGGTTGCCACCTCTTTTTTTGCAGATAAAGTAAAATGGTTATTATAGGTAGGAAAAAAATACATTGATCTAAAATTTAGAACTATGTGTTTATTATCATTATTATGTTTAAATACCTACATACCTACTTTTTATTGTTTTTTGCAATTTGTATCAAATTAGTATATCTACTTTTACAGTCCATATTTAAATTAAATTAAATAAGTAATACGTTTTTAATCAAATTCAAAGGCACTTTGTTTCTTTCGTCTCTCCATTTGCTATTGATTTTCGGAACATTTTCGGAATATATAATAAAAATGAAATGACTTTATACAAGTAAAAAAATTATCATTGCTCTTATTAAACACACACACACACACAGGCAAGGTTACACTCTTAAGTTAAAATGTATTTTCTATAGTTAAAATAATAATTAAAATATAATATATGTACCTAATAGGTACATATATTATATTTTAATTATTATTTTAGTACTACCTATTAATAAAAATAGTAATAATTGTCGGAAGGAAGGAGCGGGATTCTCCTAACACAAGTATTTAACTTAAAAGGAGGTCCCCACACTATGTAATACTATATATATTGTAAAGAAAATAAAGAATTTTTGATTTTGATTTGATTAAACACTTGCTGCCGTTATTGTGCAGTTGATAGTTCTAAATTATTTCGTAATAAAGTTAGCTAGTTAGTTAGTAATGAAATTTTTCTTTGTAGATCATCCATATCTACATTAAGTTTTTGGAGATTTCTATTTTCAATTGTTTTAACATGCAATCGACATCGATTAAGCAATCGATGTATTTCGCTATATGTACGAAAAAAATCATATTATTAGTTATGACTAATTTTTCAAAATCCTAAAGAAACCAAATCGTGAAAATAAAGTATTTTCGTGTACTTTATTATCCTCATACCCCCTTACTAATAATCGCTGCATAAGCTTGGTATAACTAATACAGTGTTTTGTCTCCTTCTAACGAATTAAAAATGTCACTTGTGTGACGTGAACAAAACACTGTATTAGTTATACCAAGCTTATACAGCGTTTATTAGTAAGGGGTTTAGAGTATAGAGTACAAGTACCTGAAATAACGTACAATACTATATTATAAAGTACGGGTGGCAACCCTAGTTTGGTCGGATGCGATTTTTTCCGTGTGTGTGCTCGAATCTGTTCAGGCCGAACTGACGTCAGTTCTAACTGAAACGATCGCCCTCTCGTCTGTGGGAGCCTTAAGAGCCTTACGATCCCAAATATATGGACATTTACCACATTTACCTTTAATATAATATTTCTCTACCAGTGACAGAATTTTTGAAATCTGTTAGGTGTCAGAGATTACCAGAGATATTACATACCAGAGATTACATACAAACATACAAAGATTTCCTCTGTACACTATCACGTAGGTAGTTATATTAATCTAAATATCCTAAATTCCCTAGATAAATCATGTCACCCTATCATCTAGAATGCTCCAAATCTAAAAAATGAAGTTTAACACTTACCTGAGAAAAGATAATTATCCACAATTGATAATATTCACTTTTACAAGCTTCTACAATGCATATTTTCACCATTATAAACGTAAAATTAAAAAAAGATCATTAAAAATAGCTCTGTGATACCTTTTACATAAAAATGGCATGTTGTGTTTCATGCAACTATTCTATTTTAATTTCTTCCATTCTACTCAACCAAAATGCAAAAAATAAATAACAAGTTTCTAATTATCGGTAATAAAGTAGGTAGGTTCTAAATTATTAACGATTTTTGTTTGAAATTTCTCTCTTAGATTACGATTAACATTTAGCCGATTTTATTCGAATTTCTTGCGTACCATATCACACATAAATTCTACCAAACCTAAAATTTAAGAAAATTTATAAGCTGGCACACTATGATCCTTGTTAGAATAAGACACAGCGGTATGTTAAAGCTATCTCACCGGGGCCGGTTTTTTATTGCGTACGTAATAAGCTTAAAGTCTGAGTCGTAAAGATCATTTTTGATTAAATTAAAAGCAAAAAAAAGTTTGACGTAGGTACTCATTCCGGTTGTTTACATTATAAATTCCTTGGTGAATATAGAAATTTAAAGTAGTCATTTAATATAATAAATGACCAAATATGTCATCAGTATATAGCTTTGGTATACGTATAGTTATCACTTATCAGCGCCCGCGCAGCGGTCGGTGAGTATTGGGCGATAGGTCGGCGGCGGCGCGCCGATTTCGTTTTTTTTGAGTCCGCAGCGGCGGCGTACCTAAGGGTTTTGTAAAGTTGGTACAGTTGGTAGTAAAAAACGCGTAGTTGGGCTGTGTAGTTTAAAATTCGAATTGTAAAATTTCATTTTCATTTCTATTTAAAGTGAATCGTCCAGTCATTCTTATTATTAATGTTTAAAAGCTCTAATACATAACTGTAGAAGTATAGTATGTCAAGAAAGAGTAGAAAATAATAGGGTCGTCGCCACCATCGGTCGATTGGCCACTACATTTCCGGTTACTATAAAAGATTTTGATACTTTGATTAAATACAGTTTTGAAAAATACTCGATCCATTAATTATTAATATTATACAATTTGCATTTACAATTTTTATTAAACTCTAAATTAGTACACCGGCATGTCGCCGACTGCACAAAATGCCATACAAGAAGCATACCGAGTACAAAAGATTTAGACCAAGTTTTAGCATCAATTACGAGTGGAAATAATGCATATGTCACCGTAAAATTGTAAAAATAGTTAGATTGTAATATAACCAGTGAAATTGTAAAATATTGATAGACATCCGACGCGAATATTTTATCTATAATTTTACATAATTATTATTTTTCGCTAGATTATAAATATGTAGTTTTGATTTTTACTATGAAGGAGAAGAATAATAAAACACAGTCTTTATCAAAAGTAAATATAACAATTTATTTGTAACTCTACATTTTCAGTAATAGAAATAAGAATACTATAATAAGGTAAGTAACTGATGTATGTATGCTAAATAATTACTATTGAAAAAAAGTAATAGATACTTAACTTTATGTTTTTAAAAAACCCGATTAAATATAAGTTGTATACCTATCAATCAACTTGAAAATATATTTTAAAATGCTTATTTTATAGGTACATTCTTGGTATTGAGAAGTTGAATACTTTTTTGGTTTAAGTTAATGTTGGGTTTAGGTAGTAGCTTAAAATACAAAATATTTAAATTTTACTTAAGCACCATTGATTCAGCAACATTCTTAACAATTACAACATAATAAGAAATTAATCAATATCACAACTTGGCACAAAAAAACTGTAGAGTTGACAACACTAAATTAATTAAAATATTTTTACGAATATATTGTCACTAAAGTCTATTAAGTAGTAAAGTAATGATTATTGCCAGTGAACAGTTTTATAATAAGTACTAATCTCAAAATGATGGCACATTCTTTGCAGGCTCTAATTAATTAAAAGCTTAATCCTCTATAAATAATTGGCATTTTTATTTGGTATCATTATTTAAAATAACTTCTTAGTATAAGTTCACACTGAGACGCGATACGGCGAGGACTTTTTATTAAGATAGCTATTCAAAATTGGACTCAATTTAATGCACAAAAACATAATAAATTAAGTTTTCGAACTTTTCCAAAGATACGTGTATCGTTTTGTGTAGCGAATAAAGTTTAATTTTGATTCGCTATCTTAAAAAGTGCGCGTCGCGTCACGTGTGACCTGACCCTTACTTATCAATATATCTCTCACTAAGCCTACAAAAAATAAACGATTAAATTATTTAAAAAAAAAAATATTAAAATAATAGAATAGCTGTCAAAGTAATAGATATCGTTATAAAGTGGATTATGAGATTAATTTTTAAAACTACATATTGATTAAAATTACTTTAACAATATAAACATATTGTACTTAAACAATATAAACATATACTATGATATAATTTTTTAACTAAGTAACAATATTTTTGGCACGTACGAATTCACTATATCTTTGGGTGTTAGTTTATATGACTAAGTTATATCTTCTTTACATCAATGTTATTCTGAATATTTCATTAGTCATTACAATCTAGTTATGTGGTTACAAACTTAAAAATATTCCTAAGTCTAGCTTTGATTATGGTTATACCAAAGTGTGTGTGAGTGTATTAGTGCTTTTTTATACACGCCATACATAGTGTACATAATAATATGCTGTGTTCAAAGATTTATATAACAAAGAATGTAACCACAGTGTTTGTACAATTTTATTCGATGTACTTATTTAATACATGTATTTATTTACTTTGGTTATTTATAATGTTATGTTTACTATAGTACGATTCAAATGAGAATTGGATCGAGTCAGCGCCATATTGTTTCGAATTTAGACTGTTATAATAGTTAAATTTATGTTTATATAATTGATTACTATTTAACGTTTTTATTTAAATTCGATGCAAGACTATTAATATTTATATGCACATAAGTTTTTCTGAAAATCGCACTTTTCAAGTGATATTTGACATAAAAAGGTAATTGACGTTCCTATTCTCATTTGAAACGCGTTATATAATTTATGATCGTATTCGCATTATGGTTAAAGACAGAGGCGATTTCACACGTAAGTTAGTTGTCCATACTGCATATGTATGCATTTTATATAGTTTTTATGTTTTTTTTAACTGAAGATGACCTAAAAATGAGTCGTATAAAAGCTTAATGATTTTCCGCATTTAGTGACAATTGTTATATTTAATTAACTTTAGACATTAAAAAATATAAAAAATTAAACATTATGTTAGTTTGACACAAATCTGATATACATTATAATTACTATGTGAATAGTGAATACGTTATCCTTAGACACATATAGACATTTTATAACTAAATATACATATATTCGTAAGTATATATGTTGCCTTTGGGAGTTTTAATTTTATTTTAAAATATATATTAAGTTTTTATAACAAAATGAATATCAAAGTCAGTTAGACCTCGGCATGCTCGTTCTTACGTTATGTCTGTACGTATGCTAAAATCCGATAATTTCTTAAATAATAATATATATTAAATGGTAGATTTTTTTAAAAAGGAACATATACTTTAAAAGAAATTTAATTGATTTATCAAAGCAATAAAAAAAATATATATACCTGCTCCACCGCTCGCATTGTTGTAAGATCAATATTTGTGAAGGAAGTCTAACTCGAAATATGTTATTGTACCCCGGTGCTAAACAAACTTTGATAATCACGATTTTGGGCACTAATAAGTAAATTGCCATTCGAACGATGTTCACATTGTTGTTGTTATTGATTAAATTGAGATGCACTTAAAATGCTATTTAGCAGTAGGTAGTTAGGTACCCGGCCAACAAGTATCGGCCTCCGAAAAGAGATATTCGGCTAGCGTGTGCTTTGTAAAGAGATATTTGGCTAGCGTGGGCTTTGTAAAGAGATATTTGGCTAGCGTAGTTTTTGTAGAGATTTTCGGCTAGCATGGGCTTTGTAAAGCGTTTTCATCGTTTTATTTAGCATTAGTTCACACCGAAACAAGACGAAACACGACGCGGCACACAATTTTAAGACAGCGATTCAAAATCGAACTTTATTTACTACACAAAAAGAACATGTTTCATATGACATCAGTCATACACTGCACGTGCGCTGTGCAGCGCGGTGACTTTCGAACCCTTACCATGAAACGTGTATCTTATTGTGTAGTGAATAAAGTTCAGTTAAAAAGCTAATTTTAAAAATGCAGCGCCGCGTCGCTTATTGTTTGTCTCATGCGCGCTAGCGTCAATCTCTACCAACTACCGATTCTATATTAACCGAATATTATCTATTTCAAAAGGGCGATTTGCATTCTTTTTGGTCGGGTACTGTGGGCCTAGCAGGAACATTTGACTTCCGTATAAACCTAACGTTATCAAATGAGATGAGAAAACCATGACAGCGCCCATACAAATTTCATTCGATAACGTTACGTTTACGCTGCTGTCACATGTTCCTGCTAGGACCCTTGTACTTTATATTCGACACGTTTCTGTTGAAGTACAACACGTGTGTGGGTTCGGGTGGCGTGTTAGTACTCGCGTCGACAGTAGAAGCCCAGGGTGCGGCACTTCTGGCAGAGGTGCTGGGGGTGGATCTTGGACTGGTCGCTCACGTCCAGCCCGTCTGGCTTCTCGAGAGGCCTCTGAAATTGCATAAATCATAAATTACATACTTACTGCAGTTGTAAATACAAATTTCAAACAATATAATTAAAGATTAATGTATACATAATAATACACTATATGATAATTATAAAAGTAGGTTTTAGTAACAATAATCTGCATATGAACAACTAGAGGCACGGCAGTGTACCTGTTTATGTGGGAAGACATTAATGCCACACTTGATGCAGTCCTGGCCGTTGTTAGCCCAGGAGTTACCGCTCATCCACTTGCGCTTGCACTTCGGACACTTGTACTCGCCGAAGCACCGCTTCTTGCCCTGGTACGGGGTTAAGCCCTCGCCTTTGGGACGGGCCTGGAATTGAAACAAAGCGGAGGTCAGAAACTGAAATCGGGTTTGATAGCCAGCTAGGTGAAAACCTCCTCCGGTTTTACGTCGGTTAAAAACTAGATTAACTTGCCCGCGACTTCGTGCGCGCAAATGGAAATCAAATAGAAACTGTACACTTAAACACGTTAAAAAGTAGCCTATGTCCTTTCTCATGGTCTACGTCACGGTCTGTACCAAACATCAAAATCAGTGCAGTAGTTTCAGTGCCTATTAAATGAAAACAAATGAGTCTGTATACATGTGTGTGAATGCTGACGCGTGCGAGAATTAATTGTGTGTGTAAGATGTGTCTAGCTGGACTTATAGCATTCGAGTCTTTCACTTGTGTTCCCTGCTAGGCTCTCCCCTATATAAATGTCGCAGACATTATAACAAACAACCAAAAAAAAAACCTCAATGAATTAAAGATGAAGTTTAAAAAAAAGTGTTATCGAAATCGGTCTCGAGAGCCGACTCTATTGAACTTGCAAGATTTTTTTATCGGCGCGATTTTAATACCGGCTACTTGCACACTTTGCACATAATGTCGAAATAAAAACCGTGGACAGGCTGGAAGAGCCTGGAATAACAGGTTTTCACTTTAAAATACTTTATGCATTTTAATTACAACAAATAATATGCTAGTTTGTAATAATAATAATAACTCCCCACGTCGATTTCGATGACGTTATCCAGTTCATTGAAACCAGGCCAGTTACGAAGGAGTAATTTAATAGTGTCCAAGTGTGTGCACAGTACCTACACAAGTTCAATCTCGCTTTCCTTACTCTCATAACCCTGTGGCATTAATCGACCTAATGATAATAATAATAGCTCCCCACACCGATTTCGGTGACGGTGGCCGGTTTCATTGAAACCAATCCAGCAGTTATTTTTATAGTACCCTGGTATGTGCGTAGTGCACAAGAACACTCTCTCACTTTGCTTTCGTAACCTAGTGGGACAAATAATCGACACAACTGGCGATCAGGCGCAGGTCTGACTTTTTACATGCCCATCCGACGCATGGATCATCTTTCTTATCAGACAATCAGGTGATCAGTCTGCATTGTCCTAACCAAATTTTTTTTTTCGTTGGTCCAATGCGGGAATCGAACCCACGACCTTCGAGCCGAGAGCTACGCTCTAAACCACTGGACCACGGAGGCCTAGCGATACTAGTGGTGAGAAAATGCGCATCAGTAGTCGCTGGGCTAATGAAAACAGCACTGCAGAAAGTCGTCGAAAATTGGTGCAAAAGGGTCAACGCTAATAAGACAGTCTTGATACCTAATACCAACAAAGACTAAGAGCGCTCTCTTCAGCACACACCGCTTCATTTGAAGCCCTGGTTTACCTGACACTTCCTCTGCTTGTTCATATGGAGGCTAATAAGTTTGTTCTCAGGGCCATGACGGCAGGTAGGATGAAACGGGCCTCCACCCCACTTGGACAACTGCAACAGTGTCTTCTTGAGACACCTGTCATGGCCATGCCATCTGACGCCATGATCAAGGTGCATAGCTTCTAAAAACTATACCCGGTTTTCATAACTTCTCTGGGAAAGATAGGTCCCAATTAACGTTCACCCTAATAACATAATTTGGTTTACAGATAGATCCAAGAAAGACAACCGAACCTGCGCTGGACTTCAAAAAAAATTTTTTTTTGAAGGTTACGCCGCCGACCCCGCTGCTGCCGACTCGAAAAAGTCGGCGTGCCGCCGCCGACTCGAAAAAGTCGGCGCGACGCCGCCCACCTTCCACCCATCGGCGCTTATATCTATTCGGCCTGGAGCATCCTTCTTGTCAGACAGTCTATGATCTATTTATATCTCTTCCACCACTCTTCTATCTCTCTCACCCGTTTGTTGTAATTTTGCAGTCTTTTACCGCGCAACCCCATTACCCCACATCTCTATTAAGGGCCAATTCACACCGAAACGAAACAATACGAGACGTGGCGCTGCATTTTTGAGTTTTATTCATTATATAATAAGATACACGTTTCGTTGTAAGATTTAAAATTACAGGTTGCACTGCGGCGGACGGATGTGCAGTGTATGACTGATGTCATATGAAACGTCTATCTTTTTCGTAGTGAATAAAGTTCAAGTTTGAATATCTGTTTTAAAAATGCAGCGCCGAATAGCTTCGTGTGTCGTCGCATTGTGAACTGACCCTAAGTCAAACTCAAAGTGGAGACATAGTTAGGTTGGACATGCCTCGTCCTCTTACCTTTGCGGACTGCGGTAGAACGTACCCACAGAATATAGAACATGCAGAAACCGTCAACGCGCTCGAAAGTGAAGCCGTCACGACTACTCCAAATTGGAGTGGCTATCCACACATAATATGTTGCCACAGAATAACGGAATATTTTTTTCAATTATTTTTTATTGAATACTAATTGTCGTTACATAATAACGCCATTTGTTTTGTAACTTGTAAATGTAAAGAGTAAAGTAAATAGCGGGCGGGGAGGTGTTTCGCCATGGTTTTGGACACAGTGCGCTGCGTACAAATGTGATCGAACACTCATTCTGGATGTTCTGTATTCTGTGAAGAAGACATAACATTCTCAATTAAAATTCTTGATTAAAATAAGTGTCTCTTTATATCAATGGTAAGTATGGGTCAGACTAAAGTATCTTATGAGGTAAATGTAAGAAGAATAAACGCTCTATGTAGATTTAGAGTTATTTTTACCTCTGACATTTATGCCGACGACATAAGGATCACTTTCATTTAAATTGCGAGGTAAAGTAACTTTGAACGTGCTTTGAACGGACCGTAGTTTGATTACGATAAATCACAACGTCAACATTCTTATTTCTTCGATATAATGAAGTCTTGTTAACGTAACCTTAAATAATAATCTTGTAATGAGAAACTGGCCCGCGGCTTCGGCCGCGTGAAATTAGGTTTAAAACTTTCATCCCCACTTCACCCACCTAGGAGTTGAATTTTAGAAAACACTGAAATACGTAACTCATTATTATTTCCGTACTCAATTTGTACGAAATATCTTGCAAATATGTCCAAGGAATAAAAAGTTTCATACAAACTTTTCTCGCCTATTTTTCTCCTTGAGGGTTGAATTTTGAAAAATCCTTCCTTAATGGATGCCTTACGTCATATTATGAGAAATAGGGGTTTGGCCTGTGTGCTGATCAATCAGCTTCGCCTTTTATAAATACTTATATAGATATAGATTGTAGGTATAGATTGACGCTACATGAGCAGACGGATCGCCTGTTGGTTGGCGATTGTCGGCACCCGTCAATAACCTAAAATCTTCAAAACGAGGGTTTAAAACACTTTGAACCGCTATACGCTAGTTACAGCCTCACTACAACTCGATATTTCACGCGGTTTTCTATAACGTCGTGGCATCTATCCGGTCTAACCGACTTATGTTATGCCGAAGCTTGCCTATCGGTTAAATTTTAAAACACTGAGGCCCACTTGCGCCAATCCGGGTTAAAGTTAACCCTGGGTTAAAAATCATGTTTTCTCTCTCGTTCTTCGTATTTGTGAAAGAGAAAGCATCATATTTTAACCCGGGGTTAACTTTAACCCGGATTGGCGCAAGTGGGCCTTAGGGCACGTGTCGACGAGCCGGTTTCTACCGGCCTGGCGCGATAGCAATATAATATTCCTTTTTGTGCGCGCGAGTAGAAGAGACTAGCGATAAGTCAATCGAACGAAATTATACGTGCTTCGCGACCGCAATTTATCTGAAATTATATGTATAAGGCGTCAGTTTTGTATAAAACCGGTCATACTGTAGTGTAGTGTTGTTTGTTCATAATAATTAGGTATTTTGATTATTAATAATTTGGGTGTCGAATCGACTTGACGTTTTTATCAACTCTACTAAAAACAATGTGGCCTCTACTAAATCACATCTCCAAGTATGTAGTCCTAGACACATCACAATACAGTGTCGACGCGCCGGCACTAGCACCGGTCCGACTCGAAGCCTAACTGGCGCCGTGCCGGGTAGAAACCGGCGCGTCGACACGCGCTCTAATAGGGAATATGCATAAAATATAAAAATAGCTTAAAACATAATAATATGATACTAGACTGAAAAATAAAGGAAATGGCGAAAAAATTTTCAATATCTGTTGATAAATGAGCAAGATATGAGCGGTCAAAGTTTGTAATCTATCTCTTTCTAGCAAAACGACATTTTAGTATGAACTTTCTATGAAAGTCGTGTTATATGACGTCACGATACACGTCCGATCTCTCTGTCTAATAGACTACTTTAAACGTTCATATCTTAGTTATTTTTAATTATATCAAAAAACTGATTTTACCATACGATTTACCAAACAAGATAGATCTATATAAAAAAATAAAAAAAATACGTGCATATTCCCTTTCAACAGCGAAAAAAGTTTTGTTATCTTAGTACAAAATCTGTATTTTTCCGGCTTACCCGTGTTTAGGGTTTAATTTTTCAATAGTGAGAATTATAAAAATAACTTGTATTATATATTTTGGCAGGCTGCCTATTGGACTGGCGCTGAAATAGCTTTATTTGAATCCGATCGCGGCGAACGTGTTAAAACAGGAATGTTTTGCTATCGTCGGTTAAGGAATATGTGTGTATTATTTAAATTGTCTTTTCGAATGGAATATTTCCTTTTGAGAGTGGCTGGATACATGACGTGATGTTTTTTATTCACGAAAAAACTGCTGAACTGATTTGAATGTATCGATATAATAAACTTGCAGCCTGCAAAATCTGCCAATATGAGTTTGCAGGCTGCTAGTTTATTTTATATCGATACAGTTCCATAAAAGGTACCGTACACCGCACCGTAGGTCTTCCGTCAATAGAATTTATACAGGAGACATATTTTTAAACTAAGCCCGCGGCTTTGTCCGCGTGAAATTAGGTTTTAAGCTTTCATCCCCTTTTTTACCCCCTTTTTACTTGCCAGTGTACTGTCCCTTCTAGCCCCCAGTTCTATAACACAAACCTGAGGATACTCGCCAGTGTGGTGTCACTTCTAGCCCCCAGTTCTATAACACAAACCTGAGGATACTCGCCAGTGTGGTGCCACTTCTAGCCCCCAGTTCTATAACACAAACCTGAGGATACTCGCCAGTGTGGTGTCACTTCTAGCCCCCAGTTCTATAACACAAACCTGAGGATACTCGCCAGTGTGGTGCCACTTCTAGCCCCCAGTTCTATAACACAAACCTGAGGATACTCGCCAGTGTGGTGTCACTTCTAGCCCCCAGTTCTATAACACAAACCTGAGGATACTCGCCAGTGTGGTGTCACTTCTAGCCCCCAGTTCTATAACACAAACCTGAGGATACTCGCCAGTGTGGTGTCACTTCTAGCCCCCAGTTCTATAACACAAACCTGAGGATACTCGCCAGTGTGGTGTCACTTCTAGCCCCCAGTTCTATAACACAAACCTGAGGATACTCGCCAGTGTGGTGCCACTTCTAGCCCCCAGTTCTATAACACAAACCTGAGGATACTCGCCAGTGTGGTGTCACTTCTAGCCCCCAGTTCTATAACACAAACCTGAGGATACTCGCCAGTGTGGTGTCACTTCTAGCCCCCAGTTCTATAACACAAACCTGAGGATACTCGCCAGTGTGGTGTCACTTCTAGCCCCCAGTTCTATAACACAAACCTGAGGATACTCGCCAGTGTGGTGTCACTTCTAGCCCCCAGTTCTATAACACAAACCTGAGGATACTCGCCAGTGTGGTGCCACTTCTAGCCCCCAGTTCTATAACACAAACCTGAAGATACTCGCCAGTGTACTGTCCCTTCTAGCCCCCAGTTCTATGACACAAACCTGCGGATACTCGCCAGTGTGGTGTCTCTTCTGGCCCCCAGTTCTAAAACACAAACCTTCGGATACTCGCCAGTGTACTGTCCCTTCTAGCCCCCAGTTCTATAACACAAACCTTCGGATACTCGCCAGTGTTGTGACACTTCTAGCCCCCAGTTCTATAACACAAACCTTCGGATAGTCGCCAGTACACTGTCCCTTCTAGCTCTGTTATATAACACAAACCTGCGGATACTCGCCAGTGTGGTGTCACTTCTAGCCCCCAGTTCTATAACACAAACCTTTGGATAGTCGCCAGTGTAGTGTCCCTTGTAGCTCTGTACTGACCTTCGGACAATCTCCAATGTAGTGTCCCTTCTTGAAGCACAAGTGGCACATGTAGGCGGGCGGCGGCGGGCGCGGCGGGCGGCGCAGTGACAGCGCCAGCAGCTGCTCCGCCAGCGAGGCCGTGTCGTCCGACTGCGCGGACCCCGGGGCCGCGGTCGGCAGCGGACCCCATACTGAGCCGGGCACCCACTGGAATGGTTGAACACATCTGGTAAAAATATGTACATATGCTTGCGGGCAAGTTAGTCACATGCTAGAACCTAGAACCTCAATTCTCGCATTTAAAATATACTTTCATTGTACTTTGATTGTATTATAACTTACAAGTGAAGTGACATGTTATCATAAACTGATTTAATGAAGTTTCGACCAATCGGAAGGCGTTTCACGTTGGTTTGATGTTTACGAGAATACCGTTTGGCAGTTTCAGCGTATCGAGACTTGATTGTAATTGTATTAATGCAGGTTTTATTTAGCAGAATTAGCCCTCTGTAGTAGTAGTAGTAGTAGTATAGTCTGTGCCAGATCGATTGAGAATATCGGACATTGACCCTTGAAACGGGCCGTGAGTCGAAAAGTGTAACTTAGAAATTAATTATTTTATGTTAAAAATATTTGAATCCAAACATTTACCCTTGAAACTAGCCGAGAGTTAGAAAGTGTGACTTAGAAAATAATTATTTAATAAAAAAAACACTTAAGTCAATTGTTATAAAAAATGTTCAGCGCAAAAAATGTGTTGTAATTTGGTTCCAATTTATGTTTCAGTTCATGCAGGCAACAAAACAACACTTTTCACAACAGTTATTAAAAAAAAAAACAAAACAACATTTGAAGCGATAAAACGCACTTCCAATTTCATTCTTTAAAAATAAGCAAAACGCGAGTTACATCATTTTGTTTCAAAGAAAACGCAGCACTGATAGGCAGAGGTGCGTCACCTTGGGTTCGCCATTTTGTTATGATTTTGATTTGATTGACTTATAATAAATGTCACAGACAACTCATCGGAATTTAGTGACAGTACGTCAAGCAATGGAGATTCAAGTGACGACAGAACTCCCGAATGAAAATATTGTCAAGAATAATGTATTTAAATTAAAATAAATAATGGAATTTAAAAACAATGTTTGATTTTGAGCTTCGTCGATATCCGTTATTTTTATGTAATTAATTAATATAATCATATTTATTTTAGTCATACCATAATTTGGACCTATAGATTCTTTGCCTGTAAGTTTGTAACCCCTGTAAAAGGTCAACGTCCGATATTCTCAATCGATCTGGCACAGACTATACTAGTAGTAATAGTAGTTATAGTAGTAAGTAGATTAAAGTAACTGGCTTGCAAGTAAGAGACATTCAGTGACAAGGATACTTCATCCTCCTACTGGATGCGAGTTTAACTTGTAGTTGGTACGCTGGTTACCACTGGCGTGGGGTTCCTATAAGTCCATCCCTATCGGCTTCACTTACCACTTACTGTTTGAAGGCCCTCCAAATCCCTACCTATTGTACGAACTAGGGCTTTCTTTTGTAGAGAACCAGCCTCCGCCACTGCTGGTTGCTGAGCTATTACCAAGCTCTCGTACTTCGTACTTCGTAGATAAATAAGAAAGTGATAGAGTATATTTTTTAAATGAAATCTACCAGGAAAACGAGCAGTCGGATGGTAAGTGATTTCCAAATTCCACCCCCATAGACATGCGCGACACCAGAGGAGTTCCACTTGTAACTGTTCTTCGTCCTGGAAATCACAAACCCCTCGTGTGCCTCCGTACTTTTTTTACCTTACTCAGTCTGCGAAACACAACGCAAGCGCTATATCGCGTTGGTTTACTGTGAGGCCGTGGTATTTATTCGACTTTGGCCCATTCGTGCCAAAGCATGGCTCTTTCATGTTTACAAACGTTTCGAACTATAAGCTAGAGCAACATTGAGCTGTATCATGTATGGTTTGACCATTGATTTGACCACTGATTTGACCACCACAACCGTGAACCTCAATTCTCGTATTTAAATTAGACAATTTAAACAGTCAATTTTACTTTGTTTGGATTGAAAGTGTAGCGACATATTACCGTGAACGGATTTTATGACGTTTCGACCAATCAGAGCGCGTTTCACGTTGGTTTAACGTTCATAAAAACACCTTTTGAGAGTTTATACTCTCAAAAGGTGTTTTTATGAATATAAATACGCTTATGCGTATCGGGACTTGATTGTAATTGTATTAATGCAGGTTTTATTTAGCAGAATTTCCCCTCAGAGGTTTGACAACTTTCTGCGTCTTTGCGTAAAGCGCTTTAGATTGAGACAAGCTACCTACGAGTAGAGTGAGTCAGAGTAATATCTGAAAGTTCAGTTAAATATAATATTGATGGACATTAACAACTGTAATTGTCGAAACGCGTCGCGCGCTAGACAATTTAGACGAATAAAATGGCGGTAAAATCCCGCGCAATGATTGGAGCGTGCGCGCGCATCTGTTTAAAGAATTATAATTTGTTCCAATTTTGAATCGCGAACGTTGACGCCGTGACTCAGTACCGGGGTTCGTTTAAAACTTTTAAAAAAATCGGCCAAGTGCGAGTCGGACTCGCGCACGGTTCCGTACCATTTTACCAATATTTTACTGATTGACTTATTATTCCGTTATTTGTGTACGCAGTTTTCCAAGTATTAAGCGCATTTTACAAGTTAAGTCTGCGTAACTCCTAAACTAACAAAATTATATAAGCTATTATAGTTTTCTTTTGAAGTTCATTACATGGACTACAATCATGATTTTTTTCACATTTTCGAGCTAGCCGTTTATTTTAACAAAAAAAATGCGCTTTCAAGTTGAATATCTCGCGAACGGATAAGTAGGTACCTATAATAAATAATAATTTTAAAAACCTCTCAATGTTTTTAAAATGTTTGTCTAATGATTCCCCACACTAGTAGTAGGGGTAGACTTGAGAAAAAAAAATCATCCAACTTAAGGAGGTACCCCAAAAAAATATTGTGACGATTAAATTTATATGACTTATGATATTAATATGACTTCAAGACATAATTATGTATCTGTTTTGGTTAATATTATACAAGTTATGTGCTTGCAGGGTGGAAATTAGTATTTTGCAACAGTCTTTTTAAGGAATTTATTTGTACAGCTAGATGTCGCTCGCGACTTCGTGCGCGCAAAAGTTAATTTCGCAGAAACCGTCCATTTTGCCGCAATAAAAATTAGACTATGTCCTTCCCCGTGGTCTACTCTACACCTGTGCCAAATTTGATCAAAATCGGTCCAGTAGTTTCGGAGCCTATTCAATACAAACAAACAAACTTTTCCTCTTTATTATAATATTAGTATAGATAAAATATTCGACTTCGACTTCGTACGCGCAAAAGGTACCTAATCTTGTGGGTGCCGCATATTTTTTTATTTCATTCATATTTCATCAAAATCGTTCCAGTATTTCCGGAGCTCAATCGATTCAAACATACACACAATTCTTTTCTCTTTATAATATTAGTATAGAATATCCTATCAAAAATATAAATGTGAAATGAGAGCCAAGTTCAATAATAATTATGATATTGCCTTAGTTGTTGACTTTAACGACAAAAGAAGTGAGATCTAAATAGGTGCCTTGGCACGAATTATTATGTTCGATAGCTAGTTTCTACCAACAAGCCAAATTTTTGGAATAATAAAATGAGAATCGACAAGTAACAGGTTTAGAACTTGCGAAGGCTATAATATAATTTGTATATGAAAACTAGCCAAGACAGACCTTAGGCTACAATATAATATTATCCTAAGTTATAAGAAGAAATTATATTTTATGTTGCTATAAATAAATTCTCAATTCGCAAGTCTCAATGTATGAGCCAAATTTGACACGTTTATGTGAAATAGTTTTTGAGTTATGACGGGGTCAAAAGTGGCTCCAAATGATTCGTGTAACATTACACACGATGCTGCTCACCAGTTCTGTTACTTGAACTTGGCTTAACACGCTACCGCATGTTTAGATAAATTAATATTATTTATGTTCTTAAATGACTTTGGCAAATCGCAAATGCACTTTTCGCTAGTAAATTCCTTTTCAAATCCAGTTCATATAAATAATTTTTTATTTATTTATAAAAAAAAAAAGAATGCAAAATCGATATGCTCATTTTAATTTTTGACTACAGTTTCTCTATTTCACTGTTAAATTAAAACGCAATAAAATATCACAAAACGTGTGCTGTACACCCACATGGTGAGGTATGAAAAATATAGTCCAAAAATAGTTCATATTTTTATGTTTGCAATAAAATAAAAATGTCTCCCGCATTTAGGCCTCCCACTTTTTTGTGAATTAAGAGATATTTTAAATAATAGTCTAGATCATAAATAATAATGATCATAGAGTTAGAGTATGAAACATTAGGATCTTTTTAATACCCGACTGGGTTATGTTATGTTTTTCGCGCGTAAATCTTGTATGTATGTTTGGTATAGGTGTTTGTAAATTCCTTTATTCCCACGTATCTTCTAAACGGCTGGATAGATTTCGACAACTGAGGTATGATTAGATTTTTCTCAAAAACCCAAGTGTCCTTAGAAAGCTAGTAAATTGAAAGCATTTCAAAATTTTTTTTAACCAAACCTAAAGAGTAGGGTATCAAAATAAAGGAAATTAAAAGGAAATTTCAAAATATTAGATATTTCAATTTAATCAGGAATAAATTAAATCGTGTAAGTATCCTAAAATAAAATCGTGATTTTATTTCAGCAATTTTCTAACGTAATAAATACCCCTATCCATGCAAATTTTCATCTTTGTAGCACCTCCGTTTGGACGGTAAGCCGAAGACGGACGGACGGACGGACGGATATGACGAAATCGTAAGTGTTCCGAGAGGTAAACTACGAACCCTAACAAAATTGTCTGTCATACGCACGGTAGTGACAAGTGACTAGTTGTGTAATAATCTGTGTTGTTCTTATTTTTATTAATTTTATGTATTTCTAAGAAATATAAATATTAGCTTTCTGCACACCATCCTCCACTTAAATTTTAATTCAGCGGCCAAATTTCATACTCACAGGAGTACAATTCTCGTAAAACTATGTTAAAAGATTTTCTTTCACGTGGTAAAGTTATTGTTTTTGCATTTATTTTTTAGGCTGCGTTCACACCAAACTGACTGTCAGCCGCCGAATGTGAGGAGGCTCACTGTGAGCCCCAGTGTAAACGTGAAAGTAAACGGTATTTTACGTTCACACTATATTGACAAATCGGCCGCCGTATGTCAGCGTCTACGCATAGAGTAATAACGTATTGTCGGTTAGGTGTGAACGAAAAGGTGAATATTATGTATGGAAATACCAGAAACTGCGTAACGCTCACTCACTTTCGGCGGCTGACAGTCAGTTTGGTGTGAAAGTTGTGTTAAAAAGCTACAACTGCGAGCTATAAGCGTGCTATTTTGTGCTCTCTCCAAAGCTTCGGGAAATTTCAGTAAAGCGTCTACCACTTTACTGAATCGGCTGACTTGATTTTTGTCTGTCCGTTTGTTCCGGCTAGTCTCTGAAACGGCCGGACCGATTTTGACTGACTGTCGCTGGCAGATTGCTGATGTTATAAGGAGTAACTTAGGCTCCTTTTATCTAAGGATTCCGTAGCGTTTAGTCCCAACGCACAGCCTTGAAGCAGTAGCCATCTTTTTAAATGATTCACACTTCTGACACTTACATTTCGGATTATTGACCGACTTGACTTAACCGACTTGACCTGCTGGACTTGCCGACTGGACCGTAAGTATGGCGCTTATCGCTCCAATATTATTTGGCTACTTCCTTAAGCATTGCCAAAAGTGATATAAACCAAACAGGTAGCGGCTAATAATAGAGTTATGCTCCCGAGAAACATGTGCAAGCGGAGTTTCCTGCTGGGCTCCTAATTCGAAACAGTGCTTTAGTAAGTACATATATTAAGTAATAAGTATAGAAAGTTGTAATATTCTGAATTATCACACAGGTTTCTTTTTATCCCGAAACAGGGCGTCTAGTCAAGATGCATTCGATAATTTCGACGGCGAAGTTCGAAAACAAAATGTATGGGATTTGACATAACGCATCGCATGCGACATGTCACATAACGATGACTTGTCAAATCCTATAAATTTTTGATTTCCAAGTTCGTCGTCGAAATTATCGAATGCATCTTGACTAGAAGCCTAGTACAGTATTCCTGTGGGTTAATAATAATAATAATAGCCCCACACCGATTTCGGTGACGGTGGCCGGTTTTATTGAAATCAGGCCAGTTAAGCAGGAGTAATTTTATAGTGCCCAAGTGTGTGCGCAGCAGTCTCTCTTCCTTTACTCTCGTAACCCAGTGGGACGGATGATCGACACGACTGGTGAGAGATCAGGCGCAGGTCCGACTTTTTACATGCCCATCCGACGCATGGATCATCTTATTGACCGACAATCAGGTGATCAGCCTGCATTGTCCTAACCAAACTTTGAAACAACATTTTTTGTTGTTCCAATGCGGGAATCGAACCCACGACCTCCGAGTCGAGAGCCAATGCTCTAACCTCTAGACCACGGAGGCTGTTATCCTGTGGGATAATGTATTTACAAGGCACATGCTGTCCTTGGCATCTTGGCTAGCAGGGACAGTGACAGATTTTGAATATTCCTATTCTCAATCGGTCGCTCTTAATTTTCTGTTAATTTTGATCACCTAGAGCTTTGATTATATAATCTCTTAACTTAGATTAGAGTATCAGTACTAGTCGTTATTCATACTTTTAAAATGGAATTTAAAACGGTATGTTTACTATTTATGATTTTTGGTGGTATAGGTAGGTGATAACTACAGACAGGCAAACGAAAGTTGAACCAGAAGCTCGATTTTGCTAATTAAATCTTGCAATAATACAGTTACGATCTAGTTCCAATATATTAAACTGCAAAATGGTTTATGGTATTCCAATAAACGTTAAATCCGTTTTGGTCCCAACTCCAAAAATCAGTTTAATGATTTATAGACGATTCATTTATATTGCAATAATTTGAAAACTTTTAATAGGCAAGTGGCAACTCTATATGACTCAGGTTCCTCAGAGTATATGACAGGTTTCTCAGTTTCAACATTGTGCAAAGTAGACATAGTGACGACCTGATTTAAGGAGCCCTGTAAGTTTAGTTTGAGATTTTTTTTTTAATGAAATGGACCAGGAAATGAGCTAACGGATCGCCGCCGCCCGCCCGCCGACACTCGCATCACCAGAGGATTTACAGTTGTAACTCCTCTGGTGTTGTGACTTGCGTTTCTGGTCCTTAAATCCCCAATTAGGTCTCCGGTAACCTGACTCACTCGGCGAAATACAACACAAGCGTTATTTCACGCCGGTTTTCTGTGAAGTCGTGGTATTTATCCCGTCAAGCCGGCCCATCCAATATGGGCTAGTCAGTCAGACTTAACGAACGGATGTTACAAACTCATTTTTTACTTATTGTATTTCTCAAGCAATCTTAAAACAATGTATTCGCTCCGTGCATGACTACAGCGCCACCTAGCGATCGCAACTTTGTTGGCTCTGACCGTTCTGGCATTTTGATAATTATTGGCGGCATTGTGATAAAATATTCAAAAAATACTATTGTGTTATTAATGTAAACTTAAAAATTACTGTGATTTGGGTAGGCAGTGTTGTGAAATCATTTTTGGTCTTTAAATAAAAGTGGTAAGTAGAATCTATTCAAAAAGTGTGTACTATTTTGATTATGTCTGGGTTTGTTTACTTCTTTTTAGATGTAGTTTTACTGTAAAACAAGAAGGTAAAGCTACTTTAATGGTTTTATTATATGATATTAAACATATAATTGTTTATATATTTATTATTATATTCGCTAGTAATAAATTAAATATTGTTTTCAGATCAAAATGAGTATTATTTTATAGGCCGGGTTTGTGAGTATCTCTCACAAAATTTCAACCACAAACCTTTTGGAAAAGGAAAATTGTTGGTATCTGCTGGACATGTCCGAGATGTAGAGGAATTAAGAACAAAACAAGGGCAGATTCTATACTTCAAGCTTTTATCATGTTTGTATGATAATGCGAGATACCTTATAAAACGCTTTTTCATTCTCTCATTTTGATTAAGTTCTAATAAACGTAATATTTAAATATTCATTTGACCGCAGGTGAATACAGCACGAGTCATAAGTGATAAGTGTTAAATGTGATTGCCTTTTCTAATGCCGTTTATAATCAAAGTGGTAAATGCAAGCACATCGCTGCTTTGATCCACTATATAAACCACTAGCGACCCGCCCGGCTTCGCAAGGGTACTATACTGATACTAATACTACAGAATGTCTTTAAACCTCTAACAAAACGGGCGAAATTTAGTCAAAACAAACAGAAACTAATTAATACCTACTAAAACTCAATGAAATAAGTAGGTGGGTCTACTTATATCGTATGAAATACCTATACTCTTCAGGACTAACAATACAACAAACACATAACCCCTTACTAATAAACGCTGTATAAGCTTGGTATAACTAATACAGTGTTTTGTTCACGTCACACAAGTGACATTTTTAATTCGTTAGAAGGAGACAAAACACTGTATTAGTTATACCAAGCTTATGCAGCGATTATTAGTAAGGGGGTAAATAAATAGGTATTCAGGTATCTTTCCATCATAGTTACAACGAACACAAAACAAAAAAATTACCCAATAATTCATAAGCCCATTACCCATTACCCAATATCGCATAATCGCATACCTAAGAGTTTCTCTGGTTTTGTTCAGCAAGGCGTTGTGAACGTTCAGGTGAAGATTCTCTCATACGACGTATTCTTGCTGCTCGTGCTTGAGAACCATGTTTAGAAAGTTGAGACCTGGCTCTCTTAGGCATTTTCAAATGTTTAAGAAAATATTAATAGCGTGTAATATTCTAGCTCTGAAAAGAACTGTTGTTTAGCCCTGAGAAGAACTTTTGCGTAGGTGTAGTTTTAAGAACGAAATCTAAAAAAATCGCACGAAAATTATTAGACGAACAAGTCTGCCAGTATTCTTACAGTTTACAACACAACAAATGCTGTGACTTATTTTTGTTGACGAAATAATGCGATTAAAAAAATACGTATAGATTTAACTAAAAGATTGCTTCAGCGTGGCTTCGGCACTAACAGATGACAGAGCCTACATTATTTCTACTTTTTGCCACCATGGGCGCTGCGATCGATTGTGATACCCCCACCTAGTACTTCGCACCCAGCGAATACGAGGGTCCACATTTCTTAAATATGTAATAAGAAATAATGAGAAAGCAACTTGCATGGCTGTTGGACACATGTTCGAATTGGCTTCATTTGTACAATTATTGTACAATTGTTTTGTTTACGAAAACAATACGTATGCACATTTGTTGCTTTTTTGGTGACGATTGACCTTTAAACAGTTTTGTAGAACTACTTTTTAGGGCTCAGTCTAAAAAAAGATTTTATTATTTGTTAACTTTAAGTAAAATTTTTCTGCTCGTCTATTAGAATTTTGAGTCTCTAAGAAACCAAATAGCGGCTGTAAAAAGAGTCAATTCTAAAATATATTCTGCAAGAAATGATATAGAGGGCATATTTTTGAAGTTTCACTTCTAACGTTATTATGAGATTTTGACCTTACACGTGTCTACATGTAAGGTCAAAATCCCAAGATTAAGTTTTTACATAATAATAATTATAATAATCAGAATAAATTATGTACCTACTATTATACAGAGGGAAAAGAGTATAGAGTAAATTAATAATATAACGGTAAAACTCAGACCAAATAAAAAGGTGAAGACATAGCTTTGTCAATGATTAAGAAAGAGGAACAGATGAACAGCTACATAGTTAGTTTTCGATTTGATTGCACTATTCTTTGATATGAAATACTCGCTTTTGCCCGCGGCTCCGCTCGCGTAAATACAGTATCACAAGAGAACACTTATCGGGATACAGTCTGTATATGTGTTAATGAACGGATAGGTGGATGGAAGTTACTCTTTCACGCAAAAACTACTGAACAGATTTTGACGAAATTTGGTATGATAGTATACTGCTCTGGAGTCTGGATTAACATATAGGCCACTTTTATCCCGAAAAACTTTTCCCGTTGGATACTTATACTATATTTAAGCGTAAAAGCTAGTGGGCATATACACCGTAGTATGTTCAACAGGCGGCCGCAGGCCGGCTGGGCCTGTTATGACTAAACTTAGTTCATAAGTAAATAATTCTATTTTTGTTACATTTATTATTAAATAAGCTAGTGCTTTTGCCCGCAGCTCCGCCCGCGTGAATAGATTATGCATCCGAAACACTGTCTTTTTGCGGAATAAAAAGTAGCCTATGTACTAATCCAGAGCTTTAACTACTACCATAACAAATTACATCAAAATCCCTTCAGTAGTTTTTTCGTTAAACATCCATCCATGCATACAAACATCCTGACAAACTTTCACATTTATAAATACAGTATAGTAATAATACAGTAGTACATCTAGTAGTAAAACAATTAAAAGCAACACCAACATTTGTTGATCAGGATCTGCCCAACCTACACCTACACTTAGTTCAAGGATTATATGTACTTACATTATGAAACATTATACACACTAAATTAAAATAAGATTTATTATAATTATAAATAATAATTATAACTTTATGTGAGACTAAAGGCGGTGCTGATTCGAATTTAGATTTTCCACAATGGCCAGCAATTAAACTTATAACGCAATGCAAAAATACACTCCCAACCTTGCCAATGTGACGAAAATAGCTCTAATTACTAATTACCTTATCGCTCTTCTCGTCTACCAGGTACAACCAGCCCAGCAGGGCCTGGGGGCAACTCTCCGCGCTGCCGCACCACTGGGGCAGCTCCCCCGCGATGGCAGTCGGTGACATCACATCGATACAACTTCCAGCACTGTTATCGATGTTATATTATCGATATCACATGTAATCACTAGTAATTTAGAATTCGAATGCGGCCGGGTGCGGGTATTTTGGGACGCGGGATGCGTACGCGCCGGCTCACCCGTGACTAGCGCTCCTTAAGAGATGGCGTAGAGATGTTGCTGACTTATCGAAAATTGTAGAGTTGACAGAGCAAAGCTCTCATTCGTTAAGTTTTAATTTTATTACAGTTGAAATATTAATAACATAATATACTTTTTATTACTTTATTGTTATTACCACTATCCTAAACCCACATTAAGATTCTTTAAAATAATTTTTCAACTAATACCATAATGTAATTACCTTAAGTCTGAATAATTTTATAGCGATAATAATTTGGGGCTTAGCCATTTCGTTCCGGTCGATTATTTTTTTACTTCACGCCCAAGCGAATAACCGAAATGGCCGGACATGGCAGGACACAACTTGAGAAAGGTGAAGAGTTTATGTAGTTAGGCTTGTAGAGTTAATTAGAGTCAGAAGCTTGGTTTTACATGAGATCTGATAGCTTTTTGACAGTGCAAGTCATATAATATCGTCTTGGCAATACTGAAGGTTAATATCATTTACATTATATACTTTTCGATATTAATTTGAATACAAAATGCACCATGGGACGCTTGGAAGAAGAGGAACATTGAACTTATTAGAATACTAATAACCCATAATTTATCATAGCAACACGTCACTCGCCACGTCCGCCACGCCAACGACATACGATACCAGTAACATTCGTGCGAGAGTAAAGGAAGAGATAGTGCTCTTGTGTACTGCGCACATACTTGGACACTATAAAATTACTCCTGCATAACTGGCCTGGTTTCAATGAAACCGGCCACCGTCCCCGAAATCGGTGTGGGGAATTATTATTATTATTCATGTCCTATAGGTATCCTACATACATTTTTTTTTAAATTTATACCTTCAGTTCAAAATTCATAAAAGAAATAAATTTATCGATATCTTGAGCTTTCACACGTGCACATCACTAGGGAACATGTGGGCGCTCCCTCCGGACTCCTTGGAGCAATATTTTCGTTCAGCCCCCGTACCACGAGATGTGTTGCAGTTACGATAAGTATCGTTTGTGAATTGTGTGGCATGGTAGAAGTGGTATTTTTGTTGTACTCGTATTTATTCAATGCAACACTGCATGGCATATTTCATAACTTCATCATCGTAAATGTAGATAAAATGGGATTTAGGTATTAAATTTTAAATCAAACTAATTCAAACGTAAATTTTATTCATCGTTTGAAAATAGAAGTAATCGCTCCATTATTTACCAATTAACACTTTTATAATTTTTTATATGGCATACTGTAGTCTGTATATGGGGAAGATATTTTACTTTAGGTAACATTTGAAAATTCGGTCATTAAATTGCGATAATTTCTTTGGGTAGAGTCATGACTCATGGTAGAGTGTTATTATGGTCAAAGATTTCAGTCATCAATATGAAGTATGCGATAAATAACGTAATATTATGTTTCGTGATTTAGGGTTCCCTCATGGCATAGACGTATATGTTATAGACGAGACATTTTGAGGTGAAAACTGTCCCTACTTAAATGGCCCCACTTTTGGAAATTTTGGGGTCGTTTTGGGGCTGACATTTGAAGTATGGTGAAAACTAAGATGGCGTAACATTTTCTTGTATGAAGATTTGTTCTGTCAAATATATGCCTATCTTGAGTTTCGAAATCTTTGCTCATTGGCTGAATTTTTTAGTACGTATAGTATAGTATCAAATATCTCTACAAAATAAATAGTTTTCACTGCCTTATATTTAATTATGGAGAAAATTTACGACCACGTGTGAATAGATTCTTCACAAATCACAATGCAATCGGTTTTAATTTTATTTATTGTAAGTCGTAACTTTCATCAAATATAGGTAATAAATAACCAAGTGCGAGTCGAGCACAAAGAGTTCCGTACAATTATACCAATATTTTAGATGTTAACTTATTATTTCGTTATTTTTGTACGAAGTTTTCCAAATAATCGTATTTTACAAGTTATGCCTCTATAACTCCTGAACTAACAAAGTTGTTTAAACGGATAACTGTGTCAAATAAAATTAGTTTTAACAACCTCTCAGTGTTTTGGGTACACGTGAAAAAAAAAATATAGCACTTTGTCAGCGTGGTAAATATACATATCCATGCAAAGTTTCATTTCACTAGCACTAATGGTTTGGATGGTAAGCCGAAGACGGACGGACGGACATGACGAAACCATAAGGGTTCCGAGACGTAAGCTACGGGACCTACTTAATAGTCGCATAAACATATTATTCAACGTATTAAGCGGTTCCAAAAGTTACTGAACCCATCTCGCGAAATCGGCTTACACTTGTCCATGTTTTTTTCGTCGGACTAAGCCCACTTGTGTTAAAGAAATATTTTTCTAACATTACTCATTGGGCGTTCTCGAGCGTTTCTAAGAATTCTCGTATTGTGATTTACAATTTAGGTTTAGCTGAGTGTGCTTTTGTTTTGAGTGTTCGTTATGTTGTTATATATTTCAGCCTCCGTGGTCCAGTGGTTTAGAGCTTGACTCTCGACTCGGAGGTCGTGGGTTTGATCCCCGCATTGGAACAACAAAAAATGTGGTTTCGAAAGTAAAGGAGAAGGGAGTGCTCTTGTGTACAGCGCACATACTTGGGCACTATAAAATAGCTCCTGCGTAGCTGGCCTGGTTTCAGTGTAACCGGCCACTGTCAACGAAATCGACGTGGGGAGTTATTATTACGTTGTTATAAGAAGTATGGTCACAGAATAAATAATGGTATGGTATTGTAAATTGTAAAAGTACTTGGGTTTTTTCACGACGGTTTACTATGAGGCCATGATATGCCATGGTAGAGCCGGTCTGGGCCTCTAGTCAAGATGCATTCGATAATTTCGACGGCGAAGTTCGAAAACTAAATGTATGGGATTTGACATAAGTCATCGCAAGCGACATGTCACTTAACGATGACTTATGTCGAATCCCATACATATTTAATTTCGAAGTTTGCCGTCGAAATTATCGAATACACCTTGACTAGACACCCAGGGCTTTTAGTAATGATGCATTCGATAATTTCGACGGCGAAGTTCAAAAACAAAATGTATGGGATTTGACATAAGTCATCGCAAGCGACGTGTCACTTAACGATGACGTATGTCAAATCCCATACATTTTTGATTTTGAAGTTCGCCGTCGAAATTATCGAATGCATCTTGACTAGAGACCCCGTTCGTGGCAAAACACATTTTTATGTGATTAAAACACAGACCCGCTACTGTATCCATATAAAGTATCTATAGGAGTATTTATGCCACAGTAATGTATTCAAAGTCATATTCATAATCATTGATTAATTACGTTAAATAGCGTCTGCTAGCTGTCTCCATTCATTTGATTGTAGACAGCATTTGTATGAAGACTCATACATATTGAATGGAGACCGAAGTTATATTTTACTTTACATATTTGTACTACAAGCTTTAATTAAGAATATCTCTAGAAGGAAACGAATATATTCGCGTTAATTCATTGTAAATGTCGATATTTTGTATGAATAACTCTGTTCCTAAAGCCTAACATAGGCTTAAAGGCTTTGTTAGGCTGTTTATATTTCGTAACACACTTTTTATAGACAATACCAAGTTAGACTTGGCCGGGATTATATGATCCGGAATCCTGCATGCCCGAGAATATTCAAAGCGCTGGAAATAGAACTCTGCGCTATAGGTACCTACAATAGAGTTGAAAATCGGGTGTGTGTGGGTAAGCAAGCATGAAACCAGCAAATATGAACGTGAGTTCTATAAAATATTGCAGGATATTGTTTGGGCTGGTAGCGATTTCAAAATTAAGAAGGTTGAGTAGAGAAATAGTTTGTGTATTTTTACTTTGGAAGTAGGTTTAATTTTGTGTATAGAAATAATAATTGTAACTTTGAAATAGACCTTAGGTACACATTAAAATATTTTTTTTTATATTTATCTACCTTAATATATTTTAGAAAATAAGATTTTTTTTCAAAAGTTAACTACCTACTATACTTATTAGAAAGACCTAAGCACAAATAATACCAGTGGTATGCAGCGGGCGAGGGTCCCTGCGCTCGTTGCGCTCAATTAGGCCGCGCGCGTACCAATTGAGCTGATTGGAGACGTGGGGATACCACACGCAACATAAACAGTCCCCATTGTGATTATTACGATGGTATTTGTGACGTCGATGAGGCATATCGATCTGCCGAACGTAGGGTCATCTTGACGTCAAACGCCAAGCCTCCGTGGTCTAGTGGTTAGGGCATTGGCTCTCGACTCGGAGGTCGTGGGTTCGATTCCCGCATTGGAACAACAAACAATGTTGTTTCCAAGTTTGGTTAGGACAATGCAGGCTGATCACCTTATTGTCTGACAAGAAAGATGATTCTTGCGTCGGATGGGCATGTAAAAAGTCGGACCTGCGCCAGATCTTTCGCCAGTCGTGTCTGTTATCCGTCCCACTGGATTATGAAAGTAAAGGAAGAGAGAGTGCTCTTGTGTTCTCCGCACACACTTGGCTTGGGTCTCAACGTCTATATAATATAGTCTATATGGCTCCGTGGTCTAATAGACACCACTAGACCACGGAGGCTGTGGTCTAGTGGTGTCTCAATAGTAATCTTATCATCAGGTGATGCGATTGGTCGTTAGCTTCCTATCCTAATAATACAACATAGATAATAATCGCCACATGTAATGTCTATACTACGAGTAATCTCGTCCGCATTTATATTTTATCGTCACGATTTTTTAAACCTTTTAAAAGAGATGTTCAAGAAATGTATGAGGCCTGGGCCAGCCCTATGTACAGTATATGTAAATATAGCTACATAATATACTTAGTAACCGTTTCCTATTCTTTATTTTGTGTAATTTCACTTCGTTTTCATGTACATTTATATTAACTTCGTCAAGGAGAGCAACACAAAGTAAAATATAACATGGCGGATCAGATCAGAATTAACTAAAGAATGTCATTTTGTCAATGATATGACTTTTGACAAAGAAAGACGTATGACATTCAAGATGACGTCTCTTCGTAAAACTATCTACTACCTCAAAAGTCAAGACTCAAGTCAAAACAACTGTCATGGCCGCCCTAAAAATAGTGTTCTCGCAATAAAAAACTCTTCAAATAATCATTTTTGTACGCATGTACCCTTCTTCAAATTAATGTTTTCGTATTTTTATGATATTCCCATACTTTTTCCTATTTGCCTATGTACATAGAACTAGTACATACATATGTACATAGAACTAGCCTAAAATCAAACATCTCTTTTAACTGTAGGAAAATCGGAACGGAAGACTTGTCGTCTTGACGTATATTCTATAATCTATTCCTACCATATTTTGTAAAAGTTTGATTGTGAAAAGATACTAATTGTTTTCCGACTTCAGCTGCAATCCTACAGAAAATCTACAGATTTTTGGGCAAATTCTGAAACATCGCAACCCCGGTCGTGTCGGATATTAAAACGAGTCCCACTTTCATTGCCGCTCAATGGTACAGCGTAATAGAATATACACCGACAGTACGACTGGGAAATTGAACTTTTACAGACTTTTGAAATTAGTCATGTTACTATTCCCTGACGGTATGCGAATGTGGACCATACAGCATACTACTACAGAGTAGAAAATATATATTACTAGCTGATGCCCGCGGCCCCGCCTGCGTAAGTACAGTAACCCACGGGAACCGTATATGTCCCGCGATAAAAAGTAGCTTATGTCCCTCCCCATGGTCTACTTTACCAAATTTCATGATGATCGGTTTAGTAAAAAGTTTACTAGTACGTTTATTATTATAATGCCCGGTTCGTCGTTATAAATGATGTCGTTATAAAGGATTTTCAATGTAATTTAAATATATTCACATTTAAAATTTTGCAGAATGTTTAAAAGTTAAACTATTTAAATTTAACTTAAGTCAGCTATTTGGTTTGATTTTATACAATTAAAACTACAAAACTATTTTCGCAAATGACTTCGTGGCATTCGCGAAAATTCCAAGAACTAGTTCGCGTGTTCTGTGTTTACATACAAACCTAATGCACATACCTACATTGAAATCAATTAACAATTTTGCTATGAATATAAATACTTGCCCTTCGATCATTAAATTATTGATCGAAGTACTTGACACATTTATTAATATGAGCTTTGCTCGGAGTTCTGATAGATTTAAATAAATAAAAAGAAACACAAAAATATTTATCTGATCGGGATTCGAATCCACCATATTCCGAATTTTGGAACAATGATGTCAAATAGGCAATCGGACTATTTTTTTTTATTGCATAAATGAATAGTACTCTTAAATATGAGTAAACTTCTCAGAAGAAACCGTATATCAAAAGTCAATATTTTCAAAGGTACAGCGATTTGTATAAAAAATTTCGCAAGCCTCCTAAAAACGCTCCATACTAAAGTCGACCTACAAATGACGTCACTTGTAGGTTATAGTATATGAAGTAGTATATGAAGTATATGGCCGCCGGAATATATTTGTAAATATCTCCCATATTTGTGCGTTTAAGTTCATACTTACCATAATGAATGTTTTTGTATATGATGTGAGTAAACTAATGATGTAGGTTTTGTTTACTAATTTAGCAAAAAAAAAAAAAATTTTTTTGGTACTTTTTAAATGTATTTAATTAGTAAACTACACACAAAATAATATATTTTTTTACATCTACCAAGTAGTAATGCCTCAATATTTCTGAATATATTAATGAAACTAAATATTTCAGATGTAGTCCGATCCCCTATTAAGTACGCTGTACGTGTGATCCCAGGACATTTCTGCAAGTCGAATGCGTACAGTCGAACCTCAAAATGCAAAAGATATGACGTAACAGATACTTGCTTCACCGAATATTATCGACGAGGAAAGCCAATCGTTAAACTTCATGGCGACTAACCACACTTAATATACGTGAATTAACGATCCTTGCCTAGTAGCCAAATAAAGCTCTAAAAAGTATTTTAAGCGAAGTAACATTGATTCGATATTATGCAGAGTCCACTTTAATACTAGATTAGGTCAGAGTCAGGCAGTTGAAATGAGCTTGGCGAATCCCAGGATATTTCATATTATCAAGATTAAAAAGAGGCTTGCACTCCAGGAGTACCGGCAGAAGTAAAAACTTGAATATTAACGTTGTGCATTTTTGATATTTTGGAATGGTTAGGGAATAAAACTTTGCACGAATTGATTTAATTATCAATGTAAAAATACTATTATTAATTTGGTAAAATACAATATTCATTTAATCAAAAACTTACCATGGTTATTGTTACATGTAGTCGTCATTTGTCCCTGTTTCTTTTATAACACATGTAGAACCATTAAATCGCCAAACACAATATAAAAGACAACGATATAAACCTCCTCAACATAGGAAACAAGAACAAAAAATAGAGACATATTTGTCATTTTCAAAACTAAATTGTCAACGTTGTATTGTTGTGCAGAATTTCTTGTGAAATAAATACTAGAAATAATTTAAATTAAAGTAATAAAAGTTTTAAAGAATCAAATTATAATTGTGAAAGAGTTCTTTTGAAAGTTGTTAAGTGTTTAACTACTTTTTATGCAGTAAGTTCTATTTTAATTTAATCTTAGTATCAAAATAGTTACCTACCTGCTGAACATTATACACTACATACCTACATATAATTCTATAAATTGGCCTACCATATTTTTCTCATAGAATTTTTATTGCTAATTTGAATGTGTGCTAAAGGCAAAAAAAAAACCTCAAACAGCAATCTCTGATTTTAAGTTAGTAGTACAACGTTGTAAAACTAATTTTCACCGAGTAAAAAAAAAACACAGCCAAGTACGAGTCGGATTTGCGCACCGCGAGGGTTCCGTACAAACCTGTAGTGATTTTGTTACAGCTTAAAGGTATTATAGACATGAGTATTTGATGTGAATTTAAATTTAATACCTCTACGCATTCATGGGGAAAGGGGTAGATAGTAAGTTTAAAATTATTTTTAATTAAATTATATTATGATGTAACTAAAAATTTAAGGTTTTCGCAATTTTTCCTTTATCTGTGGTTTATGACGTTGCTTCGTACCAAATTTCAAGATTCTGAGTTCACGGGAAGTACCCTCTAGGTTTTGAGTTTGCAAGTGTCGAAAATTTGCGGAAATTTGCGTTACGACTGTATCTTTGGATTGCGTTGGCTTAGAAGTTTGATTTTTTCACAGGGGACAGTAGACTTGAGTATTTGATATAAATTCCAGCTTGATACCTCCACGCATTCCTGGGAAAAAGGGTCTTGACAGACAGACTGGTGGACAACAAAGTGATGATAAGAGAACCGTTTTTTCCTTTCGAGGTACGGAACCCTAAAAAGAAAGTAAAGTACTTTCATTAGTTATACTTTATACTCTGTATAACATACGATGTAGGTACCTATTATACCCTGTTTTACTGAAACGGTGAAAAAAATCACCCAGTACTCATATATAGTCACTTTTGTAGCGATGCGTTACTCACCACGTCCGCTTCAATAGACAGTCATGACTCATGAGATATAATTATTTTCTTATAGCAACAAAATAGCTTGAACTTTGAAGTTTGAAGCTCACTGAAATAAAATTCTATGGCATACCTATAACTATTTAATTCGGTCTCACGATGATGGCGGTGCTGGATACATCATCAGCGTCATCACGAGCTACGCTGTGGCCTGTAAGTCATGATGATGATGATGTTGAATAAATGCTGAATTAGATTGTAACGAGATATGTTGTTATCTCGACTAGTTCTCGGTACGCGTCTCCAGTTACAAGTGACTACGCAGTGTACTACTGGGAAACGATAACATTATATATTGTTAGACTAAACATTGGTTATGCTGACCTGGTACATGGGTTAGAGGAAGTCTTTAATCTTCATAAAAAAAATATTATATTACTAGCTTTTGTCTGCGGCTATGCCTCCCAAGGGAACCGTACATTTTCCCGCGATAAAAAGTAGCCTATGTCCTTCCCTGTGGACTACTCTATATCTGTACAAAATTGTATGATGATCGGTTAAGTAGTTTTTACGTGAAAGCGCAACAACCAAACAAACAAACTCCTATTCACATTGTAATATTAGTAAGGATCAGCCAACAGCCTCTGTGGTGTAGTGGTTAGAATTCGGCTCTTTACTTGGATGTGGGTTCGATTCCCGCATTGGGACAGCAAAAAACGTTGTTTCCAAGTTCGGTAAAGACATGCTGACTGATCACCTGATTGTCTGACAAGAAAGATGATCCATGTAAAAAGTCGGACCTGCGCGTGATCTCTTGCCAGTCGTGTAGGTTATCCGTCCCACTGGGTTACGAGTGTAAAGAAAGAGAGAGTGCTCTTGTGTACTGCGCACACACTTGGGCATTTATTGTATCCCAAAGTTTTTTATTATTAATTTTTGAAGCTTTTAATATTTCATTTCTCTCATAGTCCCGTTTTACTCTTTTTAATAAGTCATAACAAAAATTTCTGTACCTTTTATACGTTGTCAATATTATGGGATTATCCGGATTATTTTTAGCCTTACGGTGAAGTCTATCTTTGTTTCTTAGACATTTTAGAAGGCCGGGCGTTATCCAACCCTTTATTACACGTTTTCTATTTGAAACAGTAATTGTCTTAGTATTATCGAGAATAGCTTTATTTAAGGATTTTAAGAATGTTGAAAGGGCCATGTTTACATTTTCAGCACAATAAACATCTTCAAAGTTAATATTTTTTATGTCATTGTCCAATTTACTATGGCCAATAATCTTAACTTGTTTATGTTTAACGAAATCGTGTTTTAAATGCGTATCTAGAATAAGGGCCGTTGAATAATGATCAGTAAGTGTAGTTTCAGCAACGAAGCATATTGCTGGCATACGTGACTTTATAAAAATATGATCTATACATGATTTGTTATGAGTTGGATGAGTATGTGCCGGAAGCATTCCATGTGATGCAAGAAGATTTAAATATGTCTGTGAGTTGATGTCAGAATTGTCTTGAGATATATTTATATTTAAATCACCTAGTATAATTAAGTTAGGACAGTTCGATAGTGGAGTTAGGTGTTTATCTAGGGACTGTAAAAAGTTTTGGGGATTTCTATAACCAGCAGGTCTATATATGACTAATACAATAGCATCGTGGATAAATTTTAGTTGAAGGCAGTTGCATTCCGATATTAATGGCTCTTCAACATTAATAGGAATAGTATCCTTATAATAAACAACAACTCCTTCATTTTGAGTTATATTATTTGCCGTCTTATAATGTGTATAGCCTGCAATTGTCGGTATAATATAATAAGTGCGAGGGAGCCAACATTCTGTTAGTGCTAAGATATCCCACTCAATTTTCGAACGCTCTAGTACCGTTAAAAAGCCAGGAAAGTTATGAGTGATGCTCCTGATATTCTGGTGAAGAATTTTTAGCGAATTATTGGAGTCACTAATGTGGTTTTTAATGTTATTGATATCCCCGGACAAAGAGTGCGCCACAGAAAATTGATCAAGATCTTCTAATATACTATAAGTAGAATCGAATTTTGTATATAGAGGAGTAATTATTGCACTGTACTGAGTTCCTAATCGCAATTATATTGGCAATAAAATATACAATTGGCACTCTGTAGTTATTCATAACTATATTTATATTGAAGTTGTTAAAAACTTTTATACGCATGTAATTTCTATGTTTATAAAGATGATAATAGGTTTTTTGTGTAATGTATAAGGTGTTCATGATGTTATTGTACGAGTCTATACTAAGGGCTAATGATATAATAGGGCTGTTATATAATGTGATATTCTGATACGTGTAAATACTGTGGTAAAAATATAGGTTTAAGATAGTGTACATATTAGAGTATATAAGAACCATATAAGTAAGGTTAGTTTGATTTATATTTTTTGAGTAATGTATATACGTATTATAATATGTTATTCTAAATAATAAAAAGAGAAACTGTAGACTAAGTCTCGAGATTAGTCTTGCTTGCAGGGGCTCCAACGAAATTGTCCAGGTCCGCCATAGAAGAAATACGTTTGACCTCTTTGCCATCAGATCGTCTGACAAAAATGTTTCCATTTCGTATCCAGCAGTAACGAAAGTTATGTTGTCTGGCTCGTTCTCTGGCAGCACGAAAAATTTCTCTATTGGCTTTTGTCAATCTTTCATTAAAGTAAATCTTCGTGGGATGTCCGTCAACTATGTCAGCAGTCGTTGCATTTTTTCGGGACCTGGCTGCTGTGAGTATTTCGTCTCTCTTGTTGCGCCGCAGAAGCTTAACCACAATTACACCAGGTAGTTTAGGCGGTGTCCCTGTAGATACCATCTTATTCCTATTCTTAGTAATACGATATACTGTATCTATATCTCCTTCCTTCAAGTGGGTGCCAATTTTGTTTGCAGCCAACATCACGATGTGAGGCAGATTTTCGTTCGCATGTTCCGGGATACCAGCAATCTCTAGTTCATTCCTCATGTAATTTTGCTCTTGAACTATCTTTGACGATTGTAAGCCAGACACCAGCATCTTTAGGTCGACGATTTGTTTTTCAGCAATGTCAACCCTGGCCTCTAAATCGTCCAGCCTAGAGCTGCTGAAGTCACAAGCTGCCTTTAAATCCGAAATTTCATTTTTTATTACTTTGACATCATCAGATAGCTCTGGGAGCTTGCGAAGCTGTGACCTCATTTCTTGCAACTCTGACATTATCATCTCGAGAGTCACAGGTTCAGAAACTGTCGGCGTTGTAGGGCGCGGGCTCGATGCAAGCTTACACTGTGGGCATCTCCACACCGACCTTCTATCAGCTCCTAGTTTACGGTATCCGGATTCTGATATAGATGCACAGGAAAAATCCAAATTGCGCTTACACCCATTGCAAAAAACTCCGTCAGTGTAGGTGGAATTGCATATATCACACTTCATCTTCAGGAAGTATGTTAAACAACTCAAAGTTAGCGTGGCAACTCTTGTTTTGGTGTGGCAACACAAATTTTTGTATGGCAACTGGAGATTTGGTATTGCAACACTGTATTGTCTATGGTCGTTTTTGTTTTGATAAAATAAGTAGAATGTAGGTAGTTTTTTATTTTTTAAGATTAAACTGTCAGATCAATATTTAATCACTAATATTTAATAAAAATAAGTCAATATATCTTGTTTAAAATAGTTCTTACTGAATTTAGATGAAAGTTCTTTAAATCACAAAAACTATTCACGTTAACTGCGCACAATTACTCGTGATAACTTTTAATTTATGAGGGAGGTTTAGATTACGATGTTTACTTCTTGACACTTGACAGTGAATATATTATATAATATGACACCATATTATTATACTAGCGACCCGCCCCAGCTTCGCACGGGTACAATACTGATACTAATACTACAGAATGTCTTTAAACCTCTAACAAAACGGGCGAAATCAAGTCAAAACAAACAGAAACAAATTAATATAGGTACCTACTAAAACTCAATGAAATAAGTAGGTGTGTATACTTTTATCGTATGAAATACCATAGATATAAACTCCCCCCGCACGCGCACCCCCGCCTTGGTGACGCCCACTTCGCAACGGGCAGCAGAAATCGTAATATTTTAATTTCGCCATAACTTCAAAACCAAACGTCCAATTTCATTCATTCAAAGACCAAATATTATCTACATAAACTGTACTTAGTGATGAAATAATTTATTTTGATAAGGATTAATAGCATGAGTAAAATAAACGCGTTTAAATGTAGTCCAAAAAAAATTCAAGATTTGTAAATAAAAAAATGGTTGTTGTGCCTCACTCGACATAGATAGGTATAGTGTGTCGCGGACTTTTTTGTAGATATTTATAAGATCTACAATTAATTAGAACATTTTATGGTTCTATCTTTTATAGTTTAGGCAGCGTACGCAAAATAAGTAACTTTTCTGGTTGATTTTTTACACCTTGTGCCCGAAAAACCCAAATATTTTACGGAACCCTATTTTTTTCCAAAATAAAATTTAGCCTATGTTACTCGTGGATAATGTAGCTTTCGAATGGTGAAAGAATTTTTGAAATCGGTCCCGTACTTTTTGAGCCTATTCATTACAAACAAACAAACAAACAAACAAACAAACAAACAAACAAACAAACATACAAACAAAGTTTTCCTCTTTATAATATTAGTGTAGATAATATTATAAAATAGTTGTAGGATACTTATAAATGTCCTGAGTCTACTTGTAATATTTGGATAAAAAGGGTATGGGCATTAAGGCTGTAGTTTGTTTTTCTGAAATGAATAGAAAATAATAATAATACTGCGGACTAGGCACACGAATGCCTCGAGGTGGGCGTAGCGCCAGCTCCCGCCCTAAAACGGACTCGGGTGACGGATTGGGGAATCCATTTCATCCGCTAAAAGAGCGTCGGACTGTTCTCCCGGAAAAGCTGCTGCGACGGTTCTCTGCTGAACGCAGTTGCCGCTTACTGGGCGCCTAGGTGCGTCCGGCGGCCAAGAACCGAGTAGAGGAGGAGGCACCTAGGGATTTTAGTGCGGTAACCTCGGGTGCGTTCCTCACCTCGCGCCCGGAGATACCCACATATCCCGGCCGACTTCCACAGTCCGCCGGGGATCCACAAAGGATTTCCCCAATTAAAAAAAAAAAGAACACGAATTCCTTAGAAGATTTTATTAGTCTTTTAAAATGGTGATGTTTTATCCAACATCTACTGCAGTTTGGCGGCTAATTTATAGGCGTATAAAATTGTTTCCAAGATAATGTAATTATGATGAATGTTTGGCGCTGTTCGTTAACCTCAAAAACTTACGTAAGGGGAAATGATCAAGCCGTATTTAACGATAGATAGTATGGTGCGATAAGGCAGCGTGGAAATGAATAATATTTTCATGAATTACTACCACTTCTATGGGAATTATAGTCTGCCCTATTTCAAGAGAAGGTGGAGTATTTTAACGATATCTTATACTTTAAAGTTTAAAGGATTAAATCTTATAAATTGTATACAATCGGAATATCGGACGTGGCTGTAAGTATTTCTACTAGGCTTACCCCTAGGGAAACTGCGTAATTTTAAGTTATATATTATGTTTATTCCATGTTTATTTTTTCGGCGCGTCGTCGTCTCAAATGCATTCAAGTCGTATGCTAAGCTGAGCCTCTAGTCAAGATGCATTCTATATTTTCGACGGCGAATTTCGAAAACAAAAATGTATGGACAAGCAACATGTCACTTAGCGATGACTTATGTCAAAACCCATACATTTTTGATTTCGAAGTTCGCCGTCGAAATTATCGAATGCATCTTGACTAGAGACCCATTTTAGCATACGACTTTTTGCGTAGTTAGCAAATTGGTGTCCCAGGTACCAATGACTGTAGATTAGAAATAACGGTTTAGTTAGCTTCTTATTGAGTAACCAAAGTAGTTAAAGTCTGCCATTATGTATAACGTTAATTTACGTATCGATAGCAGGCTTTTTGCGTTTTGCAGTTCCGATTTCAAGTTAGACGCAAATACCTTCTCATATAATGTAAAACAACAGTCAATGGATGTTATTATCTATGAAATTACATAATCAAAAAACACTATGTTGACGTAAGGAGTTTTCTGCTGAGTGAACTTAAACCTTTATATTACTTCAGACTAGACAAGGTGATGAGGTAGGCGGTAGGCTGTATCTGTCCTATATAAAAGGTTGTTCGACGCGGTCCGACGTTCCATTGATTGTTTGCACGACGGGCCCGTGGTGACCGACGCGCCCAAACGTCGCTTAACCGCGACGTATGGGGTCTACGTTGACCGACGCCGCGGCCCGCGCACAAAGTCTACACGGCGCGCACAAAGTCTACATGGCGCGCACAAAGTCTACACGGCGCGCACAAAGTCTACATGGCGCGCACAAAGTCTACATGGCGCGCACAAAGTATACATGGCGCGCACAAAGTCTACACGGCGCGCACAAAGTCTACATGGCGCGCACAAAGTCTACACGGCGCGCACAAAGTCTACATGGCGCGCACAAAGTCTACATGGCGCGCACAAAGTCTACATGGCGCGCACAAAGTCTACACGGCGCGCACAAAGTCTACATGGCGCGCACAAAGTCTACACGGCGCGCACAAAGTCTACATGGCGCGCACAAAGTCTACACGGCGCGCACAAAGTCTACATGGCGCGCACAAAGTCTACATGGCGCGCACAAAGTCTACACGGCGCGCACAAAGTCTACACGGCGCGCACAAAGTCTACACGGCGCGCACAAAGTCTACATGGCGCGCACAAAGTCTACACGGCGCGCACAAAGTCTACATGGCGCGGCGCGCACAATGTCGTTCGCGGATTTTTCACAAACTCAAAGCACACGACGCACATGTTCGATCATTCTGTCGGCAGAACAGTAGGGACGTTTACGGTATGGAAATCGCGCAGAGATCGCGATGAATTATTTTATATTTGAAGTACAGAAAAGAAGAAAAAATTGATAATTTTTGGTACATCCTATACTTTCGGAGTGATTACTAAAAGGACAATTCTATATTAAACATTCAATTCTGAAACAACATCTGGATAAATTTTTCAAATTTTATAAAAGAGCTGCTATTGTTGGTCTGTTTTGTATTTCTTGTATTAACATCGTTACATCGATCTCTGGCGCCCGCGCCATGGTATTATATCGCATACATTACGTCTATCCCTAAAAATGCAGAGTGCAGACTAAAGTGTGCGCCATGTGCATTATCGCACGTTGAAGCAAACGTTTTTTTTTCGCACACTTTTTGTGCGACACGGTCTGCCCGAATTACACAGATTTTTTGTGCGCCGGACTTTTTGCGCGTCGTATGCGTTATTGCATATAGTTTCATAGGTTCTATTTTCACAGACTAAATAGTGTGTCACGGACAGTCCGTCGTCTGCGCTGCCCCATAGTTTTTTTTTTTATAAAATAAGGGGGCAAACGAGCAAACGGGTCACCTGATGGAAAGCAACTACCGTCGCCCATGGACACTCGCAACATCAGAAGAGCTGCAGGTGCGTTGCCGGCCTTTTAAGAGGGAATACGCTCTCTTCTTGAAGATTTTTAGGTCGTATAGGTCCGGAAATACTGCTGGTGACAGTTCGTTCCAGAGTTTTATAGTGCGCGGCAGAAAGTTACGCGAGAAACGCACGGTGGAAGACTGCCACTCATCAAGGTGATGAGGATGGAATATTTTTCGCGTGGGACGATGGCGAAAAGTTGCAGGTGGTATGATTCCGAACAATTCCTCAGAGCACTCCTCGTGATACAACCGATAGAGGATGCAGAGTGAAGCTACATCTCGGCGTAATTCCAAGGGATCCAAGCTGTTTGAAACATAATGACAGTCAACAATTCGAGCGGCCCTTCGTTGGATACGATCCAGAGGGAGCAGTTGGTATTTTGGTGCTCCTGCCCAGAGATGAGAACAATATTCCATATGAGGCCGAACCTGCGCCTTGTAGAGTTGTAGGCGTTGGTCCGGACCGAAGTACTGTCTCGCTCTGTTGAGAACACCAAGCTTCTTCGAGGCTAACTTGGCCTTACCCTCTAGATGATATCGGAACTGGACTTCGCTCGATATGCTAACGCCAAGTATTTCAATGCTAGGGGAGATGGTTAAAGCTGTGCCCTCAAAACGAGGATGTACGACCATAGGTGACTTTTTAGCGGTGAACGCGCAGACTTGTATACAATATACAGCGTGTCCCGACACCTATATCGGAGCCTTTAGTGGTAAAAAATATGGAATTTTTTATCGACAAATTCCCCATCAAATTTTATTTTTCTCTCACGTTTGTAAAATGGCAGCCATTTTATTTTTTGGTTACCAACATTCGGGCTCTCGTACTAATTCGACCACCACTACTCATGTAAATGTCCTAGGAACATAAAAAAGATCTCATTTGATAACTTAACACGTGGACAATAATTCACAGTTAAAATGTTTTAATTTTCTTTGAAGAAAAAAACAAAAAAAGGTAATTTAAAAAAATATATAAATTTTTTTCGGTGAATTTTTTAAATTATTTGCTTTTTGTGAAAAATCTAGGCCATTAACCTGCTTGTTTTTTGTTCTAAAACGATAGAAGACGACGTTTGCTAAAATAAAATACAAACCCCTTTACTCTCAGTGCAATAGTTTAGAAGTTATAACAATTTGTTGGTATCATCTCAGACAGGGGGCCAGCCAGTCGTCTTATTCAAATTGTTATAACTACTTATTATTTGTTCTACAACGATAGAAGAGGACGTTTGCTAAAATAAAATACGAAACTCCTTGACTCTCAGTGCAATAGTTTAGTAGTTATAACAATTTGAAAAAGACGACTGGCTGCCCCCCTGCCTGAGATGATACCAACAAATTGTTATAACTTCTAAACTATTGCACTGAGAGTAAAGGGGTTTGTATTTTATTTTAGCAAACGTCCTCTTCTATCGTTTTAGAACAAAAAACAAGCAGGTCAATGGCCTAGATTTTTCACAAAAAGCAAATAATTAAAAAAAATCAGAGAAAAAATATTATATATTTTTTTAAATTACCTTTTTTTGTTTTTTTCTTCAAAGAAAATTAAAACATTTTAACTGTGAATTATTGTCCACATGTTAAGTTATCAAATGAGACCTTTTTTATGTTCCTAGGACATTTACATGAGTAGTGGTGGTCAAATTAGTACGAGAGCCCGAATCTTGGTAACCAAAAAATAAAATGGCTGCCATTTTACAAACGTGAGAGAAAAATAAAATTTGAGGGGTAATTTGTCGATAAAAAATTCCATATTTTTTACCACTAAAGGCTCCGATATAGGTGTCGGGACACGCTGTATAGTGTTTCTACAGGCCAGTTTTCACTTCCTCTCGGTGTGTCCCCAGCGTTACATTTCGTCGGTGTATTGAGGTTGTGAGGGTGTACCCCTGTACCGTGGGCTGTGTATAGTGTGTATACAACTCTGTATACACACATAGTACACACTACAGCTGCGCCACGTAATAATTACACCACCGACTTACGTTTCCAGATTTATTACGGTGCTTACAATGATTCAAAAACTAAGGATGGGCCATGACGTACTTAATATGACCGAAGTAATGAAAATCGGCAAATTGCAAGTCAGACTCGCGCATGACCGGTCCAGTACAAAACGGAAAAAAAACTGTTGTATGGGAGCCCCCATAAATATTTTTTTTATTCTGTTTTTTTTTCTATTTATTTTTATCGGTAAACCGATTATAAATCCAAGATTGTCTCGTTTAAAGTATAATATGATGTTTCAGGTATAACCAGGTATATTTTTCAATATCAGAGTAAGACCTGGGTCAGAGTACCCGTTTCGGTTCGTTTTTACGATCACTGTGATATCTGCTATTCACGAAACCCCTTAGTACCCAATCTTCTATTGATTTCTCAAAACTAATCTGAATTATGGAAATCTTATTTAAATATTATTTATCTACGCTAATATTATAAATAGGAAAGATTTGTATTTTTGTGTGTATATTTGTAATGAATAAACTCAAAAACTACTGTGCCGATTTTAAAAATTCTTTCATCATTAGAAAGCTACATTCACTTTGAGTAACATAGGCTATATTTATTGCTAGAAAAGGTTAAGGTTTGTGGGAATAGTAGTGGCAAGCTACCATATTCCCACAGGTTCCTTACTAAAACTTTAGTAACGTAACCCAAGTTGTAAAAAAATGCCATAAACATCTTTCGTCGCATGCGCTGCAGAAACTATTGATGATAGAACAAAAGTATGTTCTACAATATTAAAGAACATCTATATATCCATCTATTCAAACATCCATCCATCCTCACAAACTTTCACAGTTATAATATTAATAGTATGGATGGATGAATATTTGTTACTCTTTCACGCAAAAACTAATGAACGGATTTTGATGAAATTTGGTATGGTAGTAGCTTGAGCTCTGAATTAAAACATAGGCTACTTTTTATTCCAAAAAATTACAGTGTTCCTGTGGGATACTGTATATACGCGGGCGGAGCCGCGGGCAACAGCTAGTATTGTATAATTTAATGAAATCCTAAATTTTAATACAAAATTACAATACTATTTATAAATGTTCCAATGTATACGAAATTTTAGTATTACTTCATTATAATTTCTACCTTGAGATAGATATAATATTTTAAGTCAATGTTCACTTGTGCAAGCTTTTGCGCTATAGTTTAAACCGACTATTACACAACCATTCTAACTGAAACTTTAATTTAAAACCGCATTTTAAATTACATTTCATTATATTGTCGCGTTTAAGTAATAGTAGAGGATACGAACTAAGGTCGATCTTCACTGATGTGTTTACCAGATGAAAGTGATATTTTATCAAATAAAATAAGTTTCTGAACATATTTAAATTAGGCAACCCCTTAAAAAATGGTCAAGACTATAATTAATTCAAAGTCAAATTTTTTTAAAAGTAAATATAACATGTGACATATAAGGTATATCCATCCGAAACCCATGAAACTGAACAACTTTCTCCGAGGAACACAGGTCGAAATATGAAAAAAAAAAAAATTTGGTTCTCCCATACTAATTTGATTAACTGACCATGCGGTTTATATGGGAGGTCCAAATTTTTTTTTTCATATTTCGACCTATGTTCCTTGGGAAAAGTTGTTCAGTTTCATGGGTTCACTGGGTTTCGGATGGATATACCTTATATGTCACACGTAATATTTACTTTTAAAAAAAATTGACTTTGAATTAATTATAGTCTTGACCATTTTTTAAGGGGTTGCCTAATTTAAATATGTTCAGAAACTTATTTTATTTGATAAAATATCACTTTCATCTGGTAAACACATCAGTGAAGGTCGACCTTAGTTCGTATCTTAGACCATAATTTAAAACTGTAAAAAGTGCTTTGCATTTTCCTTTTCCAGTCTACGCTCTACCGCGCTCGTAGCAAGTCGCTACGCCGTAGGTACATCGTAGTGTGTCTACGAAAAAGGTTTTATAGGTGTTTTTTTTTGGTTTCTTTGTTGTTGTTTTCAATATAGCAGCGATGTTGAGTGAAAAACGCGGGAAAATTTGGTATGTTGTTTATTTTATTTTACAATATTGTTTGACTTGGTGATTTTGGTCGATTTTATTAGTTTGTTTATCTCAGTGTACACAATTAGATAATTCTCATACACTATTAAAATAATTGAATTTTATAAAACTAAATGAATTACAAAAACAATAAACAGTAAAAAATATACTAGTAAAGCATATCGAACGATATCTACACAAATATTTTAAAAAGGAAATTTTTTCTATTTTTGTGTGTGTCATACACACAAAAATACAATTGTAATATAATGTACAAATACAAAACTCCAATTCTCGTATTTAACTTGGACTTTCAATTGGCTTTCAGCGAATTATAAATTAATCTTCTTGATATACCTAAATTACCTATCATACTTGTTTTTTGGAGTTTTTACCAATTAAACGCGTTGAACCGTAAACGGTTTAATGTTTATGAGGTATTCTTTTACTGTTTTAACATATTATCGAAACTTATTTAGCATAGTAGTTCTTTGTTTTGTATGTTTGTACACTTGATTTGTGCAAAAAACAGTAAATTAAATAGAATACCTACTAGAAAAAAAAAATAACAAGGTTTAAACAGCTGTTTGTTTAAATTGCGTTACGAATTTTAATATTTTGAAATCCTAGACAAAGTTTGAAGTTTATATCTGTATATTATGCTTTGCTTTAATATAAATATTTCCGAAAATTTTCTGCATATCGGATCAGTGTAATCGAGGCTTAAGTAATTTGCGTCAGCTGTAATTTAGTTAGCGTACTCTCTACTTAGCATAGCAGTAGGAGAATACATTTACTATTGTAAAATATTTAAATTATAGGACAACGTAAATTATTTTGGAGACAGTCACGAATTGTAGAAAATTGCTTTAAAATTGTCATTTATGTAATTCTTTGCGGTCAGCTCACACTGAGGACCTGACAATGCTTAAATATGTTGTAATAATATTACAAATACGTTGTGACAGCCTCCGTGGTCTAGTGGTTAGGGCATTGGCTCTCGACTCGGAGGTCGTGGGTTCGATTCCCGCATTGGAACAACAAAAAATGTTGTTTCCAAGTTTGGTTAGGACAATGCAGGCTGACCACCTGATTGTCTGACAAGATAGATGATCTGTGCGTCGGATGGGCATGTAAAAAATCGGACCTGCGCCTGATCTCTTGTCAGTCGTGTCGGTTATCCGTTCCACACTGGGTTACGAAGTAAAGGAAGAGAGAGTGCTCTTGTGTACTGCGCAATATTAGCTATAATCCATATTCTATACAGTTCGGTAACGGGTTAGTGTTTGTTTGTTTATCGATTGTCGTCGCTGGTGGGGCCGACTATCCGCTACCGCAGGAGACACGCAACTTTTTTCCATTCGAGCATCGACGTACTATCACGGACGCCTCCATCGAGGAAATATAATATGTCCTCAATGAATATCTCATAATATTATCTCATCAAAAGATTTTGGAAATATTGTACACGTCGAATTATGAAGCTGAAAGTCAACCTAAAACAGTTTTAGCTTCGACCAATAAGTACAACGACCAGTTTAGAAAGTATCGGCATGTTTTCGGAGTGATTCTGTTATGAATTTGTTTGTACCAAATTACCTACTACTATTATTCAGTACCCCAAGCAGGAACATTTTGCAGTATCGTTACGTGTACTTAAGCGAGAAATATTGTATAAAAAGAAAGAAAGCGCCTCTAGCGGACGTAAAAGTAACTAAAATTTTCATACAATTTTCCTCATAATTCTCGTTTACGTACACGTAACATATCGCAAAATGTTCCTGCTTGGGGTACTGATGTTTATTCGTTCATTTTTAGTGTCTCGTCCCCAAAGGGTAAAAACGGGACCCTGTTACTGAGGCTTGTCTGTCTGTCTGGCTGTTTGTATGTCTGTCCGTAAATTTCTGTATTTCTTAATCGTGATAGAGTTTTGAAATTTTCACAGATGATGATTTGTGCGCGAGTTTAACTGGTACTTGGCTGGTTTTTTGTTCGTAATTTGTGAATTCATATTTATTTGTGCCTAAGACTACGTTTACCTGCTGCAACTGGCTAACGTTCTGCCTCTAAAAAAGTGATTTAGTGAGTGTCTCGTCAACTAGCGGAGAAAAATCGAGGCTTCAATACCTAATTTCCATCAGCTGTAATTTATTATAGTTTGCGTACTCTGCTTTCTCTACTGGACCTCTAGTCAAGATACATTTAATAATTACGACGGCGAAGTTCGAAAACAAAATGTATAGGATTTGACATAATGGTGTCTACAGACACACGAATTTACGGACGGAGCGTACAGCGGATCTGGTACGCTCCGTACCAGATCCGAGCGTGTGTAGGGCAGTCCGGCGAACATATGAAGAAGGCGAAGAGTTCACCGTTGTCCGCATCGGATCTGGTACGCTCCGTACCATATTCGTGCGTGTGTAGAGCTGTCCGGCGGTTTGGCCGTACAACAGTATCAGTGTTGCCAACTTAGGGATGTACCCCCCAAAATTAGGGAAAATATCTACGGGGTTTACTAGAGGACAGGATGTTTAGAGTTTACTCCTTATGAATCAATTTGTATGTAATAATAAAAATTATTTTAATGTGTGTATATAGCCAGGGATATAAAAATGTATTGGGAGTGAAATCAGATTAAGACAAGTTAGTTTTATGTTATTCACGCGTAAGTCTTTATGTTAAATACATAACCTTTCTTTCTAGCTTATTATCTCTTAGACCTGTCAATGGTATAAGTAATCAGGGGTAAAATTTGGGGAGAAATATTTTTTAAAGTGTTGGTATCACTGCCCGTTATCAATGAATTGCGGGAATCATCGTCGTCGTTTAAAAACCGCACTGTAAATAGAACTCTGTGCTAATGTAATAGAGCATAAAATCGAACACACGAGTGTCGAGCGTTTCGCTTCACTGCACCGTACCAAATTCGTGCGTGTGTAGCGACACCGAATTTGGTCTCCGGATATGGTTCGCTGTACGCTCCGTACCAAATTCGTGTGTCTGTAGATAGCATAAGGCATCGCAAGATTCGCAAGCGACATGTCACATAACGATGACATGTCAAATCCCATACATTTTTGATTTCAAAGTTCGCCTTCTAAATTATCGAATGCATCTTGACTAGAGACCCAGGTTTTTAATACACTTGGGCTTGCAATGCGACGTCCCAACTTATGTGCATCGACGTAACCGCTAATTCCGTGAGGGTGAACTTGGGGACAGTAAATTTCGTTCCGTTTTAAATTCCACGCAAATGAACATTTCTTTTAATTTGTTTGTCGTTTTGTGACTGACTACCAGCAGGTAAAAGCATTTAAAAATATATATTGTCCTACGTAGCAGAATTTATTTCTATTTTATTTATTTATTTATTTATCGGATCAGTAAACTATAACAAACAGTTAGCAATTTCCCACAAAACTGGTGTAGCAGTTCGTCTATGGGGAAAGAAGTACATTAAAAAGGTTTTAGGTTACTAACATTTTATTCTTGACGACTTCCGTGGCTCAGTGGTTAGCGCGTTGGCGCTAAAGCTGGAGGTCACGGGTTCCAATCACGCCAGGGAACAAAAAAGTTTTCTGTGTTCCTGGGTCATGGATGTGTATTAAATTTATTGTTTATTTTATAAAAAAAATCCTAAATGTATGTATAGTATATAAAGTATTAAATATTTCCGTTGTCTCGTACCTATAACACCTGCAAGTTCTTCGAGAACTTACCACGGTACCAGATTGACGTGGTGTGAAAGGATCCATAGATATTATTATTATTATTATGACTTTTCTATTCTTACTGTTCCTTTCTTAGTACCTAGGTACCTATAGGATGCAACTGACACTGTATCGTTCGCCTCCTTTTAATGCGGTTTTCTATACCATCATTTTATACAGAGAAAAGATTTGTATGTTTGTATATTTAATTGAATAGACTTCGACTGGATTGATTTAATGAAATTTGGCACACACATAGAGTAGACCAGGCTGCTTTTTATCCCGAAAGTACAATGTTCCTATAGGAGCCGCGGGCAACATCTAGTCGCCCATAAACGTTATTACAGAAGGTTTAATACGTATAATTATGGATATCTATAGCTGATGCCCGCGGCTAGCCCGCGTAAGTACAGTAACCCACAGGAACCGTATAAGTCCTAGTAAAAAGTAGCCAATGTAAGGACATAGGAACGGGACGGAAAAGGTCTCGTGGTGTACTTTATATCTGTGCCAAACTGCATGATAATCGGTTTAGTAGTTTTTACGTGAAACTGTAAATAAAGTATCCCACGGGAACCGTATATTTCCCCGCGATTAAAAGTAGCCTATGTCCTTTCTCAGGCTCTGGACTATCTGTGTACAAAATTTGATTTTAAATCGGTTCAGTAAACTACTGAAAAGGCGAAGCGTGAAAGACGGATAAACATAGACACTTTCACATTTATAATATTAGTATAGATATTATTACTAACTAAATGCAGGCCAGATGCGGGCAAAGGCTAGTTGAAATTTATTTGTTTTTCTTCTGAATAATATTAGTTTAAATAAAAAACGAACTTTTCTTGCCAGTGTTCAAGTCATTAGAGATTAAATAAGACCTAATATTTCCAATCGCATCAGTAGGTTGCATAACTGTATAGAGTTGTTACGGTTTGACATTGAGTCATCTACTCCCCCTGCCCCTCCCCCCAACTACCCCTATTACCGGCACGACAAATGGAGGACTCAATTTTTTATTAACATGTGGTTGGAAATAGCACCAAGGTTGCCAGCAGTGGACATTACAAAAGAATATTATGTTACGGCCCACCTTACGGCAATCATTGACACTTTTTATTTAGTTTAGGTTAGGAAAGGTACCAGAGGGCCTAGTCAAGATGCATTCGATAATTTCGACAGCGAAATTCGAAAACAAAATGTATGGGATTTGACGTAAGGCATCGCAAACGACATGTCACTTAACGATGCCTTATGTCAAATCCCATACATTTTACAGTCGAACTTCGTCGTCAAAATTATCGAATGCTTCTTGACTAGAGGCCCTGGTAGCTTATTTGCATGTTTTGTCCCTGTCGCTCGATATAAAGTAGGCAGCAAGTAAGCCACAAAACTTTCGAATAAGCTATAACAGACAGTTATTACCATAAATTAGTTGGTGCCTGACCAGGCGAGGGGAAAAGGCGGATGAAATTATAGGAGTCCAAAGATATAAATCTCGTATTTAACTACTTTTTTAAATTTATTAATGGAAAGATTTTGAACGTTTTCTGGGATTCTATTGTATAGGCGTATACATTGACCTTTAAATGATTTGTAAAGTAAGCAAATCATTTAAAGGTCAATGTATACGCCTATACAATAGAATCCCAGAAAACGTTCAAAATCTTTCCATTAATAAATTTAAAAAAGTAGTTAAAGAACGTTTGTGTGCAAAAGCCTATTATAAGGTCAATGATTTTATTGACGACCGCACACCTTGGGAATAGGATGACCACCTGCAAGGCTACTTCTATGTACTATAATATGTATCTGACTTTTGTCAATATTATATAGACCTAAGTTTTCACATTGTAAACAACTTAATTTTTTTTAAAAGAACAATTTTCCATCTTTTTGCTAAAAGATGGCCCCGTGCGAGTTTCTTACGCCGGTTCTTCTCGCCGGGTTAGTTCCCGAACCGGTGGTAGGCATCAAGTAGGGACAATTCTTTAAGCGTTACTTTGTAACCCATATGGAAACTTTCATTGTACTTTCATTGTACTTTGATTGTATTATATTATAAGTAAAGCGACATGTTATCATAAACTGATTTTATGAAGTTTCGACCAATGAGAATGCGTTTCACGCTGGTTTGACGTTTACATTCTTGTAAAATATCGGTTTGGCAGTTTTAGCACATCATAATGCAGGTTTTATTTAGCAGAATTGACACTCAGGGTTACGAGTAAAGGCTTAACGCCAGTCATTATGGTTGCTTTAACTATTTAATATCGAAGTTTATGTATTCATTAATCTCTATTTGTCATGGACACAGTAAAACGTGACCGTGAACACCGTGGTGACAGCACACACAGTGGTGAGGTGGTGACCTTCATTTGTTTACTATTACCTAATCATTTATTTCAATACACGCAACGTTTTAATCCTGGTTTCTGTTTTTAATTTTTAGACTATTTTTCAATTCATTACCTTAAGATTCGATAACTTGTTTGAATTGTGTTTCCGAACAAAAATGTAACAATATACACTATCTGACCAATGTGGTCCGCTGGTTCGCTTAGGTACTATAGTGCGATTCAAATGAGAATAGCATCGAGTCGGCGCCATACTGTGACGCCATAGCTGTCAATTTTACCCAATTGGGTACCTAATTAGGTAGGGTGGGCAAAAAAAGTTTTTTCTTTTAATATAATTTATTTATAAAATTGAGTGAAAAAAAAATTAATCTGAATCTAGGCTCTTCAATTTCGCTCATCTCTGTATTACTGTCCGAGTATTCATAGTCATCTAACACAGCGCCTCGTTTACTCATTTTCGAGCAAAATGAGTATGACAATAACAAAAACAATATAATTTTCGCAAGTTGCCTTGCATCAACAATGAAAAACAAAATGTTAATTTATGATTTTAAAAACGAATTATGAATGTGTATTATTATAATTAAATGTTTAGATAATTTAACGTCATTATTTCAATTCGATGATTACATCTATTATTCCTCTTCTTTTATTTATGGCAATCGCGGTTGCAATGGTTTTGCACCATTCTGCTAGTGTCGAGTATATAAAGAATTATTTCGACTATTATTATTAGCAAATAAGTTTTTCTGCTAACCGTACTTTTCAAGTGACATTTGACAGATAGAGGTCATTGTCGTTCCTATTCTCATTTGAATTGCGTTATAGATCCATAGCAAAGAATATATATTACTAACGTAATCCATAGTCCGCTTATCGATTGCATAACTCGTAATTGACATTGCTACTGATAGATGGCGCTGACCCAATTTAAACTAAGAAAGGTCAAAGGAAGTATAAAATACGTTACAGAAAACGATGATTTCTCTTAGTTAAAATAGTTTAAAACTCCATTTCACTCCCAAAGTACTCAATAAATGTTTTTCATAAAACTTTAATTGCCGAAATGAACTTTTTTTGATTTTGAGAAAGATTCATATTCAAGTCACCACTGCACTAGATAAATTTTTATGGATTCGAAAGCTCGGCGCCAGTTAAACTTAGTTTATCTACAGTTTATGTAAAATCTTCATTATAATCGGTCCACATACTAACGTAGGACGAGCAACTTCACGGTTGGAAAATACCAGCCAAGTGCGAGTCGAACTCGCGCATGAAGGGTTCCGTACCATTAAATTATTCTATAGTGCACTAGTATTAATATCGCTCAAAAAACAACAAAACAATCAAGCTTTTTGTGTGGGAGCCCTTTGGATGGATTGTATAAATAACTCCCCACACCGATTTCGGTGACGGTGGCCGGTTTCATTGAAACCAGGCCAGTTACGCAGGAGTAATTTTATAGTGCCCAAGTGTGTGCGCAGTACACAAGAGCACTCTCTCTTCCTTTACTCTCGTAATCCAGTGGGATGGATAACCGACACGACTGACGAGAGATCAGGCGCAGGTCCGGCTTTTTACATGCCCATCCGATGCATGGATCATCTTTCTTGTCAGACAATCAGGTTATCGGCCTGCATTGTCCTAACCAAACTTGGAAACAACAATTTTTGTTATTCCAATGCGGGAATCGAACGCACGACCTCCGAGTCGAGAGCCAATGTTCGAACCACTAGATCACGGAGGCTGTTATTGTATTATGGATTGTATATTTAGTATTTGTTGTTATAGTGGCAACAAATTTACATTACCCCTCCTTTTGGCTTCACCGTAGTCGGGTGAAAAGTACGGGTAATAAAATTGGTGGTTAATTTTTTTACTTTGGATAAGTTTACTATATAAGTTTAAAGTATGTCACGTCGTATTTATTAGCCACATGATTGGGAGGTTTGTATAATTAAAGAGGTTTGTCCGTGGGAAGCGGCAAGTGCTCGAGGTCTAAGCATAAGAGAATGGCGTTTTTGCGTACTTTCTACATCAAACAACCAACGCTATTTCTGTTGTTGGTAATCAACAAGCATGCAATAGTGGAAAAAATTAGGTACCCAAATAATGGAATAGAATATGCATAGCATAGGAGATAATTGAAAACTCTAATTAAAAAAAAAATGGAAGGTAAATCTTTAACGAATAAAAGTACCCCTTTAGACATTTTTATACTAAGTAGCGATTAGCTTTGTAACAATAGCTGCTAATAAGGCAGAATTTCCGACCCATGCAATAATTGTTCGCTTGAATATATTTTTTATCCTCTATAATACAATGTCAATATTCTGTTGCGAACATAACCCCGATTCTTGTAATTAACTTATTTTGCTTTTATTGAATTTTAATTGAATCATCTTGATATTACCATAAACTGGTTTTTGTAATTTCGACCGATCAAAACGGGTTTGGCGTTGGTTTGACGTTTAGGAGATACTATTTTGCAGCTTTAGCATATCGGTACTGGATCGTAACTGTATTATTACAGGACTTAATTAGCAGAATAGACCTAGTGGTTATTCTTTAATTTTACTTTCTGTTGTATAGTTGTACAAAAATCGCTACCTCTCGTAATTTACAGTCTCAACTGCATGAATGTTTTAAGAGTAGCTCGAAACAGTGGCCGGTAGTTGTATTATACATGTTTTCCACAAGTGTAGCACGTCACCAATAATTACTATATTCTGTCTATCATTTTGTTGGAAGTTATTCCTTTATTATAAAACAATAGCTTTTGCCCGCGGTACCGCCCGCGTAATGTATATCTCACGGGATCATTGTACTTTGTCGGGATAAATAATTGTAGCCTGTTTTAATCCAAAGCATGAGCTATGAAGTACCACATATGTATTTCATTAAAATACAGTTACTAATTTTTGCGTGAAAGAGTTGTAAATGTCCGTCCATCTGTCTGTCCATCCATCCATCGATTTTCACAAACTTACATTTAAAATATTTGTAGGATTTAAAATATATAAAATACAGTATAAGTACGACCATATTATCGTACATCGTCTGTCATTTCATCAAAATTAGGAGGGCCTATTCACAGGCTATCGCTCTCTGCTATCCGACATGACAAGGACAGCATGTGACTAGAGTGTCACTAAATTTAACCATCGTTTTAGTATTCGGACATAAGGGATTTTAACAGAAGATAATTTTTTAACAAAATATATTTAAAAAAATAAAAATTAACAGAAGATACCTACTTCCCTTTTGGTGGTCGCAACGCAACTCGCAATCTAACCCACCGATACCTACCTTATTCTATCGTATTAGTAGTTTAGTTAGGCGTTTAATCTGCGGAACATACAAACATACCTAAATAGACTGATTAGCTCATTACCATCCGTGGTCGGGTAAAAAAGTATAAAGTATTTATACTTTTACCACACACATAGACGAGATTTATCATATTAGTAAATGTTTGTTGCAGGTATTTGAGGTGGTTCTAGGAATGTATTCAGCTGACGTGTACAAGGATGGATCGTCGTGCCGTCATCTCCGCCTCCACTCCTAGGAGCAGAGCGATGGATAAATATGAACAGCTGTCTGTGGTAAGTAAACAATGGCTGGGACAGTGGGACTATATGCATCGGAATCCGGAAGACCGTAGAAAAACCTGAGCATTTAAAGCAGAAACTCTGCGCTAATTTAATAGAGTTGAAAATCGAACACTTGAGTGTCGAGTCAAATGTCAATGTCATATGACAGCTCGACACCTGACACTTCGATTTTCAACTCTATTGTATTGGCACAAATTCCTATTTTCAGTGCTCAGGATTTTCTCCGGCCTTCCGGATTCCGGTGCATATAGTCCAAGCCTACGGCCGTTGCATCGAATTTTCGGGTGAGCGCAGCGCGGCGGGCAGTGACAGCAGCGGCAACGCGCGCATTCTCCGCTTGACAGGACATTTATGACAAACGGTCGCGCGTCGCCGCTGTTGTCACTGTCCGCCCGCGCCGCTGCTGTGAACGTCCACCCGAGCTGCTGCTGCTGTTACTGCCCGCCCGCGCTGCTGCTGTGACTGCCCGCCCGCGGGGCTGCCGTCACCGCCCGCCCGCGCTACTGCGCCACGCCGCTCACCGCGAAATTCGAGGAGCGCGGCAGCTGTGGTGTCACCAATGACTACTTAAGGGACCAAAGGCTTATTTGACATAGATGAATAAACACGAATGATTCGCATACTAGTTTTCTTTTTTTTAATGATAAGTGTAGTAGTAAAACCAAGTAAAACCAAATAAATTATACCATTAATTAAAAAAACCAAAAAACCTGACTTCGTCAAATAATTTTACTCAGATGTACTCTCACGACTAGGACGAATCTAATGATACCTCTCAAGCTAAAATGCGACAAGTCGTTTAGTCTCTACAGCGTGCCAAAGAAATATACATTCATACATACACTCAAAAAACATAGCCCATCTTCTGGGGTAAAAAGGGGGTATCAGGTAAAAAGAAGTGAAGAAATCAACTAGCGACAATAAACTTTAGGCTGAGGAGGGTGCATGTTTCTGCCGGCCTTGCTCGTACGTCGTGTGTGACCCGTTCTCATTTGCGAAACGTCCCCCTGTCACGACATAGATATTTATGGTGATATTCGCTAACAAACAGTTGATGTCACATGTATATTATTCGCCACGTGAACGAATAATCTTTTTATGGAATCAGACCGGCAAACTAGCAGACAGAAAACGCCCGCAAAGAGTGCGTTGCAGACTACATACATTTTTGTTTACGAAGTTCGATGTCAAAATTATCGAATGCATCTTGACTAGAAGACCCTGTTCTTTAAAAACCCTACCTTCGGCAACCACACTCGCTCACTCGTCGAAAATTAATACAAGCTTCATTTTGCGGCAATTTTTTGTAAGGTCATGAGTAAACGTGGCATCTTCAGTAATCATTCAAAATGCAAAACCATTGACGAGACCTTGATTTTACTCTCAACGCGCCTAGCGAGGTTTTACATGAACAACGTTTGGCAGGTCGGTGAAGGCTCGTACGGCGTGGTGCTGAAGTGCCGGCGACGTGATACCGGCCAGCTGGTGGCCATCAAGAAGTTTCTGGAGACGGAGGAGGATGCGGCCGTGAGGAAGATGGCGCTGCGGGAGATCAGGATGCTGAAGGTAAGGCACAATAGCAATATTTGTGATAAAGTTCAGGAGCAGTTAACTTGTCTTAAAATAATTGAAATTTTTCAAAAAGCTTCTGAATAACCCGAGAGCAGCAAATGACGCGACCTACTTAATACTGGGCTTAAATATTACGGTTTTCCGGAAAATGGTGAGATCTTCTATGATGTACCATTCATTAGGTGTATAATTTCAAGTCATTGTGCAATGTGCAATGACAATTTGATGTCAATTATTTTTACAATGGTAGTGTTTCACAAGAATATTATTATCAAACAATTATCTGTCAGAACATGATCTCTCTAAAAACTTATTTACCATATACAATTCACGATTAAAATATCGTTTGAAATTTACAGAAACTCCGTCACGACCACCTGGTCAACATGATCGAGGTGTTCCGTCGGAAGCGGCGGTTCTACCTGGTGTTCGAGTACCTGGACCACACACTGCTGGACGAGCTGGAGAGCACTCCGGGAGGTTTGGGAGAGGAGACCGCTAAGAGGCACCTGTACCAGCTACTGAAGGGCATCGAGTATTGCCATCAGAATTCTGTGAGTATTAACTTGGATTCGGGGATTACCATATTTTTTAACATTAGACCACTGGTAGGTGCCCTTCTTTACTAAGCAAAACACAACCGTATCGTTATATTTTTAACCGGTTTTATGTGTGATCTTGAAACTACTCCCATGCTGCCCATTCCTTACCAAACAGTCTTAGAAGTTTCTCTCGCAGGAGGTAAATGCGTTAGTAATTAGTTACATAATTTTCTTCCAATTTCTTCCAGATAATCCACAGAGACGTAAAGCCTGAGAATGTTCTGGTGTCCAACAATGGTATAGTGAAGCTGTGTGACCTGGGTTTCGCCAGAGCTCTCGCCGCGCCCGGTGAGCCCTACACAGAGTATGTGGCCACGCGGTGGTATAGAGCGCCGGAGTTACTGGTGGCAGAACACAGGTAGGACGTAAAGGGATTTTGGACCTTTTCAGTTTTTGATCCTTTATGTTTCGCGCCTTTTAAAAAGCACGTTAAATTTCTGAAAAACTCTTACCAAAACTATACCACAACTATCAGGGCCTATAGTCAAGATGCATTCGATAATTACGACGGCGAAGTTCGAAAACAAAATGAATGGGATTTGACATAACGCATCGCAAGCGACATGTCACATAACGATGACTTACGTCAAATCCCATACATTTTAGATTTTGAAGTTCGCCGTCGAAATTGTTGAATGCATCTTGACTAGAGGCCAGTTATATTTGTCCCACAGATACTTGACTAGAGGCCAGTTATATTTGTCCCACAGATACTTGACTAGAGGCCAGTTATATTTGTCCCACAGATACTTGACTAGAGGCCAGTTATATTTGTCCCACAGATACTTGACTAGAGGCCAGTTATATTTGTCCCACAGATACTTGACTAGAGGCTAGTTATATTTGTCCCACAGATACGGCCCAGAAGTGGACATCTGGGCGGTGGGATGCCTGTTCGCGGAGATGCTGACCGGCGACCCGCTGTTCCCCGGCGACTCCGACATCGACCAGCTGGCGCTCATCGTCAAGGTCATCGGTGAGTTCTAGAAGGTTTCAGATTTGGTTAAAAAGGATTCCGCATAATTTTGACTATCACCTCTCATGACAAACTGAGAGAATGCAAGAAGTAAGAACATACAGAAGGTTGTACCTACAGCATGCTGACGTGTAATCTCGATTACCTATGTAAAAACTTTTAAACATCATGATAGTAATTTATCTGTAAGAGTTTATTTAGAGGCTTACATTCTCTATCGAGAGGAAACTAAGAATGTCTCTTATGTCTTCAATCATCGAATATCATCAGCTGTTTTTATTCCTTCTGTTACATTGCATAGCACTGGGCCTTTAGTCAAGACGTATTCGACAATCTTCGACGGCGAAATTAGAAATCAAAAATGTATGGGATTTGACATAAGTAAGTGATACAAATAAGTCGCTTGCGATGCCTTATGTCAAATCTCATACATTTTGTTTTCGAACTTCGCCGTCGGAATTATCGAATGCATCTTGATTAAAGGCCCAGATAAGCTTACCCTTCTTCATTCCCAGGTAAACTAGCCCCCCGACACCAGCAAGTGGTCTCGCGGCTGGCGGGCGCGGGCGGGGCGGGCGGTGCGGGCGCGCGGAGGGCGGCGCGTGCTAGCGCTATACCGGGCGCGGGGCTGGCGCGCGAGCTGCTGGCGGCGTGTCTCCGGACCGAGCCGAGAGCGAGGCCGACGGCCAGCGCGCTCCTCAGGCACAAGTGAGTGGTTTCGCAGACAGACGGACAATAAAGTGTTCCTATGAGGGTTCTGTTTTTTCCTTTCGAAGTACGGGAACCCTAAAAAAAAGGGCGCAGTTACAAGCTCGCACAGGGCGCAGAAAAGGCTATTTACGGCACTGATAACTACTAAACTATTGCACTGAGAGTTAAAGGGGTTTTGTATTTTATTTTTTATTGTAGTGAGCACTGAGCATGTATGGCATCAGGTAAATTGTAATGTTCATAATAACTATTCGAGTATATTTTTAACGATTTACGATCACCATTATTTTACTTTAACCCCCTTACTAATAAACGCCGTATAAGCTTTGAATAGTTATACAGTGTTTTGTCTCCTTCTATCGAATTAAACATGTCACTTGTGTGATGTGAACAAAACACTGTATAAACTATTCAACGCTTATACAGCGTTTATTAGTAAGGGGGTAAAGGAATATCACAAGATAGATGTCTCTGTTTTTCAGATACTTCGTCGCGGACGGTTTTGCGGAGAGCTTCAACGCTGAACTTCGAAAAAAATTAAGCAAAGATATTGAAAAAAGTGTAAGGATATTTTTTTGTTTATTTATTTTATAACATATTTATGCAACAGTTAAGCTAATAATTGTAGCTGTCTTTGTCTGTCAAGTGACTTTTTCAACGTATCGTTGACAACTTTTTTAATAAATTTAAAAAAGTAGACAAAGAACGTTTGTGTGCTAAAGCTTAATATAATCTAAATGATTTTGGTAACGATTGCACACCTTGGTAATAAAATGTCCCCTGCAAGGCTGTCTCTATTATGTACTTTTGACTTTTGTTATAATTATCTAACGTCATAGATACATACATATTTTACATGTAAACTTAATAGTTTACAATGTAAAAATATATTGCTTTAATAAAAATAACAATTTTCCATCTTTTTTCTAAAAGATGGGCCCGTGCGAGTTTCTTACGCCGGTTCTTTTCGGCGGGTTAGGGTTGAACCGGTGGTAGCTTTTTCTGTTGACTTGAAAAAAGCTTGATAAATTTTATTTGGAAATATACAAAAAATCATAATATTTCATATCAGACAAAGACAGCAATATTAAATAGCTTGTCCGTTGCGTAAATATTTTTATAAGGGGGTTAGCGTGAACCCCTTAAATACTATGTAGTATTACGAATAGTACGAGAGTAGTAGTACGAGTATATTAAAATAATGTTTGGTCTATCGAATCTATACTAATATAATAAAGAGGAAAAGTTTGTTTGTTTGTTTGCATTGAATAGGCTCCGAAACTACTGGACCGATTTTGATGAAATTTGGCGCAGATGTAGAGTAGACCGCGGGGTAGGACATGGGCTACTTTCATCGTGGAAAAATGTACGGTTTCTGCGAAATCAACTTTTGCGCCCACGAAGTCGCCGACATCTAGTATTATATAGAATTCTTGTCACAGTGTTTGTAACCAACTATCCAAACTCCTCCAAAACGGCTCTACCAATTTTTATGAAGGTTTATAATATTAGTGGTCGTAAACTATTTTTTTTTACCAACGAATGATCATTGTGGTGGCAGAACAAGGTTGTAAGGTTAGTTACATGTGCATAGATAAAACTTATGTTAACTTATGTACCTACAGTACGAGCAAGTTGTTAATGGCCCTCGGCAATCATCGTCTTTCTATGGAAATTAAATTACAGACGATGTATGAATGGCGACTTCATAAAATAATAAAAAGAATAAAATATTCATCTGAACACTGAACTTCGACATAGAAATCTAAATCACTATAACTATGAAATGTTCAGTTTCCCAGGGTAGATCTATTTTTCTACTAGCAGCCGTTTCCGAGATTTAGATTTTATATATACCAAATTGTCTCGTTTAAAGTATATATTGAACGATAAGTTATAGGGTATGTTCTGATATGCACTGGACCACTGTATGACGTCAATTCAGTATACTGTGAAGCCGATCCTTTATAGCCAGATAAACTACAGATGAATGGTCTTCATTTTGACGTTTGAACTTTTTAATCACGTGATCAGAGTACTGCAAGTACCTTACCTCGAAAACGCTAGTGCTCACAGTAGAATATAGCGGAGATTAATGACGTCATGGGGTACTGCGGCAGTATACTGCTGTTTATACTGGCAGTCCATAACGGAACGAATTTTTCTACAGCGATAGCACTGTGCATTATGCAGTGCTCGCAGTGCATATCGGCACATACCCTAAATAACTTCTCTATCTTTGACCATTTTCGCAGTCGCCACAGCAGCCACCGGCGGCCGTCCGCGTCCCGGGCAAGCCTCGACACCAGTGGACGCTGAACGTTATATCAACGGTGAGAACATTTTGTTTTTTTTTATTCGGGAAACCAACAGCTTATAATTAAGAAAGTAGAAAGCAGCACAGTTAGAGTTAAACCTATAATAGGTTTCCACTAATAGCTATAGAATATATAGTATACAAACCTGACAACAAACACAAGTTACTAACAATAATAATAAAATGAGCCTAGATCTAAATACATGGAAATTAAAGTTTAAAAAGTTTCTTTTACTAATACCTATACTTATGAATAATACAAATAGGTACCATACTTACATCAATCATTAATGACCAAAAATTGTTTATTAAATTCAGATCTTGCTTTAGCAACATCAGTAGCAAAGGGGTCTAAGTCCTTTATTTTGATGCTTCACATTTACTGGACGTACCGCGATGGCTTACTTTAGGTTTTTGTCAGTTATCCTAACTCTATTTCATAGAGAATAGAGTAAAAGAAGCAACATCTCTCTAAGGCCGAAAAGCTAAAAAGTGTCCGACGAAAGTAATTAAATAATAGTTCTAAAACTGGCCATAATGGCGCTAGAGTCGGAACGTATGATAGTATGAAGTTTGGAATAAGAGATGGAGTGAAGTGAGTTGAGTTTAGTTTTTTTTAATTTTTGATGACTTTAGTAGACTAAAAGTAGATTCAGTAAATCATGAATATTCTACTTACTCGCGTAGTCGAATACTTATATTTTTTAAATATAACCGAAGAAGATGCTAAGATTTAGTTATCCGTTTAAATTTTGCCGCTTTAGGTATGCCACCGTCAAATTGTAAAATCCGTTATATTGTAATATTACTAGAGATATTATAAAAAGTCGACAGATTGTCAAATAAAAATTTCGCCTTTCAATTGTACGCATTATTTTTCGTTATATTGTAATATTTACCGTGCCGATTGGTTAAACGGCAAGTGCCCCGCGCCGCCATATTTGTTTGCTTTTTCATAATATTATAACTAATAACGAAAAATAATGCGTACAATTATATGGATACATTTTTATTTGACAATCTGTCGACATTTTATAATATCTCTAGTAATATTACAATCTAACGGTTTTTACAATTTTACGGTGACAGGTACACCCCGTTGCGTCTGTAGCGCCCCCTATTAACGCTTTTTACGGACACTTTTGTGTATGGAGATGGTACTCCTAATCTCTATTCTCCATGTTCTTTTTTGATGCTCTATTCCAGTGTTTTTCAACCTTTTTCATGATGCGACCCCCCTGGTATGAAAAAAATATTTCACGACCCCCCGACCCTTCGCTTTTTTTACCCGACTGCGCGACGCAAAGGAGTGGTAATGTATTTATATCATGTATGTATGTGTATGTTACAGTGTTTCAAATATTCATTTCATACGACGTTTTTATGCGTCTCCATAATTAGGATTTGGATATAAGTACATAATATATTAGGTCTTTATCTATGAAATTGCCGTTTTGTATGAAAAAATTAAAACATTTTTTTCTATGTATTTATTATTTGTATTAATCGAAGTAATCACCCATGCAATCAATGCATCTTTGCCAACGTAGTGGCAGTTTATTGATGCCCTTCTTAAAGAAATCAGCTGGACGGTAGGCAACAAATTCTTCAAAGGCATTTTGTACTGCCTCTCGGGTATTGAATATTTTTCCCGCCAAGAAATTATCCAAATTCTGGAAAAAGTAGTAGTCTGTAGGCGCAAGGTCTGATGAGTAGGGCGGATGACGGAGAGCTTTCAACCCCAGTTCTTGCAACTTGGAGACCGTCTGCTGTGCAGTATGAGGTCGCGCGGTGTCGTGCAGGAGCAGCGGAGACGAGCGATTGGCCAATGCTGGTTGGAGATGTGGCAGCTTCTCCATCATTGTGTTCAATTCTTCACAGTACACATCTGCAGTAATGCTCACCATGTTTGGTAAGAAGCTGTGATGAATCACACCGGCGCTAGACCACCAAACAGTGACCATAACTTTTCTAGGAGTAAGTTTTCGTTTAGGGCATTGTTTAGGTGCTGAACCAGGATCCAACCAACTTGCTGAGCGCTTGCGGTTATCAAAAAGAATCCATTTTTCATTGCAGGTAACAATGCGGTTCAAAATTCCTTGATTTGTGTGTCTGTTGAGCAGTGCAAGGTACGTCTCGACGCGTACTTCGCGCTGGTGGTCATTGAGTTCGTGGGGCACCCATTTGTCAAGCTTTTTTACCTTGCCAATTTGACGCAAATCGACCAATATTGTTTTGACGCTAACGTCGAAAGCTGCTGCTAATTCAGCCGTAGATTTAGCCTTTAATTCGTCATTGTCGACCAAAGTCTTCGGACGACCGCGAGGTTTATTTTTCAGTTCGAAATTGCCATAACGGAAGCGAGCAAACCAATAACAGGTGGAGCGTTGGTTTGTTGTGTTAGCTCCGTAAACGTCGTTGATGTTGCGTGCCGCTTGTGCCGCGTTGCTGCCACGACGGTACTCATATTCCATAATTACTCGAATTTTTAACGTATCCATGATGACGAAAAAGATTGAAATGCGATGAAAATGTAACACTAATCAATAAACAAATGACTACTTTTGGAAAAAGAATTCCATGTTTTTAAAATAAAATTAATTTGAAATTAGAATTCTTAGCCAAACAAAAATTATTTTGATTTGAAATGGCCAATATTGCAGAATGGCAATTTCATCAATGATCGATTTATGAGTATATCCTTTTGTTAAAATTCTCTTACTTAATAAATCAATATTTTTAATCTTTATTGCTTTTTACTAAAGTTCCCTCGACCTCCGGCGACCCCCCTACAGAAGATTCGCGACCCCCCAGGGGGTCGCGACCCACAGGTTGAAAAACACTGCTCTATTCTATAGGTTGTTTGTTAACTGTCAACAATCTAAAAATGTGTTTTTTTATTACTAGTGTTTTTTTACCAGCAATGGAACGGAAGATTAGCATGAGAGGGTGTTTGTTGCCACCTCAGGTTGCCACGAATATCTCCAAAAGTGCTATACCGATTTTGATGCGGTTTTCAAACACCAATTTGTGTTTTAAGATTGGTTTTTATGATAAAAACTCACCAGGGGACGCTGCAGGAAAAAAACATTATTGTCAAATTTGTCATTTATCTACTGAACTATTTTGTTTTGTGATTCCAGGACCTCAGCAGATCGCACCCCAGCAGCACCGCGGGCGAGTCCCTTATTGACTACAACTATGTACCAAGTATGATATTATGATATAGGTACTTCCCAGTGACTGGGGTTCTTATAACTCCATTCCTATCGGCTTCAATTACCACTTACCTTTTGACCCTCATCCAAATTCCTATATCTATTATACAGGCTACGGATTCCCTATGAAGGAGAACCTTTGCCATTGATATTTTTTTAAACCTTTCATACAAGAGGAGTTTCACATTATGGTTAACGACAAAACGAAATGATACCCGACGCTGCATTTTCAAGATTGAACTTTCAGAAGAAGACTCGAAGAAAATTGAACTTAATTCATTAATCACAAGAATATACACGCTTCATTGTAAAGGCGTGACTCCTGTTCGAAACATTACACAGAAAACACGAAACAAAAACATTTGTTTCCATACACAAGCTGTCTCCAGCTACAGAAAATGTTTTTGGTCGAAACAAAACATTTTGTGCAGACACGATCTAAGTTCCGACGAGGAAGACGTATTAGCGCTCACAGTTTTAGTGATTGTAGGTGAAAAGAATGTAGAATCTAGGAGAAAAGAGGGGTTCTGAAAAGGCTACTTTAAGTGTTTCATAAAAGTATTTTTTTCAACTCATAAAATATATGTGCGCCATTTTACGCATTTCTATTGAAAACTGACAAAATTTGTGTTTTTTAATTAAGTCAGGCCGTATATTATGAGCGATCACAAATCAAACACAAAAAACACAACAAGCAAAACTATGAACCTTAAAAACCTGTACCTAGGTGTCATGTGAACGATGTGAACACTAGTTAAGAAATGAAACATTTCTTCCCCTCTCTACCCGCGCGGGAATGTTTTTCGTCCGTCTCCGAAAACAAAAACATTGTCTATTCCTAGACAAATGTGTATAGCCACGCCCCAATGTTTCATGTTTTCTGTGTAATGTTTCGAACAGGAGTCACGCCTTAAGAGTTCGATGTGCAGTGTATCTATACTAATAGTATTGTAAATGCGAAATTGTGTCTGTCTGTCTGTTACCTCTTCACGCTTTAACCGCTGAACCGATTTTTATGAAATTTGGTATAGACATACATTGCGTCCCGGGAAAGGACATAAGATATTTTTTATCGCGAAAAAGTAGTGTTCCCGCGGGTTAATGTATTTACACGGGCGGAGCCGCGGGCAAAAGCTAGTGTTTGATGTCATATGAAATGTGTATCTTTTTGTGTAGTGAATAAAGTTTAATTTTGAATAGCTATCTTAACCCTAGAATCGTAACCTGGGGTACAAATTGAAAAAAATAAACGAAAATCGCCATAACTTTTTAAGTATGCAGATGACTGTTTTCAGATTCTTGGTAATCTATAAGGGATATAAAACACACTTGTAAGCCAAACGGGAGCTAATTCCACTAACTCTTTGATGATGAAACAAGTGCTTGGGGTACACCAGTATCCCAGGGTGCTGTTAACGTTAGTTCAAATACGCAATATTCGCAATATATAATTAAACAAAAATATGTTTAAATTTGGTTTTTATTTGCTCAAATGCTTACATAATTTTAGTAAAGCTAGCATAAATAAAGAATTTTGTGTTTTACAAATTTATTTTTAATTTTTTTTTGTATTATTGTTTATCTACACCTTGAGACATCTCTTTTTTCCTACAAATATTTGACCTTTGCTTGAAACACCATGATTATTGATATCATTAAAAAATAAATGGTTTCGAATACAACAATCCTTCTACAATATTAAACAAAACAAATATTTGCAAGGACATAGTCCCATTATCAGATATTTCGAAGCTAATTATAAGTGACGTGCGATTCATTCACTTATTATGCGCACCAATTGATTTTTATAATAATACTTTATAAGATATTCTAAATGAAATTAATGTAGTTTTAAATTAAATGGTACATAATTAAGTATCATAATTGTACATTTTGATGTTGAAACATGTCTTACATTTCTCGATAATGAGTTTAATTTCATGGGGTACCTGAGTACCCCAGTGTACTGTTTACGTTCGGCTACGATAGGTACGGTTCTAGGGTTGATAATGCAACGCTGCGTGGCATCGCGTATCGTCGCGATGAACTGCGGCTAGAGTGACTACTGACTACTGACTACAAGTTAGACTACCGGGAAACGCCACTGAATATTGTTTGAGTTTATACTGGGTGATTTTTAATTCCCTTTCAAGAGAAACAGGCTGTAATAGCTTACATGAAATAAAGTACTGTGGCGTACTTAGCTTTAAAACATGGACTTCAAATTTAATATCATTATTTACGAATTTATACATTTAAAAAGTATTTCAGAAAAAAATACATTGAAATTACAAATAATTGTCACCCTATTACTTGGTGGCGCGTGATTGGAGCGTATACGGGCATCCCCGCAGGGGGCACCCCGGCATCCCCGCAGTAGGGTGACCTAAATTTATGATCTTTTTAAGATTTTCCAACCTTCGAATACTTGAGCTTTAATTTTGTAAATTTAATCTAATTTTGAAACAAAACATGCCAGTTTCTTTCGAAACAGAATAAAAATCACCCAGAATTGTCAATTTTATTTCAGATGCAGGTGAGAACAGTGTCATGGCCAATAAGAAGTCGCACAGTCCGCCGTTAATTTCAGATACGGTAGGTAATTTGGTATTACGTACTTTTTACAAGCTTTTATTTAGTTTCACCTGTCCCGTCGTCTGTAACAGAGTCTTGCAAGTTAAATTTGACCCACTTTCCGGTTGGCCATGAGAAAGCCACTGTAACAGTTGATATTGCATATACAAACTCTGTGAAGTGAGTGTACCTACTCTTCCATAAGGATCAAGTGTAACTCATCCCGTAATTTTAGCTTTTTTTCGGAGTGATTATTTTTAATCGGACTTGATTCAGGGCGGCAGCAGCACGGGATTCGGCGCGCGGTCCCTGGCGCGTGCCGCCCATACCTTCCAGAACTTTCCTCAACCTAACGACAGCTATCCTAGGACACCGTACATCAAAAAGTTGGTATAAGACTGTATAATATCATAATTCTCGGACCTAAAAGACATGTGGGCTCTGGCCACATCGCAGCATGGACGTAAAAAAAAGGCGGACGGAAGATGAGAGTGAAGCCCAACAATGGCGGCGACTTACGTTTGTGTGAGATTTACGGATAACTGCCATTAGCGTACTGGCGGCCGATCGTCTTACTTTGCTGTGAATGTGTGCGTGCGGCACGTGTCGCTACGATACGGCTGTCTTACTTTGACTGCTTCACTGTTCATATTACTGAAGCGGTGTCCGCCTTTTTTTTACGTTCATGCATCGCACATCAATATTACAAAAACATATTACTTTAGGCTGGGACAATATTGCCCAGAATCCGTAAGGCCGCGGAAAATTCAGAGCACTGAAAATAGAGAAACAAAAAAAAAACAGAAATTCTGCGGTAATACAATAGAGCTGAAAATCGAGCACACAAGTTGCTACGAAACCTTAATAAACTGGTTACAGAATTTTCCTTTCCCAAAATGTCCCTTCTCTGAAATATCCCTATCCCAAAATGTCCCTTTCTCATATAATATATCGGAGTTCTATCGTTACATCTTTTATTTTTCTTTACCAAAGTAGATAGGACCCGACAGTCCCTTTGGGTACGGAACTTTAAAAAACTAAGTTTATTTTAAGGAACTGAAATTTTGGAATCAGGGGACATTTTGAGGAAGAAACATTTTAGGGACGGGACATTATGGACCCGAACGCTGTGCGTTGATACATCAGTTAATCAGCTTTGCCTTTTATACCTATAATATATTTTCATTTTAAATTCTTTTACAGAGTGAGCAACAAGTTGATGGTGGACGAAGAGCTTCTGGGAGTTAGAGGAATGGTGAAGAAGACCGGCAAGAAGACTCTGCCAGACCTCTCCCTCCCCTACGTGACAGGAGGTAAAACTTATAGGAGTAAGTTGGGCTTTCGTAACTCGTTTGAAGGACGCGGATACGCGTGTCATCGGCACGTTGCACATAGTCTGCGCATTTATAGTCCGCCGCACACACACACACACACACACACACACACACACACACACACACACACACACACACACACACACACACACACACACACACACGCACACGCACACACACGACTTGCTGGTGACCTGGAACCAAATAAAAATTTATAATACTATGATTCAGTTAAGTCACCTTTAAGTACCTATATCTATCGTTATACAACAATATTATCGAACCTTAATTATTTAATTTCTTTCAGCTAGTAATAGTCCATTGAAGAAGGCGAAGAAACCACAGAAGACCATCATCAAAAATTACGACCCTTGGGAATTCCAGGTAAGCGTTTCAGTTAGTTAAACTTCCCACCTTCCACCAGTATACTAAAATTTATAGTATACGAGAATGAGATTCGTATATTTTTCAGAAGCACTTGTCTTAACTATTTTCGATACAATCCCATTTTGGTCCACGCGTTGACTTATTCCCGTACGCGCCAAATCTGCACAACAATTTTTTTTTTCAATATTTTCTGGCTTTGAATTCTAGCGAATTTAGTTAGATCGTCATGAGATGATAAATAAAAAAAATATCTATTTTGATACGAATTTCGATATTTGTTTTTTTGTATCGATATATCGATATTTTTTCAACAAGGCTAGCGCCAATATTGCGTGTGCGAGCGAGCCAACCTGAAAATCAAAACGGAATGTAATCAATCATATTTACGAAAATTGCCCCCTGTCTTAGATTTATGAATATATTAACTTCAAACTCTTAGATAATGATATTTAGTTTGTATTTGTCCTAAAAAAATATTCATGTTATAAACCATTTCCAGAGCAACATTTCTGACGTGACCGGCCAAAAGACGCCAACCCTCCCGTACATGTGACTATACGGACGCGGCTTGTGGAGAGCCGACTACTGACTGTACTGCTAGAATGTGCCTGGATAAATACTCGAGAGATGCCAACTTATGATGGCAGGGCCGGACCGTAAGTGTAGGGGGCTCTGGGCTAATACTACTTAGGGGCTCACCTAATTACTCAAAGTTTAGAAAAAAACTGTAAAATACCTACGTTCTGTTTAATTTAGTAAATTTTTTTTCGCAATATCTATTCTCCTATCTATTTATGTCTTTGACTTGACTTAGATGGGACCCTTGAAACCACGGGGCCCTGGGCTGTAGTCGTCATAATAATATAAAAGCCATAGTATGGTAGAACTGGCCCTGTATAATGGGATAAAATATGACCCAAAAGAGTGGGATAAGTTTTAGATGTTACCCACACTAGCAGACCTAAACGTCTACAGACGTGCAGCCATTTCAAACTTTTTGGCTATTTTTTTTGTCAAACGTACCTAATTCTAGTAATTTTTTTAATCATCATTAGTGTAAGTGGCAACTCTCGACTGTTTATTGAGGTATATTTTATTAATGCAGCAATAGGTTACACTTTTAAAACAGCTTTGGTAATTTTCGCAGTATTTAAAGGATATCACTGCGAATTATTTTTGAATAGATAGTATAATACTATTTTATTTTAGTCCTTTTATCCAAATAGCTTTAATCAATTTTCTCGTCAGTCGTTTATCTAATTTTATATTTTTTATGAATTAAATTGAAAAACTTGTCACATTTGCTCCTAAGTTTTTTATCTGTGGATATTGCCAGAGCTGTTTTAATATTGTGCCCGTTTTGTATTGTATTTATTAAAATAAAAATAACTTAAATATTAATTGCAATCATTAATAAATTATTCGATACGATATATTATAAAATCATTTAGGAATATTTATTGATAAAATTTGTAAATGTGTATGAAATGCATTTTGTAACGTTTTATATAAATTTAATGTAATTGTTTTGTTTACTGTAATTAAAGGTTTAGAATTATCCATTTGCAGTTTCTTTCTTTTCAATTTATTTATACCTACTCTATCAACTCTATCAATTCTATAAATTTAAAAGTACCTATACCTATCAAGTGTATGACGTAGGTATATTTATTTATTTATTTTTAATATATTCAAATTAATTTATATTATGTCAGTCCAATCATTCCAAATATTAATATCGCTAGTACATAATGGCGATTGATGTTAGAAGGGTGAAAATTTAAGGTTATACGTATTTTAAAATTAAACCGTTAACAAAAAAAAACGATAAAAATATATTATATACTCATAATATTGTGGTCTTTTCTCTTTTTTTCTTATCTCTTTTAACGGTGTAGGAAAACATCGTGAGGAAACCCGCACATAGTTGGCCCCAGACGTATTGACCAGTTCATTCCTCTGGACTAGGCTGACTATGTTGTGAGAATGATGTATGTGCTTGGGCAACCATACGACATTTAAAAACCAACTGTCCCAGGCACTACAGTATTTCAAGAGTGGTTACTTCGCTCGAAGAATACTGTATAAATCATCCATTGTGGTCTTTTAGGTGTATGAAAATATGGCTTACAACCTAATCTCATACCGAACAAACCTGCAGAATTTCATAAATCGATCAAGCCGTTTCTGAGAAGGTAAAAATTAAAGAGGGAATACAATTACAAGTTTATTATTTAATTGGCAGTTACAATGACAAAGTTATTGCATATCGGTCGCTTTTAAAACTAAGCAGCGAGTTGACATTTACAAAACAAATATACCTACCTAGCCACAGACATCGACTAGACCACGCAAGTGTATGTACTTCACGTGTAACTTCGTGTGTAAGAGAGGAGTAAAAATTATTACTTCCTTCAGCGCAATTTCTTCTCGAATATTCTCGGTGCCAAATGTCAATCGAAAACTAAAAACGCGACGAGGCAGCGCGCGGGGACGGCCTTTGAATCGTTTACTCGGGGATGGGGAGTTATAATCACTAACGGCCCGTTTCAATGACCTATTTATGTATAACTATATGTTAGAAACGTCAAATTTGTATCGTTGCGTTACTAGTTGAGACTTGCGTTATCTAGTCAATAGGTGTCTGTGTACCAAGCTAACTTAACCTAATGCAACCACTTTTTGCAATCACTGAAGAAGACAATTTACCCTTATTCAAAAAAATATTTACCAATAAATTTGCTAATAACCAGAGGGCTTGGTCAATATGCCATCGTTGATTACAATGCCGATCTTCGAAAATGAAAATATTATAAATATGGGATTGTCAAGGTTCGCTTATGTGACATAGCGCGCCATACGTCAATACCGTACATTTTTTATTAACCCCCGACGCAAAAAGAGGGGTGTTATAAGTTTGACGTGTCTGTCTGTCTGTCTGTCTGTGGGTGTGTCTGTCTGTCTGTCTGTCTGTCTGTGGCATCATAGCTCCCGAACGGATGAAGCGATTTCAATTTAGTTTTTTTTATATTAAAGGTGACTTACATGCGAGTGTTCTTAGACATGTTTGATGAAAATCGGTTGAGCCGTTTAAAAGTTGTGGGGGGTGAAAGCGGGGAAGAAAATCCGAATGTGCAAATATACTCGAGTAAGGTCTCAAATGAAAGCGCACTGAAAGATAATATTGATGACTTAATCGACAGTGTTCGTAGCTTCATTTGATGAGAAAATTGGTGGTGGGAAGATCAGCCGTTTGAAGATGATCAGCTCTTTTCTAGTTGATGAGGGGATCTGACTAACTTTCTTATGTCCGATCGATTCGAAATTTGGTACCGTGTTGTTTCAACGATATTTAAAGAACATGGTAAGGTAACCATGACCTGATTAGCCGTTTGAAGATCATCTTTTCTTTATTAGTTGATGAGGGATCGTCCACATGTCCTATCGATTCGAAATTTGGTACCATGTTACTTCAATGACGTTGAAAGTAAAAAATAATAATGAAAAAAAAATACTTTAAAAAGGATAAAATAAAAGTAAAATTAAAAATTTTAAAAACCCCCCGACACAAAAAATAAACTCTAAAAAATAATAAATAATATTTTAAACCTATTATAATTATATTATCACATATAATATTAAGTAAGTTGAAATAATTTTATTTTCCAATCGTCGTCTCGTCGGGGGACCGCTATGTGAAAAAAACACGTGTAGTCGCAGAATGAACAAAAGAATTTACTCCGAAAAAAATTTGCTCATACCTACTTAAATGTAATTCGTAATAATTAATTAGCTGTTGTTGTAAAAATACTTTATAAACTTTAGCGGTCCCCCGACGAGGCGACGATTGGAAAATAAAATTATTTCCACTTACTTAATATTATATGTGATAATATAATTATAATAGGTTTAAAATATTATTTATTATTTTTTAGAGTTTATTTTTTGTGTCGGGGGGTTTTTAAAATTTTTTTAGATCTAATTTCGTTATCGAAATTAACGATGACATCTTGGCAAAATAGCCTGGACCCTAAGCCCTTCTTTGGTTACAACTTACATTTCACAAGTTACATTTCAAAAGTATATTCTGAAAAACTGAAACATTGTTTGGTTAAAAAGTCATTTGTATAATTTTGTGAATAAGGGCGTTTATACTTTATTTATTCTAATAAAATGCAGTAAATACTTTTCAAGGCCACGAAACCTTGGAGATCGAGCTAGTTGAGTATATAGAATTAGCACCAAATTAAACTATGCGAATATTTTTGAGTTTCAGCGAAATAACACAATACACATCTTAAATCTAAAAAACTAAGCTTAGAACACTAAATAATTACAATGACTACAAGCTTTAGGTGACTACAATGGTCCCATACAAAATTTATAACCGACAAATAAAAACTTCTCGAATTTAGTTGAACTATTCTTCATAGTATTATCTTAGGGTAGGGAAAATAGTTTTTTTTTTTAATCTTTATTAACTAGCCGTTTTTTATACGCCGCTTTTAATCTCATGTTGTTATAAATATTTTATTTACTTTCTCAAACTTTTGAAATTGTTTGTTCATTTAATTTTGCTGTTTGAATTTATAAATGTCGTTTATAGGTTATGTTATGTTACATGTCCCAAGATGGCGCCGAATGTAACTTCACAAGATGGCGCCTAGATTACTTCCCATGATGGCGACGTTAGATGACAGGCGGCGTGGCTGGCGAGCACGGCGTCTCCAGCAGCTCCCGGCCGCTTTCTGTAATCGGCACCTTCTTGTGGTAATCCACCAGTTCAGCTGGAACATGTGGAGAAATTTCATTTACTACGGAGATGGGGATGAACACTTCCTACTACTCCTAGACCTTGGTATGGATTAATCGTATTGTGGATCTCCCGATAGCGAGTTCCTGTGGATGGGTCTAAGACCACTAAGATCATACTCTAAAATGAGGGTTTTTGATATTTTTCTGCCGCTAGGAGGCAGACCCAACGCACACAAGCGTCATCTGGTGGCGTAAGTGGTATCAAAAACGGTCAATAAGATTTTTCGATTCTTTTTCTGTCATCAGGCGGCGCTTGGTAGCCCGACGGTCGTTGTCGTGTCAAAAAGCTGTCAGATGCCACGAATTTAAAAACCCTCATTGGGCCAACTTTGCTATATTAGCAAGATATGTATATTGGACTTTTGTTATATAGGTTATGATATATTTTAAAAATATTTTTTGAAAATAACAATAATTTTCCATCTTTTTACTAAAACATGGCCCCGCACGAGTTTCTTACGCCGGTTCTCCTCGCCGGGCTAGTTTCTGAACAGGTAATAGACATCGTGTAGGATATAAGTGTTATTTGATAACTATAGGTAATTATGCATATTTTTTAGTTTGAGTTGAGTTTAAGGCGCTGTGAGTAGTCAACTATGAAGTATTCGAGGGGGTGAAGGAGATGAGTGGGGGACGTGCCGCCCCCGTTACTGCGGGGGACTTCATGCGAAATACGTCAAAGTGATGTGTCTATAATGTATAAAAGCGTAATTTCGATAAAATCGTAATGTGCTTCATAGTCTAGCGGTATCTTGCCCGCCTAAAGCAAAGCGTAGCGTCTAGGTTCAAATATCAGTACAATTTAATATATTTCAAAATGTCTATTTTCTGTCTAGGTCGATTAAAAAAAGTCTAATTCCTAATTTTGTGCCAAATTTAGCCATTGCGATTCGAGAAAGTTAAGTTTTTTAGTAAGTAGTAATAAAAGATAAAAAAAATCTAAAAAAAAGCTCAATTAAGTCACTGAACTCCTAAACGGCTGTACCGATATTAAGTAATGAAAAATTTTGTGTATCTTCAGGTTGATTCGAGAATGGTTTAGATTTGCAATCGGACCTGGTAGGTGGCGCTGCTGTCAGTAGTCAGTACGTCAACAAATTTAATTCTAAGGCGGTACGAAGTTTGCCGGGATAGCTAGTATTATTATAATATGCAGTCGAAGTACTGCGGAGTGCGGAATACGCACACTACAACATGTAACACATTACACAGTACACTTTATGACATCACACACATTGACGTTTCTTCCTAGGACGACATTTCAAAATTTTATATATTTCGCATTTTTCAGCGGTTACAAAATCTAAACTTGCTTTTGCCTGCAACTTCGTTCGCGTAGCACAAAGCTAAATTTTATCGACTGATTTTATACAATACATAAATACACAATAAAATTCAATATCAAATATTCCCATTCTACATATTACATGAAACTTCGGCTATCTGACAGCAAAAAAAATACAATTTCAAATAAGTACCTAGTTTCTGACATTTGTGGTTTAACCAAATAGTCTCTTCGGCTACATCATATTAATTGTAAATATTGTTTTATTTAATCTATTACTAATATAATACAGAGAGAAGGTTTATTTGTTTGTATGTTTGTTTGTTTGCATTGAATAGGCTCCGAAACTACTGGAATGATTTTGATGAAATTTAGGACAGATATAGAATAGACAACGGGGAAGCACATAGGCATACTTTTTATTGCCAAAAAATGTACGGTTCCATCGAGATTTCCTTTTGCGCGCATGAAGTCGCGGGCAACACCTAGTCTAAATATATAAAAGGCAAACCTGACTGACTCATCTATCAAAGCACAACCGAAACTACTGAACAGATGTTGCTAAAATTTGGCACAGATAGTTGTAATGACGTAGGCATCCGCTAAGAAAGGATTTTTGAAAATTCGCCCCCTACGGGTGTAACAAAGGGGTTAAAATTTTGTATGGAAACCGAACTTTACGCGGATGAAGTCGCGGGCAAAAGCTAGTAAAAAATAAACGTAGATTACTGAATAAGTACATGTTCCTAATATCTGCTCATGGTGATTAGAATTAGAATTGATTATAATAATTGATATAATTATATGTATAAACTTTACAAACCAACAGAATAATATTTTGGTATATATATATTTACTTATTCTGTTGTCAATCAATGTTGTCAATTTTGAATCAAATATGTTTTTTCTTTCGTCGTGTAATAAATTATATCAATAATTTCGGTTATTTTACGTCAGTCTGACTGGCAGCTCGGTTTGCGTATCGACGTTTGATTTTTGGTGGTGAGTTCAAATCCCGGTAAGATGAATATTATTTTTGTGATTCTTATAATGTCTTTGTTTTTCTTTAATATTTTTTTATTTATTTTTTATTAATTTTTATCGTTGTACTAAAACTACGACCAAAGCTCGGTCTCCCTAGTATCTACTTATAAAGAGTTTTTGTACCTCCATCTTAAAACTTTGGACTAAAAATTTGGACATTCATCGAATACAATCTTTTCATATTTTATATAATATAATCTACCCTTATAATAACAACAACTTAAAATAACTAATAATAAAATAAGTACATAATTAACCATATACTTTTATTACTGGGAAAACAAGCATCGCTCGGAGTTTTATAGTGCAACAAAAAAAAAAGAAAAAAAATCGTCTGACCGGGATTCGAACCCGAGACCAATTGGTCGCAACAACGCAAAAAGCCAAAGGGCTACCAAGCGTCTTACGTCAGTTAGCGAAATTACGCATATGTTATAAGTATTACACGACGAAAGAAAAACTAATATTTACCCCCGACTTGACCTTTATGCAGACGACATAAAGGTCCATTCGGGGGTAAAATAAATTTGAACGGACTTTCAACAATAAATTTGAATATTTTTTGAGCAGAAAAGAGGGGAAAAATTTGACATACGTCTCATTAGCAAGAGGCCTAAGCCGGTACTGTCTTATTCAATAGATATGAAAGAGAAGGAATGACAGGTCGCCATTTCGCGATGTTTCATTCGACTCGTACGAATTATTTATTATTGAAATAAATTAATACTAACAAATATCACATTCTATACGAAAAATCAAAACAACAATTCCCTTCCTTTTATTATGTTTTACGAAACTGCAAATAATTTTCTCATTTCTGTTCACAAATAATACAGTTACAACTCCAAGAATTTCTATTTTAATGGTTACTTTATGATTTTTTTTTATCGAGAAATTTTTCAGATAACGTGTTTTGAATATGAAGGTCCCCTAGCAAATATGATCAAAATTAACATATATTTTTTTGCTGCACTAAAATGTATCCATTCGTCTCCAAAAATTTTTGAAAGAAGCGTATTTCTAGGGTAAGAGCGCCTTAAGTCTCGATTTCACCAAACTCCTTTAAACGCGTTTATCGCTAAGCTCGGATTCGATCTCATAGCTCATTCAATTTTTAAATCGGGACAAATTTTAAACTGAGGCTCAGTATTAAATGTAATGAATGAAATTGGGACAAAGATCCGACATGTCAGGCCATACCCAGCGTGCGATGCTCCTTCTGCGCCGAGCCCAGCAGTCGGTATCCACTCCCGGCCTCCACCAGGAAGTGCTTGCAGCGGTCCTCCGCGCGCACCGACAGCGCGTACCCCCACACGCGCTCCGACACGCGCACGAGATAGCTGCCGGGTGCACGCGGGAATAGAAGACGCTCGGCTTCCACTCGGGTTATAACACCTAGAAATCATAAATGGAAATCCTACTTATTTAAATGTGAGTTTGTGAGGATGTATGGATGTATGTTGGTTCCTCTTTCACGCAAAAACTTCTGATCGGATTTCGATAAAAATTGCAGGGCTCTGGATTAAAACATAGGCTACTTTTTATCCCGAAAAAGTACGTGTTCCCGAGGGATACTGTATTTACACGGGCGGAACCGCGGGCAACAGCTAGTTTTATCATAAATTGCTATAATTTGCAGTGTAAAACAAATTCAATTAATTTTAATATGCCCATGTAATATGTAGTTATACTTGTGATTTTTTTCTCTAGATGAGTACCTAAGGAGTAATAAGATACCACTTGTAGTAGTGTATTTCTGTTCGTCAACACACTCACTGATGCTTGAGAGACCTACGGGAAAGGATTTTTTTTTGCGGTTCCTAACCCCTGATCCCGCCCTGGATGCTGATATGGTACCTTCGCGTCATTGTAGCGAAGAAATGGACATATGGATTAAGGGCTCACGCAACCGGTTACATAGCCGGATAGATGTCGAAGAATTCTGGCATGAAAATGCACTTGCGTTGTTTCGACGAGTGAGGGAGGGCCAATGAAGAGTGAGTACTTAAAAGATCACAGCGGATTTGCAATTCCTCTGGTGTTGTAGGTGTGCATGAGCTACATCAGAACCTCAATTCTCGTATTTAAAGTAGAATTTCATTTTACTTTGTACATATTGTTAGTGAAGCGACATGTTATTGTGAACTGATACTATGAAGTTTAGACCAATAAGGGGCCCCATACATGGTCCGGTCTACCTTCAGTTCGGCCTGAACGGATGCAAAATCGTATCGTGTGTGTGCAATTTCGAGATCGCATCAGGCGGCCGTACGGACTGAAGCGATTCGTTCCAGTGTTGCCAGCTCTTTTTTTGTGAAACTACTAAACTCGTATCGATTTCTACTAAAACTACTAAAAAACTACTAAAGAGGCTACTTAACTTAGGAATTCCTGAAGCCCCCCAAAAACCACTGCATTTTAGGTTTTATTATATTAAATTTTTTTCATTAATTGAATTTGATTATAAATTTTACCATTAAATTAAAATATACTAGGAAATATTACGTATTTAGTAGTTATTTTGCATATCATTACTGTCTGGCTCTTTCCTACTTAAACACTACTAATAACTAAATTTCTACCAAGGAGGGAATAAAATACTCAATTTAGTAAAATTTTGTAAAATAACTAAGTTGGCAACATTAATTCTGGCCTGACCGATCGGCCTGAACGCGCGGCCTGTCCTGACCGTGTGTGGACAAATCGCTTCAGTTCTTGCCCGACCCGCTGCCGTGCGGGCGTGTATCTTGTACAAGCGTTGTATGAGTTTTCGCGGTGTTTAAATACAACATTGATAAACACGACCGTAGCGCGCGGCAAACCAGAATGGACTGATGCGACTGTTCCGTGTGTGGGCACGAATCAGATCAGGCCGAACTGACGTAAATTGGATTGGTTGCGATTTTTTCCGTGTGTGTGCTCGAATCCGTTCAGGCCGAACTGACGTCAGTTCCAGCTGAAACGATCGGCCTCTCGTCTGTGGGGGCCTTAAGAGCGCGTTTCATGTTGGTTTAACGTTTACGAGAATACCGTTTGACAGTTTCAGCGTATCGGGACTTGATTGTAATAATTGTATTAATGCAGATTTTATTTAGCATAATTGACCTGAGGATCAGCTATAGCAGTCAGCTGATGGCGGTCTTATTCCATAGTTACTGACCATGAAACCAATCGACGGGTTTGTTGTTCTCATCAAGTCCAACCCCGCGTTTCTGTTCGTTGTTCCTGAACCATTCCAGCACAGCCTCTTTGTTAGGTGGTTTGCCAACTGGAAAAATAATCATGATCAATATCTTTTATATTTAGCTTTTTAACTTAAAAATAAATTTTAAATATAAATCATACACAGCCTTAATTAAAAAAAATGTAACCTCTAGTCACTGTTAAGCAGTAGCGAACTGATGATCACGTCAACTTACAAACAAAAAAAAAAAAAATCAAAATCGATTCATGCGTTTGGGAGTTACGATTAAGTTTATATTTTTTTCAAATTACTTCAAAAGTTACTGTCCGATTTGGTTCAAAATAGTTTTCCTAAAGAGTTTTTAGGTTGATCTATCAGCGTAGAAAATTGCAAGGAACAATTTAAAAATCACTTTGGAGGCCGATTACTCGAAAATGGTTAACTTTATAAAAAAGTTATGTATGAAACCTTGCTTTTATTTTAAAAAACATATTCAACAATACCCCGACGATGGATTAAAAAGATAAAAAAATCATCTCCACTTCACATGTATGAAGATGGAGAGCCACCCCTATAAAATTATTATTATTATTTTATGATGCCAAATCCGAAATCTATACACAATCTATGACTATACCAAATTTCATCCATTTATATTCATAATTACCGACGCTAGAAGCGCGGACAGACAGACAGACAGACAGACAAACAGACAGACAGACGGACAGAGAGAAACTATAAGTGTTCCTCAAGTATTACGGAACCATTAAAAGGGCTTTTTATTTAAATACCCGGTGTGGATTGCGATTCGGTAGTAATTGTAATCTAACCTTGTGTGGTAATTGGTGTGGCGACCTCGTTACTACGCCGATGTGCCTCTCGTGCGGCGCGCGCGATCTCTCTTATCGCCGCCTCTGCTTCCTTTGCCTTACGTTCTGAAATTCAAGAAAGTTTTAGTTGAAATACATAATTAATAATATGTATACTTTCATCAAATACCAACACATTAGTATTGAGCATTACAAACTGCAAACAGGTTTACAAGATAGCAATCAGTGGCGGCGCTAGACCACATGTGGACGTCGGCGGCCGCGACATCAAGATCGCGGAGCCTCTTTTATTTCGCAGTAAAAAAACCGTTAAATTAAGTGAGCCAAATTATAAAATAATGTATATAAGTCAACGAGTTTTATTTTTGATAATAATCAAATGATGACAAAAATAATTAGACACATATAAATTAAAATAGTCGTACTTTTCGGTACTTTTATCCTCACTCAAATTTTTAAGATTGTGCCGTAAAGACTAGTCGTTTCAGTTTCGATTGACAGAACTGTTAACCGTATAGTTTGTCTTGGCTCATCGTGCTTCTCAAATAGGTCTTTATCAATTTCAATTTTGAGAAGCTTCTCTCAGCGGAAACTGTACTGATCGGAACTGTGAGCATGATTCTAATTGTAATCGGGGTCGGGGTCGGGTACCTAAGCCAGAATGATTGACGAAACGATAAAAAACTTGTATTTTTTTTTTGCGAGCCCTCCTCAGGCGCGAGGCCGTTGCCGGTGGCCGACGTCGCCGACGCCTAGCGCCGCCACTGATAGCAATAAAACAAGGGAGAACAACAAGCTAATGTGACGGTAAGTAAAATTTATTATGTAATATACCCTACTTATAACTATTACTATGTTGCCCGCGACTTCGTGCACGCAAAAGGAAATCTCGAGGTAACCGTATATTTTGCCGCAATAAAAAGTAGCCTATGTTGTTCCCCGTGGTCTATTCTATATCTGTACCATCAAATCAATCAAGTGTTTATCAAAATCAGTCCAGTAGTTTCGGAGTCTATTCAATGCAAACAAACAAACAAACTTTTCCTCTTTATTATATTAGTATAAATTTGTCTTCTAAATTTAATGTGACCTTTGTTTATTAGATGGAATGGCAGCTAATACGGTATTCGGTATGGTAATGTTGGTCCCAGGTCTTTTACCATGGTAGTAAGCTATTGTACCTTGGTCTCGCCACGCCGCGTGCTCCCGACTCGCCTGCAATTGCGCGTCCCGCAGAGTGCGCGCGCGCCGAGCACGTAGCCCGCGCAAAATATCCCCCGCGCGCGCCGCCGCCACGCGCCGCTCCCATGCTGCTACGCGCACGCTTACGCCCTCTGTACCGCCTCCCATACCCTCCTGTAGCAACAGATATGACGTTGAAAATAAGGTTAGGATAGATAAGGTTATAAGATAAAATAAGGTTACTTAGGCCTTTACATCCGTTAATGGATGATTTATACAGTATTCTCCGAGCGAAGTAACCACTCTTGAAATACTGTAGTGCCTGGGACAGTTGGATTTTTAAATGTCGTATGGTTGCCCAAGCACATACGGCATTCTCACAACATAGTCAGCCTAGTGCAGAGGAATGAACTGGTCAATACGTCTGGGGCCAAGCATGTGCGGGTTTCCTCACGATGTTTTCCTTCAAAATAAGGTTAGGAATGTATTTGGACGTCGTTAATGCGACAAAATATGCGGTCTACTATAAAAAATTGTAACACCTATTGTAACCATATTTTTAACAAATAAACATCATTTCATTTTTCATTTCATTTCATAGAATGTGTACGCCATTGATACCTTCAGTAAGTCATTGTGAAGCTTCGCATTAAAATACGGTACAACCCTGTTTTCAAATCTGCAAAGCTTTCGTTTAAACACGTATTCGTTATTAGTAATTAACCGGTGCTCATTCGGTAATTTCATATTATGGAAAATGTGTTATGTGAGACGTTGTTAACTTTGAATCAAAAAACGTCGAAGCACGTACCCAATCCAGAAAAAACGCTAGTCCGATCCCGGCACAATAATGCCATTGTACTCAGGTTATTGACCCAGTATTTCTGTTACAGATGATTCATCGCGTCAACAGTCGCGTTATGGATTCTATTTAAGGGCACAAATTAGGCCGGTATGCAAAAAATGTGTATTGACGTTTTTACCATGGCAAAAGACAGATAATCGACTAATGATAAGTTTTGGGCACCTGGTACCAACAAGATCTAAGGGTACCAAATACGAAGTTAAAATATATTTCACGAAAATGTTCTATTATACCGCATAATCTCTTCGCCCAAGCTGACCAATTGATGTCCAAGTAAGGCACATGAGTCCTACCTGAATAACATCCTGCTTCCCCTCAATGAAGTTGAAATGCAGTGTGTTCTTCTTGATGTCCAGCTTCAGAGACTCATCACAATCGCTCAGGTCCTCTTTATCCTTCAGCTCCGGTTCCAACTCCTCGATCCTCTGCCTCATGTCGTCTACGGAGCAGTACAGGTCCAACGCGTCGTCTATTGACTCCACGTCTTTTGGGGATAGATCGAATTTCTGAAATATAAATTAATTCTATTTTATAATTTTATGAGATGTTGCGAGCGATTTAATCGTGAGAAACCAATGGATATCGAATATTTAACCGGGCTTAAATATTTCTTAATATTTAGCTATGCGCAAAATTTAAAAAATAGGCTTAGCTTTAGTTTTCAGCAGATCTTTTAAGTATTAGGTTTCCTAACCGCTGAGAACATAATAATTCTTTAACTCTTAATTATTTTCAAGCTTTTAGAAATTATACCAGCATTAGTGGGCATTTGATATTCAGAATATTATTGAAATCTTACAATTCGATAATCTACTCAAAAATGTATCTCTGGTGGATAAAGTTCGTAACGGTATCATTGGGGTGGGCCAGCCATGTCAGCAGATGGACAGGCGGTCGATGGATTCGACAAGTATTAGAGTTGAGACCACACTTAGGCAAACGTATTGTAGGACGTCCTGCGGCACGATGGACTGACGATTTGAAGCGATGCTGGAAGCGGATGGATGAAGGCTGCCCAAGATCGGGATGCTTGGCGCTCATTGGGGGAGGTCTACGTATAGTTTGGGAATAACCCACCCACACATAAATTTGGTAGGTATAACTCGAATAAAAATAGGGATAAAAATTTAAGTGTGCGCACCGTACCTGCTCTAAACTGTCCAAAGGATTGTAGTCAATCAGGTGTGTGAGCTCCTTCTCCACAGACTTCCGTAGTTGATGAGCCTCCTCCCTGGCCTGGGCCAAAGCTCTCTTCTTTGCTTCCTCAGCCAGGATGCTCTCAATTGACGGGTCATCCGGGTGCTCTCCCATTACCCAAACCTGAAAACATTTAGACTTTGATGAGAATTCTTAAGCTTTCAAACACGTTTCTTATTCAGATTTCTTTTCCATCCAATCAATCTATTATAATGCCAACTCTTTTATTTCTGAATAAGTTAGAAATTAACTTTTACAGAATTGTCCTACATGATGATCTATCACCGCTTCGGGAAGTGGGAACTAACGAACGGAGCATACGAAAAAAGCAAAAAGGTGGAAAAGTGTTCTTTTAGAATAATATATACTTAATATGTTACACATATATTGTAATTATCATCGATTGTATAATATTAGAAAGAGGGTAATTATACTAATTACAGAGATATGATATCTATTAAAAAAAATTAACAATGCCATGTATTTAAACTTGCGACAAAACAATCAAATTTTGAATACCAAAACAATCAAAATTTGAATTTATAGAATACTAAATTACCAAGATGGCGAAAGAATGTAAGGAACAAAAAATTCCAAATCTGGTGGCTAAATGACACTGAATATTCCAAACTGGCAGACAGATATTATTTTAGCGAACAAATAACCACCTTGGCGACAATTTGTGAGTACACATTTAATAATATTGAAGATTAAGCACTTATATTTTCCCTAATGTACCTAGGTAATTCAAAAACATACAATACGCAAAACGAGCGCACATAAAAAAAACATAAAGAAGCGTACAAAATTTTCTCTCGGTTTCAGTATTTAGGTACTTAATCTTGAGTATACACTATGTATAGTGTAAAGTTGTATACTATATTGAGGAAACATCGTGGACGATGTTTCCTCAATACCATAAATTTGCTAAATAGCATGCGATTCTCGTCTGCCACTATTATCCTATATATATTACAGTAAATATAATATAATATAATATTAAGAGATCTTTAATTATTTCTATTTTTAAATAATTAACTCACCCATGGCTCTCCATCTTCGCCTTTGAGGAACGAAACTGTTTTCTTTCCATTGGACTGAAATTTCGGCCGGTCTGACTCCTCCTTGCTCACTTTCTGGTCCCAGTCCCTCCAACGCCGCACCTTGAATTTGAGAAATGAATGCGTAAATTATTTTAGGTATTACTTATTAAAATAATCAGTTGTCCATTTTATCTCGACACCTAAGTAAAAATGGGAAATGCTCTAAATTAGTAAAAAAGGAAAACATCGAAAATTAACTTTGCTTTCTACAATATTAGCAAACATAATATTTTATAGAGAGTAGGTAAATATTTTGTCAATTTTATGCTTTACGATTGCATTTTTTTCACTTCATTCATCCGACGTTGACGAAAAATCTTTCTAAACCATAAAGTATTCGAACAGTTAAATCCTTGAGGACAGCGGGAACGAAATTTATTGTTATTGGCTGCAAATCCATTCACAGCTCAAGGCCATACCAGATTGATCAATTATCTAGGAGTTGAGCCTATAACCCTTCACTTTTATAGCTCAAGGTACTGATGATGTATTAGGGTAATTGGATTCTATGTAAGAAATATTTTGATAGCTTCTTATGAGCATTCAAGAGCTTATAAAAACACAATTATGTTTTTATTAAATAAGTGTCACTCACGTTCTTTAGCAAAATATCTACGAATCTAAAATAAATGGCCCTTATCTTTGCAATAAGCTCAGTGCTCCTTGCGCATCTTACAGAACAGCGTCTGCTTCTGCTTCTCGTCCAGCTCGGCGAGTATCTCTGGGTCCACCAACATGTCGCGCAGTATCTGCTGCAGCATCGTGCCTCCCTAACTCACCTGCTCCTCGCGCATCTTGCATAACAGCGTCTGCTTCTGCGTCTCGTCCAGCTCGGCGAGGATCTCTGGGTCCACCCACATGTCACGCAGTATCTGTTGCAGCATCGTGCCTCTCTAACTCACCTGCTCCTCGCGCATCTTGCAGAATAGCGTCTGCTTCTGCGTCTCGTCCAGCTTGGCGAGGGTCTCTGGGTCCACTCATATGTCGCGCAGTATCTGCTGCAGCATCGTGCCTCTCTAACTCACCTGCTCCTCGCGCATCTTGCAGAACAGCGTCTGCTTCTGCGTCTCGTCCAGCTCGGCAAGGATCTCTGGATCCATTCACATGTCGCGCAGTATCTGCTGCAGCATCGTGCCTCCCTAACTCACCTGCGGGATCCTCTTCTTTCGCATAATTTTATTTGTCATAATTTCATTTGGCATACCTCACTTGGCATAATTTTACTACGCATAATAATACTTTGGCATAATGGTTTCTTGGCATACTACATCATTAGGCATAAATATCATTTAGACTAATATTGTTTGTCCTAATTTAATAAGGCATAACTCGTAAGGCATAATTTTTCTTGTCATAATAATACTTTGGCATAATTGTTTTTCGGCATAAACTCGTTAGGCATATTTTTTGTCATAATAAATTCAAGGCATTCTGTCACAAGGCACAAATATGCATAAAATGGAACGACATAATGAAAACACGGTTAAGGTAATATTTATGAAACTTTAAAAGCAGGTATTACACTCATATACCTTGTGTAACAGTAGGTTAAGTTGCGGCGGGGTGGCCCTTGGGCCACCCGTAAGCCGCTAACATGTTTAAAATAATTAGCTCGGCATGTTCTTAGATAGCAGTTCGTGTTTTTTTTCCGAGTTTAACTTCGTAATCAGTCGAAAATTACAATTATAATTGTTATTTCGTCTTAACTCGCACACCCAGTAGAATTTATCATTCATTAGTATGTGAAAAAAAAGAGAATGCTACAAAGATGTATGCGTAAATATAATAGTATGCTTAAATATCATTATGCGTAAATATATTTATGCTTTTTAATATTATGCATAAAAATATTATTCTTAATGAATATTATGCGTAAAAAAATATATGCCTTACAAAAGGTATGCCTAACAATTATTATGCTTTTAGTAATTATGCGAAAAAAAATTATGCTAAGAAAGTTATGACAAATGAATATTATGCGAAACTACTATTAGGTCAAATGAAATTATGCCAAGTAAAATTATGACATATGATTTTATGCGAAAAAATAGGGAACCCTCACCTGCTCCTCGCACATCTTGAGAACAGCGTCTGCTTCTGCATCTTGTCCAGCTCGGCGAGGATCTCTGGGTCCACCCACATGTCACGCAGCATCTGTTGCAGCATCGTGCCTCTCTAACTCACCTGCTCCTCGCGCATCTTGCAGAATAGCGTCTGCTTCTGCGTCTCGTCCAGCTTGGCGAGGATCTCTGGGTCCACTCATATGTCGCGCAGTATCTGCTGCAGCATCGTGCCTCTCTAACTCACCTGCTCCTCGCGCATCTTGCAGAACAGCGTCTGCTTCTGCGTCTCGTCCAGCTCGGCAAGGATCTCTGAATCTACTCACATGTCGCGTAGTATCTGCTGCAGCATCGTGCCTCTCTAACTCACCTGCTCCTCGCGCATCTTGCAGAACAGCGTCTGCTTCTGCGTCTCGTCCAGCTCGGCAAGGATCTCTGGATCCATTCACATGTCGCGCAGTATCTGCTGCAGCATCGTGCCTCTCTAACTCACCTGCTCCTCGCGCATCTTGCAGAACAGCGTCTGCTTCTGCGTCTCGTCCAGCTCGGCAAGGATCTCTGGATCCATTCACATGTCGCGCAGTATCTGCTGCAGCATCGTGCCTCTCTAACTCACCTGCTCCTCGCGCATCTTGCAGAACATCGTCTGCTTCTGCGTCTCGTCCAGCTCGGCGAGGATCTCCGGGTCCACCCACATGTCGCGCAATATCTACTGCAGCATCGTGCCTCTCTAACTCACCTGCTCCTCGCGCCTCTTGCAGAACAGCGTCTGCTTCTGCGTCTCGTCCAGCTCGGCAAGGATCTCTGGATCCATTCACATGTCGCGCAGTATCTGCTGCAGCATCGTGCCTCTCTAACTCACCTGCTCCTCGCGCATCTTGCAGAACAGCGTCTGCTTCTGCGTCTCGTCCAGCTCGGCAAGGATCTCTGGATCCATTCACATGTCGCGCAGTATTTGCTGCAGCATCGTGCCTCTCTAACTCACCTGCTCCTCGCGCATCTTGCAGAACAGCGTCTGCTTCTGCGTCTCGTCCAGCTCGGCGAGGATCTCCGGGTCCACCCACATGTCACGCAGTATCTGCTGCAGCATCGTGCCTCTGCAATAAATAGACAGGTGAATTAAAATGTTTTATTAGACCTCTGATTTCTCTCTAGTCACCAATCAAACAATGAACAATGTCATTTTTGTCCTCGCAGCCTCTTGCTTGTGTGTTTACATTAACACTTTCTATAATAAATACAATTTTTTTAAGGTTCAGTCAAAATAGGTCTGAGATGTTATGCAGATTTCTTGTTTGTTCCCTAAAATACTAATATGAGCTTAACCTCTCCAGGCTGCTATTGTATAATGTGACATACGAGTGAGCTAGCTAATCCTATTAAGTTTTCCGGCTTCAGCCTAGACAATGTGTAAGCATAGCATTACGGAGTCTACCACGCCCTTTATAGTTATCTAATACTTATAAATGCGAATGTCTGTTGTTACGTAATTATGCTCTTATGTAAAGTACCCATCATTTTTAAATATTTAGGGCTAGGAGAACTACAAATATGAATAAAAATTAATTTACTGTTCGACCACTATTTAGTAGTATTTTAAGCAAAAAGTACCCTTGCTATTACATTATTATTAGGTTGGGGAAAAAGTTTCTTCGCATTTTATATAAAAATTCAAAAGGTTTTTTTATAAAGTTTATTTACAAGTGACTAAAGTATATAGGTGCCATTTTGTTCGATAACTTTTTGCCATCTTGTTGGTAGGTACATGATCCCATTGCTATAAAATTTTTGGGGCTTCTGATGAAAAAACTGCGACAAGTGGTTTTGGCAGTCCTCTTGTGATGTCAACCTGCCTACACAACACTGCCTAAGGAATTCTGCAGCGACCGAAACAGGTGGAAATCTGAAGGTGCAAGGTCAGGACTATACGGCGGATGCATTAACACCTCCCAGCCAAACTCCCGTAATTTTTTCTGAGTGGCTAAAGATGTGTGAGGTCTAGCGTTATCATGGTGAAAAACCACATCCCTTCTGTTGATTAATTCCGGCCGCTTTCTCTCAACTTCTTCCTTTAATCTCATCAGTTGTTCGCAGTACAGTTCAGAATTGATGGTCCTGCCTGGCGGTAACAGCTCATAATGAATAATGCCCCCTAATCCCACCACACACACAGCATCACCTTGTTGCGAGTTAACCCGGGTTTCGCTACAGTCTGTGAAGCCTGACCGGCCTTTGACCACGATCTTTTTCGCACGTTCTTGTCGTACGTGATCCACTTTTCATCACCAGTTATCAGCTTCTTCAAAAATAGTTCGGTTTCATTACGTCGTAATAAAGAATCACAAATGAGTACACGGTTCATTAGGTTTCTTTCAGTGAGCTCATGAGGCACCCAAATATCGAGCTTTTTTGTGTACCCAGCTTTTTTCAAATGCGCCAAAACCGTTTTGTGGTCAATCCCCAGTTCTTCAGCTACATCGTAACTACTAATATGCCGATCTTGCTCCACTTTTTCAAAAATGGCAACAGTTTTGTCCGTAACAGGGCGACCAGAGCGACGTGCATCTTTGATATCAAAATTTCCGGATTGAAAACGCTTAAACCAAATTTGCGCTACTCTCACAGATACTGCATTAGGTCCATAAACATCACAAATTTTTTTCGCGGCTTGTGTTGCATTTTTACCTTTTTTGTAATAAAATTTTAAAATGTATCGAAATTCTTCATAAGAATCACTCATTTTAACAATAAGAAAAACAAACGAAAATCTCAAATTTACCTAATTTGAATTTGGAATTGTCTTCTGTAAAATTAAAACTTTTAATGATACCAAAATCAGCCAGATACAATTGGTATAGCCCAAGATATTTTATAAGTTCATACCTACATACTATAATGCGAAAAGACTTTTTCCCCAACCTATTATATTGACATTGACTTTCAATCTTGTGATAACAAGATGTTTTCTTGTGAATGATAATTTTTATCAGTTTTTATCTTTTCTTGAGTTTGTGATAACAACTTGGTTTTTACTTTTTTTAACGAAATGTGATATTGGTTCATCTGTACTACTTACTAGCAATTTTTGTCTATCATAAGGTTTCTTGTTACTACAAAAAAGATATCGCGTATTTCTTGGATAAAAAGACACCTATCTATTCCTTAGGAACAGTTATCTAAAGGTATTATAATAGTTTACTTGAAAACTTACATTACGAATACGTTTTCAATGTCATACGGGAATCATCGTTTTTCATACATTTAAACAATCCGAGATATATAACGAAAGCAGTTTGTTCTAATATCTACACTAAGATAATAAAGAGGAAAAGTCTGTTTGTTTGCATTGAATAGGCTCCGAAACTACTGGACAGATTTTGATGAAATTTGGCACAGATGTAAAGTAGACCACGGGAAAAGATACGTTTTATTATACTTATATATAGACTTTTACTTTTTATCGCCGAAAAATTTGCGGTTTCTGGGAAATTAACTTTTGCGCGCACGAAGTCGCGGGTAACATATTGTGTTTTAACGGTCATCGAAGATAACAAAAAAAAAAATCAATTCTATGACTCACACTAGGTATATAATAATATGTTACATGAGTTTTTGTACACATTCCGTTAAAGTTTAAATTCTGACCTCGTGTGAGGAAAGGTTAACTACCTGATATGGTATAGTGTGCTTGTTCTAATACCTACTTACCTAGTATAGCACAGTACCTAGGCAATGAGCATAGTTTCACAGCAATTTTACTATATTTTTATATTCGTATTTAGCGTATTTCGTAATTTCTTTTTATCCTTTACTTGTAGACAATGGCTGTAGTTCCGCGGAAAAAGGCGCTTGTTAGCGCTTGCTAGCGCTAAAGTAAGAAAAACAGATTATCGGGCAGGACATGTTTGCTAACTTCAATACTGCTAACATAATCCGCCATTTTGCTTACGTTTTTTCGTTAGCGCTATTTTCCGCGGAACTCAGCCAATGAATTCAAATGCTTCTGAAGTTTTCAAGAGAATTCAAGTGCAAGAAGAATTCAAAAAAGTTAAGAGCTCTGTGGTTAAGAGCTCCTTCTTAGCAGACTGACAAGAACATTATATCATACTAGCATTTGCCCGCGGCTCCGCGAAGTAAGTACATTATCCCACGGGAACACAGCACTTTTTCGGGATAAAAAGTAGCTTATGTTTTAATACAGAGTTAAAAACTACTAAATCTCATCAAAATCCTTTCAGTATTTATTGCATGAAAGAGTTAACAAATTACAAACAAACATCCATACATCCATCCATCTATCCTCACAAACTTTCATATTTATAATAGTAGACTTAGGTTTTTGCTGCTTTCTTGAATATATTCTAGAGATTGTAATAGCCAACTTAAGCTTATTGGATAGAATATATCGTGAGTTTACACTTAGGCCACTTAGCAATCTCGTTTACTTCCTTGTTTGCGTCGACCTTATAGTTAGCTTATTAGGTTATGCGTCTTACATTCTTCATAAGTATTGCCTTCAAGTGCGTAGTGAGCTTATAAACATTAACTAGTTACACTAGTAAGTACTAAGTAGTAACAACTTTGTTACTAATATATAATACCACTCTGATGGATGGTACAATTATAACACAATGGTAATCTATTGTTTTGTGTTACAATTGTGATCGTCAGCGGTTAAATAGCGTCGTACGTGGAATGCTCCGTAGCGGTTAGACTGTTTGGTTCGCACTCGAGAGAGTGCAGTTTCGATTCCCAGATTGTGGCGTGTACCAATGAGACTTTTTTCTGATCTCAAGTACATTATACGGACACTCTAACGTTGAAGATAAACATCGTGAGGAAACCCGCACACGGTTGGCCCCAGACTTATTGACCAGTCATTCCTCTGGACTAGGCTAACTATGTTGTGAGAATGCCGGATGTGTTTGGCCAACCATAAGACATTTTTAAAAACCGCCTGTCCTAGGCACTATAGTATTTCAAGAGTGGTTACTTCGCTCGATGAATATTGTAGAAATCATCCATTATTGGATGAAAAGGCCTAATTTACTTTATTCTCATCAGATGTAGGTACCAGGTACACGATACACCTCAAAATTATTTTAACTCATATTTTTATGATTTCATCAACAAACTATTTCACCAAGGCTAGTCTCATCACTTTGAAAGCCTATTTTTGATTATCACAAGGTCTCGTTAAACGTATTATAAATGGTGATAGCTCATAACCATGAGGATTGTTTTGTAACGTGCTATGCAATATCTAGATTCATTGTTTAATCTTTCTATTTTTGCCTACTTAGTATTTACCCAACGTCTTGTATCATCTATTTAGTTTTTTTGTCTGCAATTTCACATGCTAAAGCTTTGTATTATTACTAGCTTTTTCCCGCGGCTCTGTCCGCGTATGTATAGTATCGGGTTTACCAAGGGAATATACTCCAGAGCCTAAACTACCATACCATATTAATCGATATTCGTTCAGTAGTTTTTGCGTGGAAAGTAACAAACATTTATCCATTCATACATCCATCCATTCCTCACAAAGTTTCACAATTTTAATAGTAGTAGAATTACTCAACTTAACAATTCTGAGCTTATTGATGATCCGCTAGTCTCTCAATAGCATTTTTGTCTGGGATTTTGTGACTCTTAACTAATTGAAGATCACCGGTATCAAATCTATGCTCAGTTTTATTCCTAGCAGCTCATAAAAAGTTACATCAAAAATATTTTTAATAATGTCTTACTACGTACTTTTATACTATTGTTTGGTAAAATCAACTACAGATATTTTGGGCATATTATCTACTGCTATAAACGTTTTGGTAGAAAAATAATTGTTGTACTCGAAAAAAAAATCTTCCTTTTAATATAGGCGAATTTGCGTTGAGCGGAGAGTGTTCCGACGTCTTTTTGTTTCTCTCTCAAAATCTCTTTATTCCGACGTGACGGCGGGATTAGATACCCGCTCCAAGCACCAATGCGCTCAATCACTGAGCCACAGAGGTCGTCAATTTGTAAAGTAAGTGGTTACGTAAACTCTAGTTTGTGCATAGATAATGATGATATTGATGATGACGACGATCATTTCACACACAATGCTGATGATGATGAGAGCATAAAGCATAAGTATGTGTTTCCTGGCGCACCCTCAGTACAAACAATACTAGCATATCAATAAGTCACCACACCGCACCGTCAGACCGCATGCATTATTCATGACTCAAGCTCCAAGTTACTTATGCAATATTACTGTTATCATGCCCGATGGTGATAGAGAACCTAACCTGTAAGAGGTTGCTCCAGGTGCGTTTAATCAAGCACAACAACCAGTAGATATGGGGGATTCGGCTATCAAAAGTATGCGAATTTTGTTGTGCTTCCTACCCAACTTGTTCCTAAAGGAAGGGTATGATAGTAATGACTTTGGAAGTCTATGTATGTGTGTATGTTCCATCGCAACGCCCAAACTACTGGTCCGATTTTAATGAATGAGGTGTCAATAGATTTGTAATAACAGCCCGGGTAATGTAGGCTATAATATAACGTCTAAAAAATACAATATCGGATACTTCGGACACATGGTTTACGGTTTATTTGAAGACGTTTAGCCAAAAATCTTTGAGCTAGTTTAGGTTTAGCGGACAGTTACCCATTATACATGGGATGATTTTTTTAGTATCCGTGATTAATTTTTGGAGAAGTTATATCATAATTTACTCACTTATAGACGTTTAGGCAAAAAATCTTCGGGCTATTTTGGGTTTAGCGGCCAGTCACCCATTATACATGAAATGATTTTTTAGTATCCGTGATTGATTTTTGGAGAAGTTATACCTATCATAGTTTTATATTAGCGTACGTGGCTACCAAAAAGCATTTGAGGAAGCCCACGTCTAAGTGTAGCACTATTTAAAATAAAATCACGTAATTCAGTTGGTCATCTTGGTTTCACCATAAAGGAGAAAACCTACATTGGTATGACCAACAAGTTTAGCTACACTATATGTAATCTTATATAATCGATACATGTTTAGAATAAATTGAGAATATCGTAAACAATCACGTTATAGAGCCTTGCATAATGCTTAAAATGCAATAGTGTTCTTACTCTTACGTCTTTGTTCCTAAGCTCAGTTTGTGTTTCGATTAATTTGACTATAGTTTTGCATAGGTTACGTATAAATTTAAAATTACTGGTGGTCACCTAGTGTTCGAAATTAGACATAGACGACCACTACATAATCTTTTATTCTTGTCTTTTTATTTTCTCTTCTTACCTATATTTAAAAAGAAAGCTGTTCGTTAGTATCGCTTAAACTCGAGAACGGCTGGACCGAGTTGGCTAATTTTGATCTTAAAATAATCGTATCAGTTCAGGGAAGGCTTAAAAGGTGAGAAATTTCAGTTTATAATTAAGGCAGAACTACGTTTGTCGGACTAGTTATTATTAAAAACTGCTTTCTGCACTCCTTTCTCCACATTAACTTTAACAGTGCCAAATTTCTGGTCTGTAGGGTATAAAATAAAGCTGAGACAATAGTAGGTACTATTATGGTAAAGATTAAAAAGTATATAGAGTGTAGACGTAATCAACTAAAACACATACTTATGTAAGTGTTTCGAAAATTTCTTACTGGCCTACTGCTATATTATACGGTGCTGACTGCTGACTATACAAAATGTTATTGACATAACGGCTGTGTTCGGCGGAAAAAAGCGCTAAGAAAAAAGCTTAAGCGAAATGGCGATCGCTCAGCATTAAATAAGCAAAATGGCGGATTATATTATGTTAGCGGTATTGAAGTTAGTAAACTTTTTTTGCGCTAGCAAGCGCTAAGAAGCGCTTTACTCAGCCGAACACATCTAATGACATTGGCTGTCTCTTTGTCTACAAGTTCGCGCCATAATGTCATCGTAAAAGCAAAAGTGAAGGCCAAACCGGGCTTCTGTTTAGAATAACCGGTTAGCTTTTTTGAATTAGTTACTAGATTTAAGCTTGCATAGTGTGCAAGTGAGTCACGCTGTCGCTTTTTAAGGTCCAAATTCTCAATTGTTTCTTAGTTTATAGTTAGGGGCGTGTCACTGTCTCTACAGACTACAATGACAGGGGCGTTAGGGCACTTAGAACTACAAAGTGTGCACTATTCAGGAGAGTTTTTGTGCAGGTAGCGAATCGGCCGTAAAAGTCATAAAAACATAAGGCTGGGACTATATGCAACGGAATCCGGTAGGCCGTAGAGAATTATGAGCACTGAAAATTGAATTTTGTACTATTACAATAGAGTTGAAAATCAAACACATGAGTGTCGAGTTAAACGTCAATGTCATATATGACAGCTCGACACCTGATACTTCAATTTTCAACTGTATTGTATTAGCACAGAGTTCTATTTTCAGTGCTCATAATTCTCTACGGCCTACCGGATTCCGTTGCATATAGTCCCAGCCTAAGAAAGACAAGTACATATAATTATGTTTCATTATGAAACATATAATATATCTACCTGTCTTTGTCATTATCGGTGCGATATCAGTTTAAAGGATTGGCTAATGGGAAAACGCACGTATATCGGCGATGTAAAAGCAGCCCGATGTCCGATTTATCGTATCGCCGATCGAGTAAATATGTGAAAACGCTTTATAAGCGTTTTTCGAGTGTAAAACATTGTTGTGTCGAGTAAGCGTTAGCTCACGAGACTTTTTGATATGTTTCATTGCACATTACATTGCACGTTTCATAGCAAGATACGCAACTCGTAACTCGAACTCCAATGAGAGTTTTTAAATTCGTGACACCGTGACAAGGACCGGCGCGGCGCCGCCTGCTGACAGAAAAAGAATCGAAAATTCTTATTGACCGTTTTTGATACCACTTACGCCACCAGGAAATTTTAAATTGGGCAAAAAATATATATTGACTTGGGTGTGCACCCTAACGGCAGAAAAAATACCAAAAACCCGCATTAAACGTATCATCTTATGTAATGAATATAATATGTACCTAGTTCAATTTTGAATCGCTGTCTTAAAAATGCAGCGTCTTTGTATGAACTGACACTAAAGCCCGATGCTTTTACGATACCCTTAATACTTAGAAAGCATTAAATATAAATACCTACTGCCTAGAAAATAAAAAGTATCATAAACACATTTGACAACACTTTCTCCACTTTATCAAGTGAATCTTTATTATTATTGTTTATGTTAATACTTTGTAAAAATAGCTTCCGGCTTCTTGTCGGTACAACTCGAGATAAGTAGGTTCTACGATTAATCTTATAAAGCATATTATAAATCCGGTTTTGCTCCTTTTAATATTTCATACTTTTGTTAGTCGAATACATACATACATATAATCACGCCTCTTTCCCGTAGGGGTAGGCAGAGACCACTCCTTTCCACTTGCTACGATCCTTGCATACCTGTTTCGCTTCGTCCACTTTCATTATTCCCTTCATATGTATGAAGGTGCTCTTTGGTTTAGGATACTCTTGACCTGGCCTTTTTTCAAGACGTCCCTGATTAGATCTCGAAACGTCCACCTAGGTCTACCCCTTCCAACACTTCCATTCACACTCGCCTTATACACTTTTGCGTCATTCGTTCTTCATTCATTCTCTCGACATGGACAAACCATCTCAGCATACTTTCTCAATTTTTGTCACATCTTTTATATTAACTTATATACATACACCGGCATATTTAGCGGAACATAAAATAAAGGTTTGATATCAGTATCATATAATGTTGCTGGCTGGTTTACACGTCATTTAATTAAAAAAAATATATTTTCAAATTTAGAAAACAACTGAACATCACATTTTATGCAATTTTTAAAATTTTATTCAAATACACCTTATCTGGAGCGAACTTCGAATATTTCTTCTATTCTTTCTTCGAACATCATTCTCAGTATGCCTAGACGGGTAGAAACTTTAATAAGAGCACGTGGAGGAAATACACGATATTAATCACCATTTTTCTAATTTAATTAATTGTTATTTTATTATTAATTTTCACTTTTCCCGGTTACATGAAAAGTTCAAAAATGTACCATTTTTCACAAATAGCCTTAACTTGCAAAATCTGTGCTTAAAATGAGATCACATTATCTCATTTTAAGTAAAACAAATGAAAGTTAAAATAGCAAAAGAAGTGTGGTAAGTAGATTTGAAAATAAAACCATATTTTTTTAATTATGGACCTTTTTTGTGTTCCGCTAAATATGCCGGTGTGTTTATTAACTATGTATCTACCTGAGATATCGGTGTACTAACCCTACCGCTAACTAAAGCGCCATACTCACGGCCCATCCAGCAAATCCAGCACCGGTACTAATAGCTGTCATTAGTGTCAATCATTTATATTTTTTGCCTACAATTAGTGTTCTTCAAGGCCTTGGTGATTGAGGCTTATGCTGCAAAGCTGTTAGATGGACAACCACTAGGAAATTTAGAGCAGGTGTTTGAGCCAAGCTGAACCTTGTCCTATACTTCTCCTATTGTACCTCAGATCTATCTGCTCTATCGTATTAACGCAGAGTTCTGTTTTAAATAGTGCAGTTATTTCTGTAGCGACCACAAAAAAACTCTCATAGGCACGAGGGCTTAGACCAGCCCGCATGAGCCTATTGTGGAAGCCATAGACGCTCGTTCGAAAATAACCCAAGAAACTGTCATGGCCGCTAGCCCATAAGTGTCTGTGGAAAAGGTCAAAGTCAGTACGACGCTTAGCTGACCATGAAATGATATGCATTACTGAAGATTTTGTACGAAAAAAACATGTATTAAGTTATAATTTAATGCTTAAAGGAACAGGAAGGCGGGCCAATGGCCTTAGAGAGTTACTAACATTAAAATATTAATAGTTACTAATTACTATGCTTAAATATTTATAATTGACGCGAAAGGTAGAGTTACCCCTACCTTGTGGCATTTTTTAACCCCCTTGAGGGGGTCACAAAGTCACTCTTGTGTTTTGCTGACTCTTTTCTTTGCATATTTAAGGATGCGATAGAGTTTTGGCGGGGATGTGAATGATTATGCACAAGTGTGGGCAAGTGGTATTACAACAGAACCTCAATTCTCGTATTTAAAGTAGACAATTTAAACAGTCAATTTTACTTTGTTTGGATTGAAAGTGTAGCGTCATGTTACCGTGAACAGATTTTATGACGTTTCGACCAATCGGAGCGCGTTTCACGTTGCGTTGATTTAACGTTCATATAAAATTATAAACACCTATTGGGAGTATAAGCATATCGGGACTTGATTGTAATTGTATTAATGCAGGCTTTATTTAGCAGAATTGCCCCGCAGATTAGAACAGTTATTTTCACCTCATCACTGAAAATATTAGTCAATGAAGTAAACATCTTCGCAAAATTACTAATATAATGATCTTGGTTCTTGTTGCAAGACAATATCTTAGACCATGGCACACATACTCAATATTTGTGTGCTAAAACAAAGAAATAACTTTGAGGAATCGTTGAAGGTTTATATCTCAATTAAGTTTACGACTGCTTTTGAAAGTTTTTGCATAATCGATTGTTTTGATACAAGTATTATGTAATGAAACATAATATGCAGAAGGTAAACAAGTTTTTAATAAGGACATAATCTTTTATGAATTTTTACTCATTTGAGAGCTTTTTAACTTCCCGCTAAGAAAATCTTGGATTTTCAAAAATCAGGAAGTTATTGGTTTTACCCCGGTTTGCAAAAATCGAATTCTCATCAGATCTCGACGTTCTAAGGTCACAGGAAGCTTCCCTGACTACCCCCGCGAATGTGTCACTATGTATGTATGTATGTATGTATGTATGTATGTATGTGTGTGCGTGTGTGTGTGTGTGCGCATGCATGTATGTATTAAATAGTATATATTTTCTACACTGTGCATAAACTGCGGAAAGTAAACGTCAAGATGGCAAAATGTCAAACCTTAACTGCCCCAAACAACTCCAAAAGTAGGACAGTTTAAGTGTGGACAAATTTGCCTCTACATGCTTCGTCTATAATATTCTATAAGGTCTATGCCAGTCATACTCAACATTTATGGTTGGCCCGCCGTGAGTAACAAATATATTGTTAAATTTTAAATTTCGAGCCCATCTTAGAAAATGTTCGCGCGCCGGGTAGAATAATAATAAAATTAGGAATTATGTTATTTATTTACCCTACCTACCCCTAAATAATTTTTGCTTGTTGCCCACGATACTATGAGTTATGACTTATGACTAATAATAACTCCCCACCACCAGTTTCGATGACAGTGGCCAGTTTAATTGAAACCGGGCCAGTTACGCAGGAGTAATTTTATAGTGCCCAAGTGTGTGCGCAGTACACAAGAGCACTCTCTCTTCCTTTACTATGGATTTTTAATCTGAAATAAATAATTTGAATTTGAAAACTGGCGAGAGATCAGGCACAGGTCCAACTTTTTACATGCCCAATACAATGTACTATGACTAAGACGTGTTTGTGGCTCGTATAAAAAAAGGTTGAGTACCACTGGTCTGTGCTATAAGCGCTAGTTTAGCATTGGATTCGTGAGTCTGCGGTCCTTGCGAGAGGAAAGCACCGATGGGCGTGACCATGTCAAGGGCGCTGGTCTCGCTAGTCGCAACCAGTTGATAAGTACTCACAACCCGGATCTAAATAAGTAATACAATTCTTGTACTAGCAAAAAGTTAGTAATTCTTCTTCCTAGTTTTACAAATTAAACGCTATTTTAAATGCAAAAATATGGATAGTGTTAGTTTTGTCTCTAGCGTGACGAATGCAAGTTGTTAGTTTAAAATATGTGTCAGGAGTCAGGAGAAACTTATTTTTATTATTAATATTATAAACAAATTATTAAAAAATATTACGTAAATAACAATAAATATCTAGCTGTCCTGACACATGTTGTTCTGTCTATAGTGTTATTGTTAATATTCTCCCCGCAATTTATCCAAAATTCCTTACCGTTTAAACCTTCTCTGAACTGATACGATTATTTTAAGACCAAAATTATTCAAATCGGTTCAGTCGTTCTCAAAATCTAAGGGGTTCAAAAATTTAAGGGGCACTGATGTAAGCAGTATTATTATTGCTCAATGTTGACTATTGGTTTTTGAAGAGATAAAAAAATACTTTCCAGACGAGACTATATTATTGAGGTTTTATGGTGAAAAAAATGGGGGGCGTTCTTAGAGAATGAAACTAATTTGGTTGGATGCTCTAAGGGGGCGCTACAAAAGAACTGATTTTCAAAGTGGGCGTTAGACGGAATAAGTTTGGGAACCTCTGCTCTTAGAGCATGCCAAAGAAATATACATGCATGCATTCACTCGAAAATATAACCATTCTTCTGACGCAGTCAGCTCTTTATAATATTATATATCTACGCAGTCAGGTAAAAAAATAGTTCAAATTATAATTGTAGTTATATAACGTCATGTCATGAGTGTAACCTGAAACGAGATTTTACAGTTGGCAACGGTGAGTTTCAGTGAAAGTAATTGTGTAATGTTACCCGCACTAAAATGTTTCAAAACCAAACTTTTACATAAAAGAAAGTAATATAATGAGACTCGTTATCTGCTGTTGCTAGTTAGTCTTTAATTCATTATTATTTATTTATATATTTTAGTCCGGAGTTATGCAATTTTGTATTAGTTATTTTATAAAACTGTTTACACTACGCCGCTATTCGCTAACTTTTATTATGGTTAAATACTCAAAGCTCATTAGTCAATAGTCATTACATAATATGTCAACAGAGCATATATTGTCAACTCGTAGCTTCTTTATATTCTTGTCAGCTGTTTAGTTTTTGTTTTATATAAGGTTCGGTAAAATCAATTACGGATATTTAATGGGCATATGATCTGCTGCTTATGTAAAGACATTTAAGCAGAAAAATAATTGTCATACTCGAAAAAAAACTTTTTCTTTATATGGGCGAGTTTGCGTTTTGCGGAGAGTCACCCATACAAGAGATGATTTTTTACTTTGAGTATGACAATTATTTTTTGCCTAAACGTGTAGCAGTGGATCATGTGCCCGAAGTATCCGTAGTTGATTTTCGGAGACCTTATATATTTTATAGTGATGAGTGACAAAAAAAAACAAATAATGCGGTTTTTTGGAACCAGCGCACTTACTTGCATTAATAATAAAAACAATTGAACATCCTGTTGAAAGTAGGTCACCGCAGCGGTTAGCATATTGCGCCATTTTGAAATGACAATGATAGGTGTCAAACGGAGAATAATGGCGGGAAACAAAAGATGTAGGATAGTAGGTTAAAAACAAAACGTTTTGATTTTTGTAATCGGTAAAATTTAGCCCAAATACCGAATACCTGAAAGTAACAAAAATTGCCTCTATATTTTAGTGCTCATTAAAACGGTTACTACCAGATTCACCCTCCTTAGTCCTTTGCTAAATAATAGGTTGGGGAAAAAGTCTTTTCGCATTATAGTATGTATGAACTTGTCATAAAATATCTTGGGCTATACCAATTGTATCTGGCTGATTTTGGTATCATTAAAGAGTTTTAATTTTACAGAAGACAATTCCAAATTCAAATTAGGTAAATTTGAGATTTTCATTTGTTTTTCTTATTGTTAAAATGAGGGATTCTTATGAATAATTTCGATACATTTTAAAATTTTATTACAAAGAAGGTAAAAATGCAACACAAGCCGCGAAAAAAATTTGTGATGTTTATGGACCTAATGCAGTATCTGTGAGAGTAGCGCAAATTTGGTTTAAGCGTTTTCAATCCGGAAATTTTGATATCAAAGATGCACGTCGCTCTGGTCGCCCTGTTACGGACAAAACTGTTGCCATTTTTGAAAAAGTGGAGCAAGATCGGCATATTAGTAGTTACGATGTAGCTGAAGAACTGGGGATTGACCACAAAACGGTTTTGGCGCATTTGAAAAAAGCTCGATATTTGGGTGCCTCATGAGCTCACTGAAAGAAACCTAATGAACCGTGTACTCATTTGTGATTCTTTATTACGACGTAATGAAACCGAACCATTTTTGAAGAAGCTGATAACTGGTGATGAAAAGTGGATCACGTACGACAAGAACGTGCGAAAAAGATCGTGGTCAAAGGCCGGTCAGGCTTCACAGACTGTGGCGAAACCCGGGTTAACTCGCAACAAGGTGATGCTGTGTGTGTGGTGGGATTGGAAGGGCATTATTCATTATGAGCTGTTACTGCCAGGCAGGACCATCAATTCTGAACTGTACTGCGAACAACTGATGAGATTAAAGCAAGAAGTTGAGAGAAAGCGGCCGGAATTAATCAACAGAAGGGGTGTGGTTTTTCACCATGATAACGCTAGACCTCACACATCTTTAGCCACTCAGAAAAAATTACGGGAGTTTGGCTGGGAGGTGTTAATGCATCCGCCGTATAGTCCTGACCTTGCACCTTCAGATTTCCACCTGTTTCGGTCGCTGCAGAATTCCTTAGGCAGTGTCAGGTTGACATCACAAGAGGACTGCCAAAACCACTTGTCGCAGTTTTTTCATCAGAAGCCCCAAAAATTTTATAGCAATGGGATCATGTACCTACCAACAAGATGGCAAAAAGTTATCGAACAAAATGGCACCTATATACTTTAGTCACTTGTAAATAAACTTTATAAAAAAACCTTTTGAATTTTTATATAAAATGCGAAGAAACTTTTTCCCCAACCTAATATAACGTGTTTCTGATTTTATCCCAAATAAAGAACTATTTTGTGCACCGGCAACACTAACAGGGGTAAATAAACGATGTTGTCATTTTAGTGTTCATTAAAACGGTCACTACCAGATTCACCCTCCTTAGTCCTTTGCTAAATATAACATGTTTCTAATTTTATCCCAAATAAAGAACTGTTTTCTGCACCGGCAACACTAACAGGGGTAAATGAACGATGTTGTCAACGGTTTTTTGGACACGCAACACGCATTTAGCTCCTTAAAAAGAAAACATTTATGCAGGCAGCTATCACTCTCACGACACAAGCGTATACCAAATGTGTATTGAGTATTGACTCTATTATAAGGAAAGAAAATATGAAAATACTGTAGATTAATATTACAAAAATTGAAGAATTATTGACAATTCATTTTCTTATAAATTCTTCATTTTTAATTATTATTTTACATGTCCTTATCAAACATTAGTAAATACTATTAAACGTAAATTAGTTTTTCATGAAACCTTTGATTGCCAATTACTATGGGAAATCCATACAGGGTTGTAACAAACAATAAATATTTTATAAAAAAAAAATATTGGAATAATATTAAATTATGTCCTTCGACTTATTTATTATAGTGTTTATGAAATTAGGTCTTGTAGAGCTAGGGCGTGTAGAGTCAAAAGCTTTGCTGTATATGAGATCTGATAACGTTATGATAGTGAGAGTCATATGGTCTCGTCTTGGCATTATTTAACATGAAAATGTTTTTTGTGGGATATTTTAAACACGAATGTTTATATGTATGGATGTGTGGATGTATGGAAGTTTGTTACTCTTTCACGCAATAGCTACCAAAATAATTTTGATGGATATGTTAGTAGTTGAGACTCTGTAAGTCTGTATCACGTAGCCTACCTACTTTTTAGCGCAGCAAAATTTACAGTTACCGCAGAATTTCCTATTGTGCTTACGAAGTCGCAGCTGACGTCTAGTCTAGTCACTAATATTATAAATGTGAAAGTTTGTGAGGATGTATGGATGTATGTTTGTTCCTCTTTCACGCAAAAACTATTAAACGAATTTTGATGAAATTATATGGTAGTAGTTTAGGCTCTGGATTAAAATATAGGCTACTTTTTATTTCGGAAAAGTACAGTGTTCCCGCGGGATACTCGATAGTATATTTACGCGGGCGGAGCCGCGGGAAACAGCTAGTTTTTTTATAATTTTATCACGTAGTCAACCCTACACGAGATAGATTTCACGGAATATTTTTTGCGACTAGAAACCGAGTGTAGCGTAAGAACACAATAATTACGCTTTTATAATTAATTGTTCCACATACATCATTCCTGTATAGTCATAAACATCATTTGATTTCTATTTGTAGCGTCTATCTTGGATAATTAATAATAATAAATTCTCCATTCAGAACTCAGAAATTTATTGCTGAAATAACGTCTTCCTTTCGGATGTCTGTTAAAAAGAGTATATAGATTAGCTTAACCTCCATAGACTAAACGTCTACATAATAAATTAATAATAGACACAATGACAGTTAATATGGACAAAATGACAGCTTTCATCTATTCTACCGTAAAAAGAAACAATTTTTACGGTGGTTATGCTAAGCGTGCAGATGAAAAATTTAATTTGTTGTGTCACACAATAATTAAGACATTTTTATTTTTGAATGAATATTTTCTTTACTTTTGCTACATTATAACCACCGATAAATATTTTAGTAGCATAATATTACTGCTGTTTGAATAACATTCTACCTATATGTAGTTAACAGTCGGTTATTTGTTATAACTGTAAGTTAGTACTTAGTACTGTGTTTTGTACAGAATCGTTTAACTATTCAATGTCTTGTTCTTCTGTTCCCTTTATTCTCTTGTGTACTATCTGTGTTCATTTCTGTATCTCTCAATATCTTGTCGTAGGGCTGTCATTCGTGTAATGCTGGGACTATATTATGATCCGGAATCCGATGGGTCCAGGAAAATTCAGAGCATTGAAAAGAGAACTCTGCGCTAATACAATAGAGTTGAAAATTCAAGGTGTCGAGCTGTCATACGACATTGACATTTTCGGCGTTCCGGGTCCGGGTCATATTACAATTCCAGCCTAAGAACATGCGCGCTCTGGCAATAAAATGGTCTCTGTCACCATATTTTGAATTCCGATTATGAACTTTAGCATACCCATAATAGAGCTTTTCCGCAAAACATGATTGTTTCCCTATACCATCATGTTTTGTGGAAAAGTTGACTCTATTTCGCGTGCTCTTAAAGTCGATAATCGGAATGCAAAAAGTGAAGGAAGGAGACAATTTTGTTGCCAGAGCGCGCACTGCTGACGGTTCTTTACGTTACTATTATAAATTCTTTTGAGAGAGAGAAAATTGAGATCTCTTGTAAAGATAAGCACATCTATGTACCATTATCATTGTGCTGTCTTAGTTTAGGTTTTAAAATTATGTACTATAGAACAAGTTGCTGTTTGACCACATAAGATGAAAATCACATTCACCGCCGTTGAATCGTGCGCACGCACACATATTCACGTGTAAATAAGTAGATCAACCACTTTGCTGTCGTTGCGGTCAATTCCTTTATGTTTAAATATTTTGAGGCGTCCTAGTGCAAAGGAAAATGTTCAGAAACTGGTATTTGTCGATATTGTACATAAATAATAAATAAATAACAAGACGTAACGTCAACAATAATAATAATAACTCTCCACACCAACGAAATGTTGACGGTGGCCGCTTTCATTGAAACCAGGCCAGTTACGCAGGAATAATTTTATAGTGCCCAAGTGTGTGCTCAGTACACAAGAGCACTCTCTCTTCCTTTACTCTCATAATCTAGTGGGACGGATAACCGACACGACTGGCGAGAGATCAGGCGCAGGTCCGACTTTTTACATGCCCATCCGACGCATGGATCATCTTTCTTGTCAGACAATCAGGTGATTAGCCTGCATAGTCCTAACCAAACATGGAAACAACATTTTTTGTTGTTTCAATGCGGAAATCGAACCCACGACCTCCGAGTCGAGAGCTAATGCTCGAACCACTAGACCACTGAGGCCTTTGATTAATTTTTACATAGATACGTTATATCCGTACAAAACTGACAATATTTCTGTGCCACGACACACATTGACATGGGACGCGTGTCAATGTGTCAATGTCGCATAGTAATACAAAACACGCTATTACTCGCGGAGCACACTAACCAAAATTGGCCCGACTCGGACCAATTCGAGTCTTCATTTTTAGGCGTTTATAACATATCTACCTCTTTTTAATATTATATATCTATGACTGAGGCAGTTAACGTCAATAAACATCAAATACATAACAGACATGAGATGAAATTAGACAGTTTCTCAGCACTCTTAGAAAGTGAATCTATGCGATTAGCACTTAGAACCATACTGACTTGTCATCTTGTACATAAGTTATATGTAATGTTTTCGTTGCTAATATACTTAGTACGCTTTCTGCACTTCTAATTGTGCTTTTAAATTTTGTCAGCTACATAATAAGTACTATATAGTCACAAATTATTATTGACTAGCTTTTGCTCACGGCTCCGCCCGCGTGTTTACAGTATTACACGGGATCGCGGGATAAAAAGTAGCCTATATATTAATCCAGAGCTCAAACTACTACCATACCAAATTTCATCAAAATCCGTTCAGTAGTTTTTGCGTGAAAGAGTAACTAACATCCATCCATCCATCCTCACATTTTTCATTTCATTACAATTTCAACACTCAAGTGGTTTACGTTAAGTACATATTATAAATTACAGAATTTTAATTTAAAATTAGACCAAATTCATGTATAATCTTAAAATTACTTTATGGTGGACTATACCTACCTATATGGATAAGTTAATTTACATGTCTATTAGAGAATATTTGATAAGAAAAAGTCATTTCGGAATCCTAGAAGTTAGAACCTACCTAGTTGGTAGTTTTCATTATCAAGGTGAGATGCTGCTGATGATGAATACTTGTGACGTTTATATTTTTTCACATGTTCATTTATTAAGCAAACAAACGACAATAAACAAAATTCCCAAGTGGATTACGAAACAAAAGAAATTCTAATTTAGGTCATCGTCTTGAAGGCTCCTAGGCGGAAAACGTCCTTCTTTTTGAGTGGCCGCGCGGGAGTTTCTTACGCCGACAGTTCTTCTCACCGGGCTAGTTTCCGAAACGGTAGTAGATGGTAGCAGGCATCATATTAGGTATGTAGGACAATTCTATAGTCTACCAGGAAATAAAAGTTGAGTTTGATGAGCAATGGTTTGTATGGGACAAGAGACGCCTGATTGTTTTCGATTATTGCATTCCATGGACACCGGCAAGAACAGAAATACACTTTAGTTAAATTAAGTGACGTTCAAGTCACATGCTGTCCTTGTCATTTCGGCTAGCGGAGACAGCGACAGCCTGTGAATAGGAGGGCTCTCATTTTGATTAGCGTGTAAATATTCGGTCGTAGCCCGTAAGCCATGTATAGTACATTTAGTGACCTAATTAGTTACGCGTGCTATATTAACTATCTATTCCCGTCTCTACATACACCTACCATTATACTACCATAACAGCCTCCGAGGTGTAGTGGTTAGAGCATTGGCTCGATTACCGCATTGGAACAACAAGAAATGTTGTTTCCAAGTTTGGTTAGGACAATGCAGCCTGATCACCTGATTGTCTGACAAGAAAGATGATCCATGCGTCGGATGTGCATGTAAAAAGTCCTACCTAAGGACCTACGCCTGATCTTTCGTCAGTCGTGTCGGTTATCCGTTCCACTGGATTACGAGAGTAACAGAAAGAGAAAAACCGGCAACCTTCACCGAGATCGGTGAGGGGAGTTATTATTATACCTACCATTATACCTGTGCTTATTATTTTGTGGCGATAGCGTCACTCATATATTAGCTCGTGTGTAAATCAATTATTTTTATCAGCAACACCAACACATAAAAGGTACCTACAATTCACTTATAAGAAAAATTACTACAAACTCTAAGGTAATATGTGAGAGTTAAAACTTTTGAAGGTATTGATAGCTGAGACTATAGACATTTTTTTTGTTTAATTCGTCCCGAAATGGAACAGGCTAAGGTCTTAGACCATACTGCCTCGTCTGTCGTTTGAGGAATTTCTTTGTCTTATTTCTAAATCGTCAAGTCCAAAGTCTAGTCAAAGTCCAAATAAGTAGTCAGGGTAGTCAATTAGTCAAGTCAGTCGATTCAGTAAAGTGGTAGACGCTTTACTGAAACTTCCTAGGGGGGAGTTTTGGCGGGAAACCCAATTTAGCACGCATTTTGTAGAATGTATCACTTTTCCACACTAATGCACCTCAACGAATAATTAATGGTTAATATTCCACCACTATAACACATTAAAAACCGAATTAACACGAATTTAGAAAAATAATACAGAAACACAACATTGCTGATTGACTTTCCCGGCAAAAACTCGAGACTATAGACAAGGAGCTAACGGTTGAATAATCAAACGCTATATTAGTAATTTAAAAACATCTGAACTCTAAAGTCACACATGCTTTGCAAATTTCAAGTCTTAAAAAAAATATTTATACAGCCGATCGTATAACCACTTCCTTTTTTGGAAGTGGGATAATAAAAATAATATTGTCTATGGAGTATGGACGCTTCCACGCCACGTCAATTGGGCCCCAATTTTCGTACCTCGAATCCATCGCATAGGCGTCAAGTAATGCAATCCCGAGTTTGACAATCTAACCGTATCCGAAGAACTTGTATCACAGGTACCAGACAATGGAAATATATTAAAAACTTTTCTATACTAATATTATAAAGAGAAAAAGTTTGTTTCTTTGTTTGCATTGAATAGGCTCCAAAACTACTGGATCGATTTTGATGAAGTTTGGTACATATAATTTATAGATTAGACTACGGGGAAGGACATAGGCTGCTTTTTATTGCGGCAAACCTACGGATCCCGCGAGATTTCCTTTAGCGCATACGAACTCGCGGGCAACATCTAGTTATATATTTAACTAGCGACCCGCCCCAGCTTCGCACGGGTACAATACTGATACTAATACTAAAGAATGTCTTTGAACCTCTAACAAAACGGGCGAAATTTAGTCAAAACAAACAGAAACAAATTAATATAGGTACCTACTAAAACTTAATGAAATAAGTAGGTGGGTATACTTTTATCGTATGAAATACCATAGATCTAAACTCCTCCCGCACGCGCACCCCCGCATTGGTGACGCCCACTTCGCAACGGGCCGTGTAGCAAAAATCGTAATATTTTAATTTCGCCATAACTTCAAAACCACACGTCCAATTTTAATCATTCACAGACCAAATATTATCTACATAAACTGTACTTAGTGATGAAATAATTTATTTTGATAAGGATTAATATCATGAATAAAATAAACGCGTTTAAATGTAGTCCAAAAAAAAATCAAGATTTCTAAATAAAAAAATGGTTGTTGTGCCTCACTGGACATAGATAGGTATAGTGTGTCGCGGACTTTTTTGTAGATATTTATGAGATCTACAATTAATTAGAACATTTTATGGTTCTATCTTTTATAGTTTAGGCAGCGTACGCAAAATAAGTAACTTTTCTGGTTGATTTTTTACACCTTGTGTCCGAAAAACCCAAATATTTTACGGAACCCTATTTTTTTCCAAAATAAAATATAGCCTATGTTACTCGTGGATAATGTAGCTTTCGAATGGTGAAAGAATTTTTGAAATCGGTCCAGTACTTTTTGAGCCTATTCATTACAAACAAACAAACAAACAAACAAACAAAGTTTTCCTCTTTATAATATTAGTGTAGATATACATCCAAGACCCAGAAACACAGAAAAACTTTTTGTCCCTTCTGCGGGATTCGAACCCGCGACAATAACGAGCCATCCCTTTGATATTCTAATTTCTAATAAACAAATACAGTGAGTTTAGGGGGCTTCTAATTTTTAAGTTAGGTACGTTTTAGAATTTAACCGTATAAGTATTTACAGTAGAGCTTCGCCAATCCGGACCCCAGTTACTTCGCACGGACGCGACGTTTCGATAATTAGGAAGGGGTCTTGTTTATTCCCTATCCCTATCAGGTACCTAGCGTGTAATTTTAAAATCTGTAAAACTGAACGTTTTCTCATAGCTCTATTTTATTCGGATAAATCTTTAAAGTATAACTGAAGCTTAAAACTAGAAATTCTAGAAAGAGGAGTATGATAGTTCACACGAATTCTATGATCACTTTCGCCGTAACGAAAGTACGAGTAACGCCGACACCAACGTGTATTGTTTGAGCCATTAATATCGGAATGCAACTGCCTTCAACTAAAATTTATCCACGATGCTATTGTATTAGTCATATATAGACCTGCTGGTTATAGAAATCCCCAAAACTTTTTACAGTCCCTAGATAAACACCTAACTCCACTATCGAACTGTCCTAACTTAATTATACTAGGTGATTTAAATATAAATATATCTCAAGACAATTCTGACATCAACTCACAGACATATTTAAATCTTCTTGCATCACATGGAATGCTTCCGGCACATACTCATCCAACTCATAACAAATCATGTATAGATCATATTTTTATAAAGTCACGTATGCCAGCAATATGCTTCGTTGCTGAAACTACACTTACTGATCATTATTCAACGGCCCTTATTCTAGATACGCATTTAAAACACGATTTCGTTAAACATAAACAAGTTAAGATTATTGACCATAGTAAATTGGACAATGACATAAAAAATATTAACTTTGAAGATGTTTATTGTGCTGAAAATGTAAACATGGCCCTTTCAACATTCTTAAAATCCTTAAATAAAGCTATTCTCGATAATACTAAGACAATTACTGTTTCAAATAGAAAACGTGTAATAAAGGGTTGGATAACGCCCGGCCTTCTAAAATGTCTAAGAAACAAAGATAGACTTCACCGTAAGGCTAAAAATAATCCGGATAATCCCATAATATTGACAACGTATAAAAGGTACAGAAATTTTTGTTATGACTTATTAAAAAGAGTAAAACGGGACTATGAGAGAAATGAAATATTAAAAGCTTCAAAAATTAATAATAAAAAACTTTGGGATACAATAAAAATCATTTCGAATATTCCATCTAATAAAAATAATCACTCAGATTTTCCGTTATTAAAAGATTACGCTACTCTAAATAGTATTAATAACTTTTTTATAAACGTGGGTAAAAGCCTGGTGGCCAAAATTTCGGAGGATAATGATACAACATTATATTCAAGGTCGTCCCATCAGAATTCATTTGTTCTCCTTCCAACTGACGAAAGAGAGTTGAATAAGTTGATATTAAATCTTAAAAATAAATGCTCGACTGGAAGAGACAATATATCGAGCATTTTTCTCAAAAAATATCGATACTATCTTATAGCTCCCTTGGTACACATATTTAATATTGCAATTAACACAGGCACTTTTCCTGACGAATTAAAATTAGCGGAAGTTCATCCTATACATAAGGCTGGGGACAGATCCTGTATCAATAACTATCGACCAATTTCAATCTTACCTACATTGTCAAAATTACTTGAAAAAATTATTAATAACCAACTTATTAAATATTTGGAAAATAATTCACTTCTATCAGCTTCCCAATTTGGTTTTAGAACTGGTCGCTCTGCTAATGACGCTATACATGAACTAACAAACTTTATTGTAACAAATCTCGATGATAACAAAAAAGTAATTGCTATATTTTTAGATCTCGCGAAAGCATTTGATACAGTGTCTGTCCAGATACTTTTAAAGAAGTTGGAATGCCTAGGGGTAAGAGGGAATCAACTGAACCTATTTGATAGTTACCTTAAAAATAGAAAACAGAGAATAAGAATCGGGGACAAGGTCAGTGACGATCTTCTGATTACCCACGGAGTGCCGCAGGGAAGTATACTTGGACCCTCTATGTTTTTAATGTATATTAATGACCTGTGTGATTTAGAATTGCCCAGTGGGAAAATTATAACATTTGCTGACGATACAGCAATGGTATTTGCGGCGGAAAATTGGATAGATGCTTTTAATGCAGCACAAAAAGGTTTTAACATTGTTATAGCGTGGTTAAGACTCAATAAACTTACACTAAATACTGATAAAACTAAATATATGGCATTCTCTATCTATAATAATGTTATTCCGAGTGAAAATAACTTTCAGATTATTGCTCACTCATGTAATTCTCCTCATTCTACCTTGTGCTCATGCCCCAAAATTAATAGAACAAGTAATATTAAGTATCTTGGCGTCATCATTGACTGTAATTTAAATTTCCAATCACATATAGATCACACAACTTCTAGAATAAGAAAGGTCATATACATATTCAAAAATTTAAGACATGTTGCGGATTATAGTATAATAAAAATGGTTTATTTTGCCCTCTGTGAGTCTATTATAACTTATTGCTTGTCTGTGTGGGGTGGATCCCCAAAAACAATTATGCTGAAAATAGAGCGAACACAAAGGGCTGTTCTAAAAGTTAGTCGTTGTCTACCGTTCTTGCACCCCACGAAAGATGTATATGAGATATGTGGAGTACTATCGGTTCGTCAGCTCTTTGTTTTGGCTACTATTCTTCGCCAACATACATCTTCGTCGCATACTCAATTTGACTCAACAAAATTTGAGCACCAGCGACGGAAACACGTAGTGTTCCCGACTATACGCACTAATACTGGATTTGCCCAACGACATTTTCCTTTTCTTGGTGGATACCTGTATAATAAAGCCAACAAAACCTTAAACATATTTAATCTAAATAGATACCAATGCAAAAAGACCTTGTTCAATTGGCTTCATTCACTAGACTACGATAACACCGAAAAATTATTAGTAACATACAAAATATAATATGTTGATATGACGGGATTGATTAGATAATACTTGTATGAATAAATTAATAAAAGATATAATGTGTTAATTTATATATTATATTATATAACGTTCATTTATATATTAATTTATATATTATATCTACATTATAAAATATTAATGCTTATTTGTTCTTATATATTTATATTGTATAATAAGTAATTTATTTTGTATGTATATTATTACTATTCATTTACTAACATTTTTTAAATTAAAATAGTTCTATAAATTAAGCATATTTTACTGAATTGTACCTTTTTGTGATGAGGGAGCCTGGTGATTCTGTAACACAGGTTTATCCTAGCACAGACACCAGGTCTCTCACGAAGGTTATGTGTTAACGTTAAGGCGAAATTGTATTGTAGCTAATATCAAAACCTTTGTGGAGAACAATAAAAATATTCATTCATTCATTCATTCATATATCACTGTATAGAGTACATAACTACATAGTGTATTTGTTAATAGTTTGTTGTTATTCAATTACTATATTATTCAACAAACATAACTGTTATGTCCGGTTATTACTCGGAAAATAAGAAATTTGCTTCTATTCCAGCAGACTTAGCATGGCGATCCATAGAAATACATTTAAAGAAGAAATATTGTATCCAAAACAGTTCGTTGCAAAATAGTTCCTAATCCATGATAACAAGTTCGTCAATAGAAGTCATCATTTCTAAATGTAGGCCGGGAAATCTTATGTCAAAAACGATCAAATATTAAAGTATAAGACTCAACGTAAAGAAACTTTTTGTCTAGTATAATACGATTTTCCCGTATGATAGGTTCCGGACTGTATCGAACAAGTGTCGAAGCTGCATTATTGCATAGATGAATAATTGGTCTCGCTGGGCGCTCAACGAGACCAATCATTAGTCTATGCATTATTGTTGGATTAAAATAGCAGAATCGACCTTCTGAACAAACGAACATTTCAAAAATAATAAATTAAAATAATTATTAGCAAGAATAATTTAAAAAATCCTCACGGAATCCTGGATAACGTGAAACAAGCAACATTACATTGATGTGACCCATCACCACACGCACATTTACTCCCAATCACCGTGTTACACGTGCATCAAAATACAGCCTATTTCCTTCGTCATAATCTACCACACAGTACTGTTGACCTGCTAATCGAGGTGACGTGGCCGATAAGCGACCATTGTTGTGGTCATTTGGAGCAGAAAACGTATTAGTGACAGCCAGTCTGGTGACCATTTGAATTGGTGACAATAACCAGACTAGTGACAACAACGAAATTGGTGACAACAATCATAATATTGGTGACAACGACAAGTGACAACAACGCAGAATAAGGATACGCCAATTTGATACGTTCCCAAAACCTTGATCACCGACTTTCGTAATTATCAGTGCGATGTTTTTCTCTATTGTCTCCGATTTGTTTACGAGGTCAATTTGACGAATATCCATCACGCTATTGTGGTCCACGGAGCTCCGAGCTCCGTGGCCTAGTGGGTAGACCGTTTGGTTCGCACTCGAGAGAGTGCAGGTTTCGAAACCCCAGGTTGTGGCGTGTACCAATGAGACTTTTTCTGATCTCAAGTACATTATACGGACGCTCTAACGGTGAAGGAAAACATCGTGAGGAAACCCGCACATGGTTGGCCCCAGACGTATTGACCAGTCATTCCTCTGGACTAGGCTGACTGTGTTGTGAGAATGCCGCATGTGCTTAGGCAACCATACGACATTTAAACACCAACTGTCCCAGACACTACAGTATTTCAAGAGTGGTTACTTCGCTCGGAGAGTACTGTATAAATCATCCATTAACGGATGTAAAGGCCTAAGTTTTTTATTGTGGTCTTAGTACCCTAATCTAATGCTATTTGAATCCTAATTACGAAGCGTGTTGTTATTGTTTTATTTTGTTAAATTTTTACGTCAGAATGAAACACTTTACCCCGCCGGAATCGCACATTTTCGGCGATAAAATGTAGACTATATTTAAGTCCATTGTATCTAAACACATAGCAAATACATCATAGCTTACAATTCAAGATGTAACATTATTTAAGGGAAGGCAAGTCACGGATAATAGCTAATACATATTCTCTAATACTATTATAAGGATTTGTTAGTTTGTTCGCATTGAATAGGCTCCAAAACTACTGTACAAAGTACTACTGTAAAGACATAGGCTCCTTTTAAAGCGGTGCACGGTGAAGTCTCGGGCAACATTTAGTATTTTAATAAAATATGAATTCATTGTTACGTATTCATTTACACGCATGGTATGCAATAATAATTTATTCAGGTGTCGATATGAATATTAATTAGGCGACTCTACAATAGAGACTACTACAGACCTATCAATACACAGGTACGACAGATCACAGAAGTATACTACTACTCATAGATTAATGATTGGTATCCGCTACGCTCGTAATCTAATAATCAATGTCATAATCTATGCTACTACTATTATAAATATGGATGGATGGATGGATGGATGGATGGGTGGGTGTTTGTTACTCTTTCACGCAAAAACTACGAAACAGATCTTAATGAAGTTTGGTATGGTAGTAGTTTAAGTATCTACGCGGGAGGAGCCGCGGGCAAAAGTTATTATAAAATTCAGAAAGCATGGTATGAGCTAGTTAAACTTCGAGGGACGCGGATAGAAAACAACAAATGTTTTGTTGTTTTTACGAAATGTTTTTTACTACTTAATTTTAGTCCTAGGCCCCTAGATTCGCTTGCAATTAAGAAAAATCTACATTCGAAAAAAGAAATCGATTTTTTTTTTATGTGAACTTTTCATTATTACAATTTACATGAGAATAAAGCTCGAAAACGTAGTTTTAATCTAAGTTCGTAATACCTAATGCACAATGTAGTTAGTTACGTTGAAGATATTACACAGACTAACGAGAGACCTCCCAAGTGGCACCAGATGTTATCATATTATGTCGATGACCGTATCGCCAACATGTGCACATCACTAAAATTATAAAATAATTTTACAAATATTTTGGGACGATTTTAGGGATAGGTGTGAGTTGACCATTAAAGTATTTTTTGCAAAGATTTGTCCCTTTCGAAAAGACGATCTTTAGATTTACCGAATTATTGTGTATTTTGATAGTGAAAATTATTTTTTTAAAGTAAGTTGTGTAGCTTTTAATTCTTTTAATGCAAAGTACACACATTGAGTAATATAGATATAAATTTTATGGGTACTAATTTACCAACTTACAACTTGTTTATAATTTTGCACCTGTGTTACCAAAAAACGAGACACTTAAAACTTGTCTGCTTCAAATGCAGTTTAAAATTACCTACCTCATTACATTTAAGGAGAATTATAATTTAGATCTTAGAGCAAGGGAGTGCCAGATGGAATTTAGTTTTTTCAGTACACATTATGCCAAGCCCTAAATTGAATACATTCTAAAATCTATGTCCATATTAAAGTCTAGTAAGAACATTAAGTCTACAGTCTACTAGTCTAGTAATACGGTTACAAGTGAATGGCCGAAATTGTTTGAAATGTACTTGAATTCTATTTTTTTTTTTTGTTTTTTTGTTTGACGTTCGGAGAACAAAACCTTGTTTTTTTTATTCTGAATAAAAAGATTTTTATTTTATTTATTTATGAATTATTTTTACAATTAATATTTAATACAAAGATTTTAAAACTTAGGAATAAGGATAGGCGTACATTTGTCAGAACAAATCTTCATACAAGAAAAAGTAACGCCATCTTGGTTTTCATTAACTTCATATGACTCTTACTTCAACCAAGATGGATCTTGTTTTCACCGTACTTCAAATGTCAAAATGGCCCCAAAAACTCCAAAAAGTGGGGCCAATTAAATTTTTGCCCTAACTTGCCTCGTCTATGATATATTATATTCGTCTATGATTTAATATTAAAATCGTTTTATGAGATAAAATGAATATTATAATTTAAAATCAATCTTGTAACTAGTATAGAAACTTTGGCCACACAATTAACTGGAATGTAACGTAAGTTTTTAGTAAAAAAAAACATTTTGAAATCAGCTGTATCGCATGAGGTCAATGACCATCTCAACGCCGCACTATAGACGTAGAGTCATTGGCTGTGTTCCGCAGAAAATAGCGCTAACAAAAAAACGTAAAATGGCGACCGCTAATATGCAAAGTTAGCAGTATGCCGATAATCTGTTTTTTTTTCTTTCGCACTAACAAGCGCTACTTTCCGCAGAACACAGCCATTTATACTAGATTTTATTTCGAATTTAATTTTTTTTCTTTTCTGCTTAAACTTATTTGCTTAAGCAGCATTAATATGCCCGAAGTATTTTTAGTTGATTGTGCAAAATGTTTTAATAATAATAGTTGGGTTACTGTAGTATCTTGCAGAGTTTTACCCTACATATTACAGAATGTCGGTTGTAACTTCTAAGACCAAAGTATTTATTATACAACAATCAGATAAAATTAAATTATGTATTGTTATAACGTTTAGCAAGATTCGACAGTTAGGTATTTCGTGCTAGCATTCTCACCTCTATGACACGTACACTTAAGGAACAATAGCACAATGTTTAAAACTGTTAGTACTTACATAAGTATCATGATACGAATAGACAATTAGTTCCTAGGTTAGACATGAAGAAAAAGAACTGTTATCGCATGTTTTGTGAGGCGTGGGAAAGAGATGAAAGGTCCTGTACGGGCTAGTTCCCTAGTTATGTAAGTTTCCGAGAAAGTGCCGTGACAGACATACATACACAAAAGATAACAGTACGCACAGTGTGCTAGTTACTGCGTGCTACTTTGAAAGAACGACTTTGTATGGTTCGTGAGCGTGACAGTTGATAGCATTATTTGATATAATCAGTACTTAGGTAGTTTTAAACACTGTACTTTTTCGGGATAAAAAGTAGCCTATGTTTTAATCCAGGGTCCAAACTACTATCTTACCAAATTTCATCAAAATCCGTTCAGTAGTTTTTGCTTGAAAAAGGAACAAACATCCATCCATCCATCCATCCTCACAAACTTTCACATATTTTATAAGATGTATTAGTAGGACAATACAAAATATTAGTTTTCGGAAATGTGTTTGTAAACGAAAACACTGTAGATTTCAGTGGTTCTCCTTCATAGGGAAGCCGTAGCCTGTATAATAGGTAGTGATTTGGATGAGGGTCGTCAAAAGGTAAGCGGTAAGGGAAGCCGATAGGAATGGAGTTATAGGAACCCCTCGCCACTGGTAGATTTACATAGTAGCTGTATTATTATTTTTTCTACTCGGCATCAGCCAGCACGTAAGTACGAGTATGTTTATTATTGGTAAGTACCTGGGTAACAGAGCTTTGCTCGGTCGAGTTCTGATAAATTAAAAAAAATAGAAGGAATCACAAAAATATTTATCTCACCAGGATTAGAACAAAGCAAAAATGGTACGAATACGCATAACAAACTGCCATTCGGATTAACATAATAGAATCGAAATAATATCGAAATATATAGCATAAGAGACGTAAATTTTAAATAGTATTTCACAGCGGAACCCTAAAGGCCTTGGCATTAACTAATTGCGACTATGTGCATTACTAACAATAGCTTGTGTTAGTTAAAAATGCACTTTACCTCCTGGTGTTAAAGTTACAAATCATCCATCCACTGATGACGAATAGCCCTGAACCCGAACAAAGGAGGTACGAAATCGAAAGTAAATGGAGCATTCAGAACTTGTACTGAACGCCTTGCTTCAATAGGTTCAACTTCTTGGAAGTTTAACTGGGGAGACCAAAGATTTTAAAACTCAAGATAAGCCATAGCATATCGTACATTTGACAGAACAAATCTTCATACCATAAAAAGTTACACCCGCGCCATCTTGTATAATTATATGTCAAAATGGCCACAAAATCTAAAAATTGGGGCCATTTATCTGGAGACACTTTTTGCTTCAATCAATCGATCAATCAATCAATCAATATTTTGTTTAATTTATATACTCAGAAATATTGAGATATTACTACTAAATACTAATTGATAAACGTAAAGAATAATATTTTGTGTGTAGTTAAAGGCGTGACTCCTGTTCGAAACATTTCACAGAAAACATGAAACATTGGGGCGTGGCTATACACATTTGTCTAGGAATAGACAATGTTTTTGTTTTCGGAGACGGACGGAAAACATTCCCGCGCGGGTAGAGAGGGGAAGAAATGTTTCATTTCTTATCTAGTGTTCACATCGTTCACATGACACCTAGGTACAGGTTTTTTAGGGTTATAGTTTTGCTTGTTGTGTTTTTTGTGTTTGTTTTTGTGATCGCTCATAATATAGGGCCTGGCTTAATTAAAAAACACCAATTTTGACAGTTTTCAATAGAAATGCGTAAAATGGCGCACATATTTATGAGTTGAAAAAAATACTTTTATGAAACACTTAAAGTGGCCTTTTCAGAACCCCTCTTTTCTCCTAGATTCTATACCTACAATCACTAAAACTGCGAGCGCTAATACGTCTTCCTCGTCGGAACTTAGATCGTGTCTGGACAAAATGTTTTGTTTCGACCAAAAACATTTTCTGTAGCTGGAGACAGCTTGTGTATGAAAACAAATGTTTTTGTTTCATGTTTTCTGTGTAATGTTTCGAACAGGAGTCACGCCTTTAGTAGATACTAGATACAATAACCTAACCAAGAGCATGTCAGGACATGTCTAAGGAGGGTTCCGTAACTATAAACGCGTAATATGATTTTTTTTAATTACTCCAAAAGTTACTGTCCGATTTGGTTCACAATAGTTTTCCTAAAGAGTTTTTAGCATGATCAATCAGCATGGAAATTTGCAAGTTTCTATCTCCTATAGTTTACAAATGCTAGGGGGGGGACCAACTTACAAACTACTTTGGAGGTCGATTACTCGAAAATGGTTAACTTTATAAAAAAGTAACGTATGAAACCTTGCCTTTATTTTAAAAGACCTATTCTACGATACCCCACACGATGGGGTAGAGTGAAAAAATATTTTTTATCCCCACTTCACATGTATGGAGAGCCCTTAAAATATAAAATTATTATTTTTTTATGATCCTGAAACCGTGATCTATACACAATCTATAACTGCACCAAATTTCATCAATTTATATTCATAATTACAGGAGCTAGAGGCGCGGACAGACAGACAGACAGACAGACAGACAGACAGACAGACGGACAGAGCGAAACTATAAGGGTTCCTTAAGTATTACGGAACCCTAAAAAAGGTTCAAATATTTATTTTATTTTTAGTATTTGATGTTATAGCGACTACAGAAATACCTACATAATATTATGTGAAAATTTTAACTCTCTAGCTGTCACGGTTAAGGAGATACAGCCTGGTGACAGACAGACTGACGGTCAGACGGACATAACAGCGTAGTCTCAGTAATAGGCCCCTAATTTTAACCTTTGGGTATTGGAGCCCTAAAAATTGAAAAAATATGTTATTCTAATAATTATATTAAACTGCAATAGACTATAGAGTATAACTATTGGGGAAGAATGAAAACACAAAAATGAAATTAAAAACTCCCTAAGCCAATAATGATTGTTATCATTATTTAGACAATGATATCAGTCAATGTTTACGAAATTTCGCCAATTACTATCTTATCATTTAATTCCTGTAAATAGCTGTCTAAGTGTTTACATTTAATTTGTTTGTTTACATGTGTAAACCGTGTTATAACGTATTTTAGATGTTTTTCCGCATAATTATTCAGGTTAGTTGTATCATAATAAAGTAATGAACGTATAAAACGTTACGTAAAACAAAAGGAAGGAAGGAAAATCAAAGGATTATGAACTAATAATGTATTGAATCATAATAATCGTTGACGTAAATAATTAAAATGTATTAATTAACTTTACGAATACTTAGAAATGTGCATCGGTGAAACACAACGCAAGCGCATATTTCACGCCAATTTTTTGTGATACTTGAGAGATGTGTGAGGAGTACCAACTCCTCTCCTCTTTCTTTAATCTGTGCAAAGAGTGAAGTGGCATTGAGTTCACGACCTTCCTGGTCCTTTTCTTTAGCCCCTACAACTTTTATCGCCCTACTTATGGCGCCCTTGGAACAAACCCAACAAATTTTACCCTATACAAATTTTTCGCGTATTTTAAGTTCTTCCACATACCCATGTTTTGGTTCTTGCATCAGTTAATAACTTAATAATAGCTAAATGAATATCGATTTCTTATTTTACGTGAATATTGTTCATTGTTTTCAATATTTTTTTCATTGTTTTAAACACTTATGGATTATATCGCGGTGCACTTTTTTTTTTAAAGTGCACTGCGACCAAAATCCGAAAGTGTTTTAAACAAAGCTAAATACTTAAATGTTTTAAAATTAATGAAATCCAAATATAGAGAGAACGATTGTCTCGACCAGAACCCCAATTCACGTAATAACTTACACTTTCATTTTACTTTTATTGAATTACAAAATATTAATCGTCTTGATATCGTAAACAGATTTTTGGAGTTCGGTCCAATCGAAACTGGTTTGATGTTGGTTTGACGTTTATAAGAATACCATTTTACATTTCATCATTAATACACTTCTATCCAAATTATTACTATAAACTGCAAGGATTTCTCTAATTTTAAAAATAAAAATATGTACTTCTTTTCACACTGTTAAACAAAGACACTAAAACATTACGCTTTCTAATAAAGATTTACGAAAATGTTATACATCCATAAACGTGGGCAATTAAAATACGAAATAAAAATTTATGTTTCCTTTTGAATGCGAATCCCTCTCTAGATATATTGCTTTTAATTATTATTATATTGAATACTGACATTTACATTAAAATGGCTTATTCGGACTCAGAATAATAACTATAGAATAGAAACCCGGCTATTAGTAAGAGAAGACACGTATTATAATTATCATTCCTTATAACCAGATGCTAACAGTTATTATGAGTGACATAAAGTCGTAATTCGAACATCGTAAAATAGGACACCAAAATTCCACCAAAGGCGTGACAACCTTAGAAAAAAACGAAAATACTTTTTAACTGTAATGGGGCTTTGCTATGTGAGACAGATATATTATGCCAGCGATTGTAGTACTCCTTCCATCTATATTCTTCTTCCAAGGATTTGGAAGCAAAAACGAAATAGAAATAAATGCCAAGCAAGTCAGAATTTAAGTGGATGACTCATAATAGGTAAACATACTACTGATTCAGATAGCATACATTTCGACAAACAAAACAAGAATTCGAGTGCAATGGACGCATATACATTAAATATCGTATATTTATATGCAACAAATTATTATTTGATACTTCTGCAACTTAGACTAATATTCAATTTACTATAATAATCAAACTGGTGGACTCGTTTGAGTTTATTAAATCTACCTAGTCTACTATTGCCTTATAATTAGACAATAATCATAATTAAGTTATGTAAAACACAAAGGTAAGCCATATAATGTAATTACTAATTAACTTACATTATACTATTGTCACTTATAGTAACTAATTAGGCTAGCAAATAATTATGTAGGCATTAAGATGAAAGCTATTGATTTCATACCAAACCCTAAAGTGTAGATACATTCTAAAGTCAATGACGGATGAGTCAGAATAACTGTATGTTAAGGTTACCGTTAAAGAACTTTAATTGTACCTCTTTAACATACTAACATACCTTAAAGGTAGTAAGTATTGATCTTAAGGAAAAAACACGTGAACTATGTTTACCCTGTACTTTAACTATATATGATAGCCTTTTTAACTAAACAAAATATACAACAAACAGAAATTAAATTTCTGACTAATCATATATGTGTAAAATAATATTAGCCCCTGAATATGTCCTTGAGGCACACCCTCGTAATATGGTCTAATTAAACGTTATTTTGTCAAGTAAGTTAAAATTAAACGCTTGCGTGTTTTGTTCTACTTATTATTTATGATCAATATCATTTAATGATGGTCATTGGTCAGTTATTACTTATTACACGTTTAGCTAATATAAAGTGCATAACAAGAACTGGGCTAATTTAGGGGTCAGAATGTCCTAACCGGTGTAAAGTTACACTTGTCATACAACATATTACCCAATGGTCGCATAATTTAAATAATATACTTAATATGTTAAAAAGTAACATGATCCGGAGAAAACGTTAAAATGAACATGCGGGTACCCGTATATTGTGGCTTACGTAAACTGGTAAAGTATATTATGGGGGACATTAAATGGGTATTGGGTTCAGTTAAAGAAGTAGGTAGATATATTTTTGGGTGAAAATAATGATGTTTTTATATAATAGTTTCAAAGAATTGAGTACCTTTAAGACCAATAAAATTTAGTTTCAAATGATCGGATTATTTATGCGAAAGTAATTCTTAAGATTTTATGTAGAAATGAAACTCTAACAAAAACCACGGCAAGGCTGCACGTAACCAGGTGGTTATCAGACCGAAAATGTCGTATCTCCGCCCAATCTCTTACAAGTTACAGGAAGAGGTTTTGAAAACTTGCGTAAAATTTTGAATTTTATTTAAACTAAAATGTAAAAACGTTTAAGTAAACAAGCGCGTAATCATTTATCATTACTACTAAAGACTATCAAGTAGAGTTAAGAAACGGGGTTTAAAATACATAATAATAATAATATAATAGATTTAATAGACTCAAAAAATATTTATACGTTAAGTGAGACGTTAATTGTAAAATTAAATAAATGATTTCTAAAATTACTGTGAAGTTAGTCAAATATTAATCTTAGAAAAATACATAATTTAATAAGTTTTTAAATTATAGAAGATGAAAAAGAGTTGCAAAAGCTGCAATAACCAATGTTAAATTGAATAAGTATTATTAATAATATTGTATTTGTAAACCATATACATTATTATAATAATATAACTTAATTTATTTACTTCATTAAAATAACAACTTAACTGCATAAGTACCTAGTAATAAAAATATTTGAAGTGGAAAGATTAAACTTTAAACATTTTAAATCATTGTAACATTTTAAATCATTGTAATAACTCTTTAGACCTAAAGCATAGTAATATATATTCTTTGCCTAAAGTAAACTAGAGGAGAAAGTTAAGCTTCACATATCGTTGCACTGCTGATCTTGTTAAAGGAAATTATATAAACAGCTGAATAGCATCAATATAATAGGCATTTCACCTTGACTTACTATAGTCATTCATCTTATTTTAAAAAATGTCAAATGTTTGAATTATGCAAATAAAGTGTTAGGTACCTACTTACGAGATTGAACAGAACTTTCGAACACACTTCACGTAAACAAACACTAGCACATAATAGAGAATCCTTAAAAAAAAACCCCTGTTTCAAGTGAAAATTTTCTTTTTTCTGTGAAAGAGTTGCGTGCGTTCGAAAATTAAATTCGAACGGCGCGCACGACGCTCTCCACGGGCGCGCGCTCTGGACTGACAGTGACACATTCGAATTCCGAAATCGGATGCGTGCAGCGTGTCTCGTGAGCGATTTACAACATCGCTCTTTGTTTGATAAATATTAAACACTAACGAGTTTTGAGTGAATTTTCTTTTCCGTTAAAAGGTTTTTGATTTGAATATAATACGCCTGTTTGGAGAAAACAATGTAGAGATGAAATAGAGTTGCGAAAATTCAAACTCCAAACGGAATGGAATGCAACACAGTCCGGAGCTGCATTTTTTGCTCAAGTTAACATTGTGCCGATAACTTTAAAAATATGTGAAGAATAGTACGGCTGTTGTTTCAAGTAAGAAGTAAGAACATAGTTTGGAAAAAAAATGGTAAAAGAGTGTGGATACGAAGGAGCTGAAACAAAACTTGGTGTGTTTTCTTCTCTTCTGTCCTTTCTTTAGTAGTGTCCTTAGTCTCTACTTTATTATATGTTTGTTCACCTTATTGTCTTCTATCGTTACTTATTAATCTTATTATTTTAAAACTCACTGTAGTTTTGATTGCAGGGTAATAATAATTTTATAGTGCTCAAGTGTGTGCGCAGTACACAAGAGCATTATCTTGTCCTTTACTCTCAGAATCCAGTGGGATGGCCAATACGGCGAGAGATCTTTTTACATGCCCATCCGACGCATGGATCATCTTTAATATCAAACAGTCAGGTGATCAGCCTTCATTGTCCTAACCAGACTTGAAAACATTTTTTGTTGTTCCGACGCGGGAATTGAACCCGCGTCCTCCAAAGTAGAGCCAACTTCCGCATCACGGAGACGTTTATTAAATAGGCGATATTTAAATTGTTAGCATTACAGTGCACTACTGTCTCTTTGTTTACGCATTCAATTGGAACCCAACGTATATGTCACCGTAAAATTGTAAAAACCGTTAGATTGTAATAAAACTAGTGAAATTGTAAAATGTTGATAGACTTCCGACGCGAATATGCTGCCTATAATTTCACACATTATTTTTTGTTACATTATAAATATATAGTTTTCAATCTTTCGACATATTTTTACAATCTCGATAGTTATTTTACAATCTAACGGTTTTTTACAATTTTACGGTGACATATACAAGCTTTATTTGAAACATTGGACTATGTAAATGTTGTCCGGCTATTGCAACATGAGTAAGTAATAAGCATTAGTTATGCATCTATGTAGTTCAAATTGCATGTATTTCGCCGAAAACTATATGACATGGTTTCACAAACTTTTGTTTCGTTCATTTCGCACGGTTGTCCATCCATCATGAACTAGGCCATGACGACAGAGGGATTACCTAGGTCTATACTCTAAACCTAGGCAAAGATTTCAGAACTAAGGATGAGATATGCCACGAAGTATAGATACCAGGAGTAGAGATGGCCGTTATAACGTAAAGCGTTTAAAATAGCGTGCTTTTATAAATAAGTTGTAAAGTCGTTTAAAAATTTAAGCGTTTATCACTTATAATTATCGTTCATATCGTTTATAGTCATAAAGCCATAAGTGTGGTATGAGCAAAGAAAAATAGTTCTTATGACAGCGCAATAAGAGTGAAAATTCTTTAATGTAGCTCATCACTTATTTAAACGGGTTATTTTTTGTACTTATAACTATTAAGCTGTTTCGTGTTTATTCACTTTTTGTTAGTTGCGCTTTGCGGGTTGACGAAAACACGTTATATTACGTTACGCAATAATTCGTATTTTAATCGTAATAGTGGTGCTTTGGTGGCTTACCGTGAAGTTTTAATGTAAATAATAAATATAATAATGGTCCATATGGACGTAATATAAACTTTTCGTGTAGTGTTTTAGTATTAAGTTTATTAAGTTTTTGTCGTAAGATGACGAATAAACGACGTGAATTGGATCAGTAATTTATGGAACTACTTTGAAAGAAATGAGGTGAAAAAAGTGGCGATGTTTGTTATCCTATAAATCAACTATTACTAATGATAAGCAACATTTAAGATTAATGCATATTATCAACATGTAAAAACATTTTTATGAGTTCATATTATTATATTAATAATTAGGTATTCAGATTTCAGACAGTCCTAAGCCTGCAAAGTACGAAGGAAAGTTAATTTAAATCAGTTTAAGCGATCGAAAAACGTAACATAAGCGCAAAAAATATTATAACATATAAGTGGCAATAAGTAGATAATCAAATAAGCAACTAAGCAACTAAGCAGTTAAAAAAAGCTGCTATTGAATATTTAATAACGGATAAGTTAACTTTTAATTTTAAGCCGTTTATCACATCTCTAACCAGGAGTCCGAACGGCTTTACCATAGTGTTCATGTACACAATAATAAACCCAGATCTTAGTTCTCTTTTCTGCCACTGGCTGCGCTAGAATTTTGGACGTGCTATTGTGGCGGACCAATCAGCGCACAGTCCTGAATCGCGCTTGGTACTTCTTGAAAAATGACGCGCTCAACCGGCAAAAAATCCGTCCCCTAAATTGAGACCATTATTTTAACATTACGTTTGGACTCCTGATATCTATACTTCGTGGGATATTCTATGAAGTACATTTGAAAAAATAAATCTTCATACAAGAAAAAGTTAGGCCATCTTGGTTTCAGAGGACTGAATATAATGTGGAAAGCAAGTCAAAACGTTAATTTGACAACTGTCAAACATCCCTGTTTGGAGTCATAGTCATTTAGACACTTTTGGCCTAGACACAATCCGTCTTATACTCGTTTAAGTCCCCGTAAAATTGTAAAAACCCTTAGATTGTAAAATAACGAATGAGATTGTAAAAATACGTCGAAAGTTTCATTACTATATATTTGTAATCCAACGAAAAATAACATGTTACATTAAAGGCAGAATATTCACGTCCGAAGTATATCAACATTTTACAATTTAACTAGTTATATTACAATCTAACGGTTTTTACAATTTTACGGTGACATACAAGTATACGTCTAAGATTTAACTAAGTAGGTCTACCTTGACGTTATGTGGATAGTCTAACTAGAGGGACAATTCTGCTAAATAAAGCCTGCATTAATACAATTACAATCAAGTCCCGATACGCTTATTCTCCTATTAGGCGTTTTTATGAACGTTAAACCAACGTGAAACGCGCTCTGATTGGTCGAAACGTCATAAAATCCGTTCACGGTAACATGACGCTACACTTTCAATCCAAACAAAGTAAAATTGATTGTTTAAATTGTTACTTTAAATAAGAGAATTGAGGTTCAGGGCTCAATGTAGAGTTGCTAACTCTACAATCTATATTGCTTTGTCAATTCGATTCGTTTATTACATATACAAGTATAGCAATGCATAATATGAATTAATCATCATCATCAAGTTGCTCCTAAATCCTTAATACAGCTGAAATTTAGAAATTGTAAATCTAAACATATTCTTATTTCTTATGCATTATGTAATACCCACAGAGTTTAATTAATTTAATGATGTGCCTACTTTCACATCGAAACGAAAACGTTTTATTGAATGCAGTTTTTTTCCTCTTATCGTATTCGGTTAAAACTTAAAACTATTAGTTGTTTAGCTTTAATTCATCACCAATATCATAGTACACTGTACAGCTATCTAACTTTAAAGTTATAATTAAAATATAAGTTCTACAAATATTGAAAATTCGAAATATCATAAGGATGTGAATAATATTATTTGTCGTTCTTCCAAAGAAACTACTGAAAAAAATTAAATGAAATTGTGTAGCCTGAATTTAAAAACCGGCTAAGCGCGAGTCGGACTCGTGCAAGAAGGCGTTCCGTACTATTATCTATACAACTATTAGTACTAATATAATATTAATATCGAGTAAAAAACGGCAAAAAATACATTTGTATACAACAAAGGAGAAAGAGAGCCCCCTCTAAATATTAAGTTTATTCTGTTTTTAGTGTTTGTACAACAAAAATACGTCATCTGTGATAATTTCAACTGTCTAGCTAGACATCTACATAAATAATAGTCACATTAAATTATATCAAAACGTTTGGAACTCGGAATGTTGTCATACGACGGTATCTGTAGTCACGAGACTTTATTGGAGCTAATGGAATGAGTGGTCAAGGATGCTGGTGATTCGACTTACTCATGGCTGATTCCGCTGATGATAATAATTAATAATATGTAGTAGGTGGAACTAGCGTTTGAAAATAATTTCACCTTTGATATTTCAATTTTCGGTATTGTGCTGAGTGCGAGTTTCTGTCACTTATCACCTTGAACAAGTTAACAACAATTTGTATGGCATCGAATTAGTTGCTATAGTTTGCCACTAGGTATGAAGTAGGAGACGATCTGTCGCTGCCGGCCGTAGTGCGGACGATGGTCGGTAGCGCAGAGTCGTGTGACGCGGTGGTAGCCTTTTGCTAGGAAGTGATGTCGCAGAAGGAAACTGCGGAACGGGAGAGGGAGATCTCGACTCCCTTCCCCGGCCGCAGAAGGCGCACCGGAGGCGGAGGCGTGCGCGGGTGTCGGCGCGCGCCTCTGAGGCGATGCACGGGGTAGTTAAACACCTCACTCCTGCACGGGCAGGAGACGAGGCCCAGACAGACCAGGCCAGCCACAAGCAAGGGCGGATCCAGGGGGGGGGTCATGGGGGTCATGACCCCCCCCTGAGCTGGTTCCAGGACTTAGGTGGATCACTAATTTAATTGAACATAATGATTTTATTTATATATTTTGTCACCATACAGATTTTTTGTACACTACGGCCGCTGTATCTTGACGGGTCTGAACATAGGCTCTGCGAACTTTAGCGCATGTACAACTCGTGAAGAAAACTGTTATTGTATTATTTTTATATACCTATGTACTAATAAAATTTCCCTAATACAGTTGACTAATTAGTACAAATAAAATAAATACGAAAACACTCAAAAACAGTTACTGCGCAACCTTCTGCGCGAAGTTCAGACTCGCCAAGATACATCGGCCGTATTGTAACTACCTTCAATATTTAATTAATTTAATATAATATAATAACTTTGTATGATGGCAAACGTTTGGGAACGAACGCATCGAAAATTTAAAATTTAAATCGTGGAAGTAAGATCTTCAATGGTTGAAGATCGCCTAACCGGACTGGCATTTCTCCACGTTATTAAAAACGTACCCATTGACTTTTGCGGAGTTTTGCGTCATATAGTGCGATTCAAATGAGAGTCGGCGCCATATTGTTTCGAATTTAGACTGTTATGATAGTTTTATGTTTAGATAATTGATTACTATTTAACGTTTTTATTTTAATTCGATGCAAGACTATTAATATTTATATGCACATGAGTTTTTCTGAAAATCGTACTTTTCAAGTGATATATGACAGAAAAATGTCATTGACGTTCCTATTCTCATTTGAAACGCGTTATATCCCTCGATATACCTCTAGCTTTTATGACAAATCATTCACCATGGTTATCTACACTATAATATATCTATACTAATATTATAAAGAGGAAAACTTTGTTTGTTTGTTTGTTTGTTTGTAATGAATAGGCTCAAAAAGTACTGGACCGATTTCAAAAATTCTTTCACCATTCGAAAGCTACATTATCCACGAGTAACATAGGCTAAATTTTATTTTGGAAAAAATTAGGGTTCCGTAAGATATTTGGGTTTTTCGGACACAAGGTGTAAAAAATCAACCAGAAAAGTTACTTATTTTGCGTACGCTGCCTAAACTATAAAAGATAGAACCATAAAAAGTTCTAATTAATTGTAGATCTTATAAATATCTACAAAAAAGTCCGCGACACACTATACCTATCTATGTCGAGTGAGGCACAATAACCATTTTTTTATTTAGAAATCTTGATTTTTTTTGGACTACATTTAAATGCGTTTATTTTACTCATGTTATTAATCCTTATCAAAATAAATTATTTCATCACTAAGTACAGTTTATGTAGATAATATTTGGTCTTTGAATTATTAAAATTGGACGTTTGGTTTTGAAGTTATGGCGAAATTAAAATATTACGATTCCTGCTGCACGGCCCGTTGCGGAGTGGGCGTCACCAAGGCGGGGTGCGCGTGCGGGTTAATGTTTAGTTTAGTTTACCTTAGTTAAATAGTTTAGTTATTTTATAAACATCAAATTGATAATATCTTAAAATATAATACATTATAATATCTATACATCTATACAGTTAAATACAATTTAAGTGTCTGTTTGTAACTTCAAATTAACAGCTTTTTACATAATGAATCTGAAAGTATATTCGGTACTTACAATAAAATACATTTTTTTTTAATTTTTGTCTGTCCGTCTGTCTGTCTGTCAGTCGGTCTGTCTGTCTGTTTGTTCCGACTAATATCTGAAACGGCTGGACCGATTTTCACGGGACTTTTACTAGCAGATAGCTGATGTTATAGGGTCTAACATAGGCTACTTTTATTTTAGGGTTCCGTTTAAAAAAAGGATTCCGCTTTCGTTAGTCATAAATAAAGTCGCGGGTAAATTTCAGCGATATCCCAAAATATTGTTCAACGCGGACGAAGTCGCGGGCAAAAGCTAGTGGAATATAAATAGGCTGCCTCATTCCGTGCGTGATAGTGCTTCTCTGGATGTCTTCAAGAGAAGATGGCAATATGTACGTGTATGTAGAAGTTATTAAGTTAAGTTTTTCTAGTGTACAATAAATAATAAATATTGTAAAGTACAGTACTTACGTACATCCATAAAATAAGTACATTTTACTTGTACCTATTGTTATCAAAATTAAATTATAAGTTCTTGACTTGACCACGACTATGTGACCCATGGGCGTAGCTGTATGTATTTGTGTTAAATGCGTTCAAACTGAGAAAGCGAGCGAATGTTTTTACGCTTTAACCTGTTAAAATCTTAGCCCTGAAAGAATATTGTACTTAGGAAAAAACAATAAAATCACTAGCTTAAAACAGGGATCGCGACCCTATGGCACGCGTGCCATCGAATCCTCGAACGTATAGCATGCTACACAATATTTTGGGCACGTCAATTATTAATTTATACCTAAAATTTTGTAATAATATACTACGAAAAAAGTGTAAATTGGTATTATATGACAAACCTAACATAATAAGTTATTTGTCATCTAATTTACAACATCAGAAATTAGGTACACTAATTTTACTCTAATTTAAATTACAAAATGATACTATTTTCAGTCGTTTAGGGTGTAAAATTTGAGCAGATTTAACCTATTAAATAGGGAAAAAAATTTGCTTGCTCGCTTCGCTCGCTCGCGTTTAACATAAAGAACATATTATATTATTTAGTAGCGATGTTCTGTTTTAGCCGGTTGATTTTATGATATTTTTCCGAAGTTCACCGTTATTCAGTGTGTAAGTTTAACGATTGAATAGATTTTAACCTATAGAATGAGAAAAAAATTATGCTCGCTCGCTTCGCTCACTCGTGTTTGGCTTATATAGACATATTACTATAAAATTTAGTACCGACGTTCAGTTTTAGGCTTTTGACATTTGTATTTTTTTAATTACAGAGTTTTTCAGGGTAACAGTCTTTGAGGGTTTAAAATTTGAGCAAATTTAACCTATTAAATAGGAAAAAATTTTGCTCGCTCGCTTCGCTCGCTCGCGTTTAACATAAAGAACATAATATTATATTAGTAAGTAGCGATGTTCCGTTTTAGCCGGTTCATTTTATGATATTTTCCGAAGTTCACCGTTATTCAGTGTTTAAGGGGAAACCCTAAAATACTGTGTTTTAAAGCATAAACAGGTAAAAACGAAAAAAAAAATGGGCGCCCATTATTCTAATGTATGATCCTATTTCCACAGTATTTTAGGGGTTAAAGTTTGAACAGATTTAACCTATTAAATAGGAAAAAAATTTGCTCGCTCGCTTCGCTGGCTCGCGGTTAACATAAAGGCCATTACATTATTTATTACCGATGTTCTGTTTAAGCCGGTTCATTTTATGGTATTTTTCCGAAGTTTATATTTTAGTTTAACGTTTGAACAGAGTTGAACGTTTGAACCTGTAAAATAGGAAAATTTGCTCGCTCGCTTCGCTCGCTCGTTTTTGGCGTTTTTGGCGCTCGGTAAAGAACGTATTATTAAATTTTGTACTGACGTTTAGTTTTAGACTATAGATATTTGTATTTTTCCGAAATACACAGTCTTTCAGGTTTAAAGTTTAAACAGGTAATAAAAAAAATTTAATGTGCCCAGGGCCTCTAATAGGTTAAAGACGGTCCTGATTATTTAATGTACTTGTAGTCGTTTTATTTTCATGAACCCCCCCCCCCCCCCCCCCCCCGAAACTAAAACCTGGCTACGCCCATGATGTGACCCCCTCCTGGCGCCAAAGCTGGATCCGCCCTTGGCCACAAGTGTGGGGCTGCGGAAGAATTTGGATTCCCGCGGCCCCGCGCGCACGTGCGAGGAGACACCGGGGTAGTTTTAGCCAGTAAGAGACCGGCACGCCCCTCCGCCTCTCCCCAGGTGGAGGTAATCCATGAGGATTTCCCCCCGTAAAAAAAGAAAAAATAAGTTTGCCACTATAGGTATGTCGATGCCATACGAATTGTAGGTAATAAATGTTTGATGAAATTTGGTATGGTAGCAGTTTAAGCTCTGGATTAACACAAAGGTACTTCTTATCCCAAAAAAGTACATTTTTCCCGTGGGATACTCTATTTACGTGGGCAGAAGCGCGGACAAAAGCTAGTACCTATTACAATAGTACTTCCTACTAATATTATAAATGTGAAAGTTTGTGAGGATGTATGGATGGATGTTTGTTACTCTTTCACGCAAAAACTATTGAATGGATTTTGATGAAATTTGGTATGGTAGTAGTAGTAGTAGTAGTAGGTTAGGCTCTACAGCTAGTAACTATATAATGACTTTGAATATAAATTCTACATTCGGGACTCTACTACAAATTATAATATTATGATAATAATAACATACGTCAATATACTATAAGGCACATCCTGGCGTATTGTATGTAAATAGAATAGAACCGTAGACACATTTTCAAACGTAAGTTAAAGGGATAGAGTCTAATACCGACTGATATGATCCCAGTTCTGTGATAATATCGAAAGGAAGTGATGACTTGTTTGACTCTACAACTGATACATAGCATGTATAGTAAAAAAGAGTGCTCGTGTGCGCAGTACGCGCACACACTTGGGCACTAAAACTAACTCCTGCGAAGCCGACCTGGTTTCAATGAAACCAACCACCGTATGGGGTTATACCACCATCGGTATGGGGAGCTATTTTTATTATACTTAAGGTTCTTTTACTTTTGAAGCATTACAATAATGACAGACCCTTCGCATTAGTTTCGTGCGCCTTCTCTCCATTGTTAACATTTTGTTACACATAACACAATACACTTGTCACACAAAATGGCGATCTCCGTCAGTCGGAAATGGCGGTCGTGACTATGAGGTCGTGTAATTACTGGGTATGGATGCATGCACCGCCGCCCAGGCCATGGCATCCAGGGTTGGCAAAGACATTTCCCAAAACATATTTGGCATTAGCCATCCCTATTGCTTTCATGATTCCATGCATACATCAGCATTGTATACTCCTTTCAGGCCCAATGGAATCTAAACGTAAACAAAGAGATAATAGCGCACTATAATGGCTTACAGTGCAATTTTTTTTTTCTATTTATTAATACAAAAAACATATTGTACAACCATTACGCAAATCAGCAAACTGTGGAGCAGTTTGTTAGCTGTAATTAATGTATTTTATTTATTTATTTATCATCCATCGTTCTTCTTTATATAGAAGGCCAACGAATAACCACACCAACCAAACAATAAAATGTTAATAAATAAAATCTTCACTGCGACAACCCTATGCAAAACTAAGTTATCTGTATTACATAAGTTCTCAAAAATTTTACGTGCTGATAACTCGGTTATCTCACATCTGACGTTCGTAATTAATTTACCCAGAAACTTACCTTTAGTCTTTACCGTACTTAACCTAGATACTTTCGGTATCTGCCTGACTGTAGTCTGTAGGTGAGTTTAATATTGAAAGGCAAAATGGATATACCTATTGCCATCAAAGCGTAGGTGAACAATTATTGTCTACCAGTGGCGTGGGGTTTCTATAACTTCATTCCTTCACTTACCACTTAGCTTTTGAAGACCCTCATCCAAATCCCTGCCTATCATACAGGCCAGGGCTTCCCTATGAAGGAGAACCAGGCACTACCCTTCACCACCGTTGTCTACAGGTGTTTTTTATTTATTTTAAAGTGATTGTAATGTTTTTCGTCAACTTCTTTTTCAAATCATTTTTTTTTAATTATGGGCCTGTTGAAAATGATTTGAAAATGAAAAAAAAAAACAAATTAAACTTAACTAGCTTTTTACGAAAAGCCAACAGAAAAAAAACTACCATCGCGCTATTACACAATCTACAGATAAAATAATATTAGGTCTTTATTGTACCTATGAAATTGCCGTTCCGCAGTACCTACTGGCCATTTCAAATCAAAATAATTTTTGTTTGGCTAAGAATTCTAATTTCAAATTAATTTATTTTAAAAACATGGAACTCTTTTTCCAAAAGTAGTCATTTGTTTATTGTTTAGTGTTACATTTTCATCGTATTTCAATCTTTTTCGTCATCATGGATACGCTGAATAATCGAGTAATTATGGAATATGAGTACCATCGTGGCAGCAACGCGGCACAAACGGCACGCAATATCAACGACGTTTACGGAGCTAACACTACAAACCAACGCACCACCTGTTATTGGTTTGCTCGCTTCCGTTCTGAAAATTTCGACCTGAAAAATAAACCTCGCGGTCTCCCGAAGACTTTGGTCGACAATGACGAATTAAAGGCAATTTGTGGAAGCTGATGATACACAATCTACGGCTGAATTAGCAGCAGCTTTCGACGTTAGCGTCAAAACAATATTGGTCCATTTGCGTCAAATTGGCAAGGTAAAAAACTTGACAAATGGGTGCCCCACGAACTCAATGATCGCCAGCGCGAAGTACGCGTCGAGACGTGCCTTACACTGCTCAACAGACACACAAATGAAGGAATTTTGAACCGCATTGTTACCTGCGATGAAAAATGGATTCTGTTTGATAACCACAAGCGCTCAGCAAGTTGTTTGGATCCTGGTTCAACACCTAAACAATGCCCTAAACGAAAACTTATCCCTAGAAAAGTGATGGTTACTGTTTGGTGGTCTAGCGCCGGTGTGATTCATCACAGCTTCTTACCAAACGGGATGAGCATTACTGCAGATGTGTATTGTGAACTACTGAACACAATGATGGAGAAGCTGGCACATCTCCAACCAGCATTGGTCAATCGTTCGTCTCCGCTGCTCCTGCACGACAACGCGCGACCTCATACTGCACAGCCTACGGTCTCCAAGTTGCAAGAACTGGGGTTGGAAGCTCACCGTTATCCGCCCTACTTACCAGACCTTGCGCCTACAGACTAGACTAGACTTTTTCCAGAATTTGGATAACTTCTTGGCGGGAAAAAAATTCAATACCCGAGAGGAGGTACAAAATGCCTTTGAAGAATTTGTTGCCTCCCGTCCAGCTGATTTCTTTAAGAAGGGCATCAATAAACTGCCACTGCGTTGGCAAAGATGCATTTATTGCATGGGTGATTACCTGGATTAATACAAATAAAAAATACATGAAAAATTCCTTTAGTTTAGTTTGTAAGAAAAATTTAAAATTTTTAGTACCTTTGGCGCCTTGTACCTAAGAATTGGCCCACCGCACAATCTGGCGGGTATACAAACGTTTATTGTACACAACTAATACTACAATATGACATATATTTTATCAGTAAGAATATAAGGGGAGTCTGGCGGAGCTGGGATCTCAGTCCAAAACTATCCGACACTTATTAGAATTTGAAACAGTCCCTCAGTTCATCAAACGGTATCAGACAACGGAACATAGAGATAATGTCGTTGTTAAGTTAACTGATGGAGCACGAAGCGACGCGACGCATCGGCGACTTTAGATAAAGACGAAGATGATAATATTAAATGGCTACATTTTTTGTTGGGCCCAGAGTATGTCAGTGGCAATGTGAATTAATAAAAGAAACGGTAACATATCTACGTGTAATATCCACAGAATACAGAAATCATCCAGAAACCGTCAACGCGCTTGAAAGTGAAGCCGTCACGACTACCTACTCCAAGTTGGAGTAGCTATCCACACATAATATGTTGCCACAGAACAACCTTAAGTAAATATTCACAAGTGGGGCTCCACCTTGAAACGACTGCAATTTTTTTTATTGCATATTTTCATTATAAAACAGTCTGTTATGCAATGTTAATGTGGCGGAAGACCAAAAAAAAAATGTAAAAAAAAAAACACAAGAACACGTTTAATGAGGGTTTTTAAATTCGTGACATCTAACAGCTTTTTGATTCTACAAGCCTGGCTGGTGACAAAAAAAGAATCGAAAATTCTTATTGACCGTTTTTGATACCATTTAGCAATAGAGTATTTTCAAAATTTTTGAAAACTGCTTATATATTTAAAGATTGTGACGAATGATTTAACAGGAAATTAAACTAAAATAATTAATTAATTACCTTTTTTTATCTCCATTAAACTAGTAACCAATTAAAATCGAATTCATTTTTAATGGTTGGCGGTAAATTCAAAACCATTAAAAATTAATTCGACTTTTGTTGGTTTAATGGAGAAAAAAATACATTAATTTATTTATTTTTATTCTGTTAAATCATTCGTTGGAATCTTTAAAAAGCAGTTTTCAAAAAAATTAAAAATTACCCTATTGTCAAACCAACCTCGTGAAAATTACACTCTACCAGTTTTTCTTCAGTTTCAGCCAGCAGCACGGAAGACCAGAACCTCGTTAGTTGGTAATTTGGAGCCAGTGTATGTTGCGTGTGGAGCAGCGATGCATGCTTCCTCCACGGAAGGTCTACCAAGGCTGTATAGCGGACTATTAGATGAACAATTACTAACCTTTGTCTTTTTTTAACAATATGTCTATTTTTTTCATTTTTCATGAAATGAACCAGGAAAAGAAAAGATGGATCGCCTGATGGAATGTGATTACCGCCGCCCATGATTGCAACTCCTCTGGTGTTGCACACTCGCGTTCCTAGTCCTTGAATCCCCAATCCCCTTGGGCCTCCGGTAACCTCACTCACTCGAGGAAACACAACGCCAGCGTTATTTCACGCCGGTTTTCTGTGAGGTCGTGGTATGTACCCGATCAAGCCGGCCCATTCGTGCCGAAGCGCGGCTCGCCCACAGTTAAATGATAACATTTAAAAATTCTTCGAAAAGCTGTAAAGTCCACACTCCATACAACTGACCCTAGGTATTCATATACTTTCTTAGATACCTGGGAGTTGTTTTATTATTTTTACCCGACTGCCGGGAGGGTTATGTGTTTGGCGCGTATCTTGTATGTATGTATGTATGTAATATTCTTACCTTGTATCTTCAGAACCGCTAAACGGATTTTCACATTTGAGGTATCGTTAGATTCGTCTTAATAGCCCAAGTGTTCTTAGATAGGTGACATTAAAAAAAAAACAAAATGGCGGATGTTTGAAGCCATATTGTGAGGCAAAAAAAAATATCTACCAAGTATATCGAGTGGGGTATCAAAATGAAGGATTTTAAACACTGATTCTAAATATGTATATAACTTGCAGTTTTATATTAAATATAACGATAAATAATAATAATAAAAAACAAAAACCCGCCTGCATAGATAACTACAATTCAAAAGCAACTGAAAAGACTGAAATAAAATAAATAATTAAAAAAATAAAAAAACCCGACTGCAAAAAATACATATACCTAAGCAACGCACTAAAAAGACCGAAACAAGTTTGAGAAAACTGCAAGAAAACTGACTACACTATGAGCTGAAACCCTAAGTGAAATAATTGACGTTATGTTTGTTAGCAGGCGGGGCCCATATATTTTTGTACGATTTATAATTTGCGAATGGGTCCCGCCTGCTACCAAACATAACGTCAATTATTTCACTTAGGGTTTCAGCTCATAGTGTAGTCAGTTTTCTCAAACTTGTTTCGGTCTTTTTAGTGCGTTGCTTAGGTATATGTATTTTTTGCAGTCGGGTTTTTTTATTTTTTTAATATACAATAAAAGTTCTTAGTAAAGGTAGATATTATGTAGTACAAATTACAATATATTTGTTAGTATATTTATTAATTAAAGGTAGAAACATTTAATTTCATGAATCATGTATGCTTCACGTTTCATCGTAAAACAAGGGATTATACAATATATTTTATTTTTTGGTAACCAAAACCCGGGCTCTCGTACTAATTCGACCACCACTACTCATGTAAATATCCTAGGAACATAAAAAAGGTCTCATTTGATAGCTAAATATGTGAACAATAATCCACAGTTAAAATGTTTTAATTTTTTTTGAACAGAAAAACAAAAAAAGGTAATGTAAAAAAATATATAGTTTTTTTTTGGTGAATTTTTTAAATTACTTGCTTTTTGTAAAAAAATCTAGGCCATTAACCTGCTTGTTTTTTGTTCTAAAACGATAGAAGAGGACGTTTGCTGTACTGACGAAGTTATAACAATTTGTTGGTATCATCTCAGGCAGGGGGCCAGCCAGTCGTCTTTTTCAAATTGTTATAACTACTAACTAGCCCCATCAGTCGTATATGTAGGTGATGTATTGTCAATGATCGAACAAATAGATGCGCGGTTAGTGTGTCGCCTCGCTCGCGACTCGCGTATGTAGCGCTGACCGTTACCGTTTACCCGACCGAGAAGTTATTGTTACGTGTGAACTGGACTACAGCTACACTCTGTATAAACTAACATTGGGTGATGAAAAGTGCAAAACTAGAGCTAAAGGTCAGCTCTTACCGAGACGCGACGCAGCATGGCACTTTTAAATTAAATTAAATTAAATACAGTTTATTTCAGGCTGCGCAGGCCCCTTATTTTAAATGCCTTGTAGACTAACGTACGTTAAACTAACACTAACACCCGTATCATTAGTTGTTTCCTCAGATCCGCCTCGACTCAACCTCATCTGAGGTATCCTTGAGAAGTTCCTCGAGTTTGGTATTCTTAAACATAATTTCTACCTCAGCTGTTTGCTCCTCCAGTAAGGTTGACCGGAGGTATGACATCATAAATAATCATGGAAAAAATATATATTTTTTATGTTAACACCAACGGTAACCATTAAAACTCGATCCAAATTTTACAGAAAGATGAATATCTATGGGCTGTATAATTATAGGGATTTTCGTAAAGGCAGTGGCGGATTTTCGTAAAGTAAATGTCACCAAAAAAATCCTCCATGCTTATCTTTAAATAAGTATCCCTCTGTAATTGCGTAATTGCTTCAAATAATTCCACTCTGTTTGTAAAAAAAAATTGATATAAATGTCGGAAATAGACGCTCGAGGGAGCCTCAAGGTACGTCCTGAGGTACCTTAAGTTTGACAGTTAATTTCTCGACTCGCGTAAGGAAATTCCTTAAGTCGAGGGAATTTTCTTGAACTAATGATACTACTTTCGTGGATTGAGGTTGAGTCAAGTGGAGGAAATCTCGAGGTAACAACTAATGATATGGGTGTTAAACTAACACTAAACACGTATTGTCTGCGATGTGGGGCGCAAAGTGTTCGGAAGTCGTCCTCCTTCTATAGACGACTTTAATCGGCCAGAACTCCTTCTCTACTTTTATTTTATTTTAAGATAGCGATTTATAATTAAACTTTATTACGCAAAAATATATGCGTTTCATTGCAAGCTCTACGCAGCGCGACGCAGCTCGAAATTCGAGCTCCTTCAATGAAACGTGTATTTTTGACCGACTTCCAAAAAAGGAGGCAGTTATACATTCCGGTATATAATGTATATCCTCTTGAGTGTCCGGAGTGTGCCTTGAGGATATTATTATTTTTTGAATGTTCAACGATAATTCCACCGCCCGTGGACCGATTTTCAAAATTATTTTTTAATGTAAAGGGTATAATCCCAAGTTGGTCTCGTTTTCAAAAAAGTGGTGACCTAATGATAGGATCCATGAGGAATCGAAGGAAGTCCTATAAATGTATATGGACATATGGTGATTTCAACTTTTTCTGAAGAAGTCCAAACATATGCTACCAAAAAGTAAGATTTTGCACCCTGGATGATGGATCCGAAAGTACAGAACAGAACTCCTGAAGTCCTGACTCCTTATAAATAAATGTTTGGGGATTTCGGCGTTGTGTTTAGTCAATTACGGTAATCATCAACATCAACTCACTAAAAAGGATAAAATTATTGTTTTTAAACAAAAAATTAAGCCGAAGTAAAAAATACACAAAGAAGTATAAAATTTACCTTATTAAACTTATTAATTTAAAATTAAAAGGCTTAAGTTTTAACTATTTCTCTAATTAATCTTCTTAATTTTGAAGTCGGTACCTACTAGCAAACACGACCGTGAGTTCTATAAAATATTATAGAATATTGTTTGAGCTGATAGCGACTTCAAAATTAAGAAGATTGAGTAGAGAAATAATTAAAATTTTATTTATTTATTTTATTATTTAGAAAATAAGTTTTACTTACTTCACACTTTTTTGTATATTTTTACTTTGGAAGTTGGTTTATTTTTTGTTTAAAAATAATAATGTTAGGCAATTTAATATTAATAATTAAAATATAAACTCTATCACTACTTAAAAATTGTTAAAGACGCGAAGTTGTAACTCATAAACAATCTTAAATATCAACTACCTATGTGGATATTATGTTTCGTTCAGTTCAATTTTCTCCTTTCCGCAAAAATTCCCGAAGTTCCCGAACCGAAACGATGTGAAAACAAAAAAAAATAAGAGCGTTTCATTTCGCGCCATTCCAACATTAATCTTCCATTTTGCGCATCAAGTTGTCGCGTCGCGCCGCTACTCTCATGCAATTTCGTGTATGAATTTAATAATTATCCGTGGAAAGCTGAATACCGAATAAACAACATAATTTTTGTACGATATTTTTGTTATTTTATTGCCAGTAGTCGCTGTGATATCGCGCTAACTAGATGAAAGTAGCGTATAATGAATAGCGGCAACATTCCTATGTGCAAAAGAACAGGAGCGCTGAAAGTGTTTTTTTTTGTTGAGAACGAAAGTCTGATTGTTACTGATATTTCTAATTGTTTAACGATATAAAAATAATTGTTGGTTTAATGCAATTGTATTATAGTTTTGTGGCAGTAAATTAACAATTAACTTTAAATTAAGATAAATAAAAAACCGGCCAAGTGCGAGTCGGGCTCGCGCACGGAGGGTTCCGTACAAACTTGTAATAAAAAAATAATGCTTCACAGTTTATGCGGTTTATGTTTATGAAATTAAATGATTTTTTTTTATTTGATTTGATTGAATGAAAGGTAAATTGTGGTTTACGATTTATGACGTATTAAAAAAACTACTTACTAGATCTCGTTCAAACCAATTTTCGGTGGAAGTTTGCATGGTAATGTACTTACATCATATTATATTTTTTTTTTAGATTTATCATTCTCTTAATTTAGAAGTTACAGTTAAGTACACATTTTAACACTTTGGAAGTGTCTCTCGCGCAAACTATTCAGTTCAAACCTCAATATCATTTTTGAAGACCTATCATAGATACCCCACACTTTTTAGTGAAAAAAAAAATTTGTTTCAGTTTTATGTAGGTATGGGGAACCCCCAATATTTATTGTTTTTTTTTCTTCCTATGCGGTTCACAGAATACAATATCCTTCTTACCAAGTTTCAACAGTATAGTTCTTATGCTTTCAGAAAAATTATTAGCTTATGGTTGTGACATACGGACGAACAGACAGACAGACAGACATGACGAATCCATAAGGTTTCCGTTTTTTGCCATTTGGCTACGGAACCCTAAAAAGCTATCGTTACAATTACAAAGGGCGAAGTAATCGCGTAAAGGTACATACAAAAAAAACATACAGTCGAATTATAAGCCTCCTGACTCCTTTTTGTTGGAAGTCGGTTAAAAGGGATGTAAAAAGTTAAAAATAAATTATTAAGGTTGGAACAGTTTGTCAGCAAACTCGGTATATCCATTATATTAATAAGGTCGTTAGGTGGTTTACGATCTATTTATAAATTATAATAATTGCAAAAAATTTAAAAAGGCCTTTAGATTGATTACCTTAAACTTTATTTTTATCGCAGGATTTTACTATGGACCAGGGACCATCGACCATGCAAAAAATCGTCCCCACTTGGTCCCCACCCTCCAACAGATTTCAAACATATCTCAGTTATTAGCTGTTGCCACAATGATAATAGGCATGTTGCCGAAAAAATTTTTTTTCGTTTATTCGATGTTAGACAACATGTTAATAAACAATTCAGAATCCATTTTTGTATATCTGAAAAAATAACATAGATACAAACTGTTGAAATTTACAATATGAAAGAGAGCGATATATCGGCCTGTGACGTCACAACCTGCTACCGCCATACATTTGTCATTACAAAATGTATGGCGGTAGCAGGCTGTGACGTCACGAATCGTTTTGCGAGAAAGGGATGGACAATATTTTTTATTTGCTTATATTTTTAATCCCGTCACTCTAAATACCTATTTCTTTCAGATTTATGTATCTTTAATCAACAATTTTAAAATTTAATTTGTAAAACTGTGATATTACACACTAGGCAACATCCCTATTATGTAGTAGGTATGGCGACATTCACCTCAGAAGTGGGGTTTTGACAGAAATTGGAATTTAATTTTTATTGTTTATTTAAGCGACCCACTCCAGCTTCGCACGTGTGCGATGTTATTATACGTAATAATAATATAAAGCTTCCTATTGTATCACTCTATTCATTGCTGAAAACTATCTAATACTACACAGTATAAAATGAAGTCACTCGGTTTCCTGCCCTGAGGACACTACCCATACAGTTTTTTGCATGGTCCTTTAGACTTGAAGATAAAAGTTTTTTCCTGATATTTTTAATCATCTAAAATTTAACTAAATAGCATGGTAAATAGATATTTTGAATTTTCTCGCCTTTGAAACTTGATACCCATCTATTGTAAATAGTAGCTGAAAAAATAATTTTTAAATTTAACAGTATGTTTTGCCAAGAATGTCAATCTACGACATTGTTAATTTTGTATTCTTCCAAAAATATTCGTTGATGTGCACAAGTGTGGATAAGACGCAAGTGGTACATCTACAAAAAGCGTGCTATTTTGTATTCCTTCCAATACTCCCTAGGAACTTTCAGTAGGTAATGCTTTACCCACTTTATTGAATCGTCTGACTTGACTCATTGACTGCCAGTGGGCTTTGACTAGACTTTTGACGTGACGATTTAGAAATACTATTGAAAATTTAAACGAGTTCTATTTCCCGCCTTTGTAACTTGACAGTCTTAACACTGGCAAATGGTTATAATCCGACACCACTTAGAGTAAAAACTAATATCCTGCCCTGAGTAAAAAAGATTACAGTTGACAGTTGAGACTTGACAACTGACAAAATTAAAAGAAGGAGAAGTAGTAAGTACACAGATGTCAAGGCTGTTATCATGCATGATGGATTCTCTAAATTGAAAATTCCAATTTCCTTATTTTCACAGTTTGTAAACTAGTAGTGTTACGTAACGTAGGTAAAGGTCATGATACATTTATAACATTATGTCTGGTCTTTCGTTTGTAAAGTCCACAAAGGCTAAAGTTATACTTGGCACAGTAGCACTTCTTCATTTGACTATTTACTTCGCAAAACCTTCCTTTTTCAAGCCCGAGAGCAAAAATAAAGAACACGCAGTACCGCCTAAATATCTACCATAATATAACGTTGTGACCTTCGCTATCTTAATACGGAAATTAGTTCTCTCTAACGGCAAAAAACTTGATTTGATACATGTTTTATAAAAGACTACCGGGCATATTTCCCGGCTTAGTTTACAAAGGAATAGTGACGGATTCATCAAGTGTTACAATGAGCAACGCACACAAATTCCAAGTCTATGTAACGAGGTCTGACATGCCAGAGAGTGGACTAGAACTTCTTAAAAAACAGTGAGTTGGCCACTTTTATCATCTTATGAGTTTATAACGACAAATTACGCTTTATCAACATATAATTTAGATAGGAATTTCAAGACATGATAGTTAAAGATCAATTTAATTGAAAAGCCGCATAAAATATATAAATACTTTTGTTATACTAAACGAAGCTTACAATAATTGTTATACTATTATATAGCTTTCTTTTGACATCATTAATTTCAGATGTGACTTGAAAATATGGAACCAGGCATCGCCAGTACCGAGACCAGAGTTACTGTCTGCTGTATCCGGTGCAAATGGAATTTACTGCTCTCTTAGTGACAAAATTGACAAGGAGCTGCTGGATGCCGCTGGCCCTGGGTTGAAAGTGGTGGCTACTATATCAGTTGGCTACGATCATATTGACTTGACTGAGTGCAAGAAGAGAGGTATTAGGGTTGGATACACACCTGACGTGTTAACAGATGCCACTGCTGAACTTACAGTAAGAATTCAATTTTTTTATACAAAATAAGGTAGTGCAATTTAAAGTATTAAAATAAATTTGTAAACATGGCAAAAATATCCATTTTTTTTATGCTTCCATCGTCCAGTGGTTTAGAGCTTGGCTTTCGATTCCGGCGGTTGTAGGCCCTACAACCCCCCTGATTGCTAGAACAAGAATGATAATCCATGCGTTAGACAGGCATGTAATAAGTCAATCCTATACCTACCTATGATGTGAGATCACCAGTCATGCCAACTATCCATCCTACTGGGTTAGGAGAATAAAGGAAGGGATAGTGCTCTTGTGTACCGTGCACACACTTGGGCACTTTATAAATAACTCCTTGCCTCCTCTGGACTGGATTCAACAAAAACAGCCACTGCCACCAAAATCGGTGTGGGAGCTATTTGCTATTAATAATAGCTAATTTTTTTTAGGTACTCTATATTTCTAAATTAAATTACATTTGTTAGGTAGAGCAAATTTTAATGTTTTCTTTTACTTTTCAGTTGGCTCTTCTTTTATCAACTTCACGAAGGCTCCCAGAAGCACAACACGAAGCTAAATCTGGTGGCTGGGTGTCGTGGGCTCCGACTTGGATGACAGGACCTGGTCTTGCTGGGGCAACTGTTGGCATTGTCGGATTTGGAAGAATTGGCCAGGCTGTTGCTAGACGTGTTAAAGCATTTAACACAGCAAAGATTTTATATTTCAATCGCAGCAAGAGACCAGAGGCAAAAGAAACAGGAGCTGAAAAAGTGAGCTTCGATGAGCTTTTAACTCAAAGTGATTTTGTCATATGTTGCGCTGCACTCACTCCAGAAACTAAGGAAATATTCAATAAAAGAGCATTCGAGAAGATGAAATGTAATGCAATTTTTATTAACACAAGTCGTGGAGATACAGTTGATCAGAATGCATTGATAGAGGCTCTTAAAAATAATACTATAAGAGCTGCCGGCCTTGATGTTACCACACCAGAACCGGTACCACTTGATAGTCCATTATTTACATTGAGAAATTGTGTGGTTCTACCGCATATTGGCAGTGCTTCTATTGAGGCTAGGAACAATATGAGTGAACTAACTGCAAAGAATATTATTGCTGCACTAAATGGCACAGAAATGCCAGCAGAATTAAAGTAAAGTATTTTGTTGTGTCAATGACAAGTTGACAATTGATATATTTTAATGTTTTGTAATATATATTTATGAGCAACTTTTTGTTTTCATGAAATTATAAAATATTAAGTACCTATGTAATATGTACCTACAATATCAACAAAGTTTGCTATATACTTTTTATGCTTTTGTAATGCATAAATGATTTATTCATCAATGTATTTATTACATTTACCATAATATAATAAGTAACAATGGTATTACCAGAAGACTTAAGTTATTGAAACACTGAATTTCTTATATTTAAAAACACTTGTTTAGATCAAATTAAATCAAAGATATCTAGTGTAGGAAAATGAAGTAGTAAAATACTGTTCTCATTCTCCTACATAATATTTGATTTAAATTGGCCATTAATCTTTAATTTATTGCCAATGCATTGTCACCACATAAAAATTGAGAATCAAAATACTATTTTAATAATAATTTAATAACTTTCACAAACCAAAAGTCAAAAGAAAAAGGATAAAATAAATAACAAAATCATTTATTAGAAGTAAATTATACATCACTGTTATCTAAAAACCTAATCATTATGTTCATGTTGAGCCTCGGACTCTCTCCAGTTGTTTTGTATCATTTCCACTATCATGTCCCACCATTTTGACTGCATGAAGTAGTAAATAGAACACACAATGATAAACAGCCATGATAAAATCAAGAGATAGTCTGTCTTAACCACAACTACACTCGACAGTGGCCCTTCAAAGTCTTTGGAAGTTACTAGAATGCCCTGCGGCTCCTGACCGGTGAATGTGTTCAAAAACTTACTGAACAGATGCACGTTGTACTCTGTTCCGTTAAACTTAGCCACGGGTCGGCCGTTATGAAATAGTCTGAGGGTTGGAACACCGACTATTCCATACTGAGCATTGATCCCGCTAAACTTTAGTGCATCTAAGCCGACCATTTTGATGTTCGGATACGAGCGAGCCAGTGCATTGAAGTGTGGTGCAGCCTGAGCACTGAATGGACACGACTTTGTGTAGAAAAACACGAGAACACATTCCGCTTTCACAGTGGGGCTGTTAATGTCTGGTTTACCTTGCAAGAGTTTTGCAAGATGAGTTCCATTTATGATATCGACTGTTGGCACCACATCTTCACTTTCATATACAATTTCTTCGCAATTTACGAGTTTTCGGGTTTCGTTGGCTACCTGGGTTTTATTATCCATCGTCACGTTGGCGAGTGTAAGTTCATTTTCAGCACTGGGCGATGTTTTTATGGGGTCACGAGCGAGTAAGACTATAGGTTTATAAACCGGTGGATATTCTCCTTTCAAGTGAGGCCCCACTACCTCCCCAACGTCGTACTGTGTGGCGATACCAATTTGACCTGAGCAAGTAATACATGAATTTAAATAACGCAACCTCTCAATCGATACTTACTATGCAAAAAAAAAGAATAGAATACTAACTTATGATAAGGAGTAGTATTAAGTAGCAGTTATATATTTTATTCTTAGGATTCATTGTTTAAATTATGAGAAAGTATTTTATATTTTGGAAATTTGAAAAATCACACAATAAATCGCCAAAAAACTGTTCATTTTTTCTGTTTACTATTTGTATGACATTGACAAATGGAGTTCATTTGACAGAGTTTTTTTTACAATATTGCGGTACGGTACATTGCCAGTGTTTAGTTAAAAGCCGGGGAGTTTCGCCGGGAAACTGGAAAGTCAATCAGCAATGTTGTGTTTCTGTGTTATTTTTCTAAATTCGTGTTATTGCGGTTTTTAATGTGTAATATTGGTGGAATATTGACCATTAGTTATTCGTTGACGTGCACTAGTGTGGAGGAGTGATATAGCAACTGCAAAATGCGTGCTAAATTGGGTTTCCCGCCAAAACTCCCTATGAAGTTTCAGTAAAGCGTCTACCCAAAGATTTCAACTCAAGATAGGCTATCAGGTACATTTAGCAGAAAAAAAATTCATACAAGAAAAAGTTACGCCATCTTGGTTTTCACCATAACTCAAATGTCAGCCATCTTGTTTTCACCATACTTCGAATTTCAAAATGGCCCCAAAAATTTGAAAATTGGGGCCAATTTACTGGATACACTTTTTGCCTCAACATGCCTCGTCTATAATATAAGTCTATGCGTCTACCACTTTACTGAATCGATGACTTGATTGATTGACTACCTTGACTATTTATTGGGACTTTGACCAGACTTTGGACTTGACGATTGACCTTAGCCTGTTCCATTTCGGGACGAATTAAAAAAAAATTAAAAGCCGGGAAAATCTTTGAGTAGGTACCTATATATGGAAAATATATATTTTTTTGTTTATGTTTTTAACGAGTTTTGAAATCTATGTTCTCAACACAGTTTTTTTCTTAAAATCCTCAAGTCCAAAGTCTAGTTGGTACTTGGTATATTAGCTAATTCACTGCCGCACTCAGAGACATTTAATGCTTACTTAAAGGGTTTTTTTTTTTTTTATTTATGGCGTCGGCTTATCACCATTTGCCAATGTCAAGTATATTATTTTCATCAACGTAGGTACTGTATTTCTAAATCGTCAAGTCCAAAGTCTAGTCAAAGTCCAAATAAATAGTCACGGTAGTCAATCAGTCAAGTCAGTCGATTCAGTAAAGTGGTAGACGCTTTACTGAAACTTCCTAGGGAGTTTTGGCGGGAAACCCAATTTAGCACGCATTTTGTAAAATGTATCACTTTTCCACACTAATGCACCTCAACGAATAATTAATGGTTAATATTCCACCACTATAACACATTAAAAACCGAATTAACACGAATTTAGAAAAATAATACAGAAACACAACATTGCTGATTGACTTTCCCGGCAAAACTCTTACTTAAAGGGTTACTTAGTAAAGGTTTTGACATAAAGTCCATATATTTTCTGTCAAAATCTCTAATTAGTGTCACCTTAAGTAAGCATTAAATGTCTCTGAGTGCGGCTGTATAATCTTGTAAGCCACATTAATGAACCTACGCGCAAAAAACTCTTGTCTTGATTTGTTAGTAACTTGGCAAAAAATTAAACATCTAAAATCCATTATCTTTGTTTATCAGACCCTATCAGACCATGAAACAGGACATACTCTAACTTTTAATCTGGATATTATAGATAAATGTATAAAACACCAAATTTATGGTTGCAAAGCAAGCTGGCACCGCGGATATTTGACGCTTTCCCAGCAAAGGCGTTGTTTGCTGTGGGAACTTACCTACCTGCGTTAACCAACTGCGTAAAACATTTAGTTAGTAATGAGTTACTATGTATTCCCTTTTCCAAATATCTAAAATTCCAAGTATTTATAACTACTACTTAATTGTAATTAATAATAACTGACACAAATTATTTTAACTCATATTTTCTTTGAAGTTTTGTTACTCTCACAACTAATATTACTATTTTTATTTGCTTAAAATATCTTTACACATCATCAACACCCATTTATTAATTTTATTACAAAGTTCACTTTCATATTACGATTACATACATACATACATACATACATATAATCACGCCTGTTTCCCGTAGGGGTAGGCAGATACCACATCTTTCCACTTGATACGATCCTTACATACTTGTTTTGCTTCATCCACTTTCATTATTCCCTTCATACATGCTCTTCGGTTTAGGGTACTCTTGACCTGGCCTTTTTTCAAGACGTCCCCGATTTGGTCTTGGAACGTCCGCCTAGGTCTACCCCTTCCAACACTTCCATTCACACTCGCATTATACACTTTTTTCGTCAATCGTTCTTCATTCATTCTCTCAACATGGCCAAACCATCTCAGCATACCTTTCTCAATTTTTGTCACTACATCTTCTTTCAGACCACAACGTTTCCTTATCTCACTATTTCTTATCCTGTCACCCAGTTTAACTCCTATCATGCTTCTTAATGCTCTCATCTCAACTGCATTTATTCTGCTTTCATGTTTCTTCTACCATACCCAACTTTCACTTCCGTACATGAGTGTCGAAACCAACACCCCCGCATGCACAGCCAAATGAGCCTTGTTAGACACCTTCCGACTCTTCATAAAGGAGTGCAAAGCTCCATTCACCATGTTTCCTGCATTCACTCTTCTTTCAATATCACTCTCACACTTTCCATCTCTTGTAAACTTTGAACCCAGATACACAAAATCATTCACCTGTTCAATTTGTTCATCTCCAATCACGATATTGCAGTCTGTCACTGCCTCATCTCTTTCAAACACCATCACTTTCGTCTTCTTTACATTCATCTTCATTCCCTTTCTAGTTAGAGCTCCACTTATCGCAGTTACCATCTCCTGCAACTCCTCGGCCGAAGACGCAAGTAATACTTGGTCATCAGCATAGAGAAAACATTTGACGAGTAACTCATTCATTCTCAGCCCACTTTCATTCTCTTTTAAATCTGTCAAGCAATTGTCCATGAACAGATTGAACAGCCACGGTGACGCTACACATCCCTGTCTAACATCTTTTTCGATATTCAACCATTGAGTGTATGCCCCGTTTATCCTTACACAAGCACTAGAATCCCTATAAAGAGATTGTAATGCTCGTATGAGGATACTGCTCACGCCATTCACGGACAAAGCTGACCACAATTCATTCCTCACCACTCTATCATAGGCCTTTTCTAGATCCACGAACGCGCAGTAGACCTTCTTGTTTTTAGCCAAACACTTTTCGGCTATGCACCGCAAGGAAAAGACCTGATCCGTACATCCCATTCCCTTTCTGAATCCCGCTTGTGCATCCCATACTTTTTCATCTGTTTCATTCACAACTCTTTCAATCAACACTTTCGCATATAATTTACCGACGACCCTGAGAAGGCTTATACCGCGGTAATTTATGCAGTCCTGCCGCGACCCTTTTCCCTTATACAATGGCACGATTACGGCTTTACACCAGTCTCCTGGTACTTGCCCATTTCGCCAGTATAAATTAAAAAGGCGGTACAGCTGGCTAGCCGCTATGCCCTGTCCAGCCTTCAGCATCTCGACGGTAATCCTGTCATATCCTGCAGCCTTACCTAATCTCATACTTTTCACTGCTTTCACTATTTCATCCATGCTTATCTCACTTTCATGATCATTTATATTATTTTCCATGGAAGGTGCCGGATGTTGTACCTGCACTTCCTCTCTTTCAAACAAACTTTCAAAATACTCTTTCCATCTCTTTTACACACATTCTTCTCCTTTTATAATGCTTCCATCTTGACTCCTGATTGTACTGACTGTGATTGTACATTGTCCAGTCAAACATCAAGTACGAAAAACTTGATGTTTGACTGGAAATCTTCAGTGAGTCTCCTATCAAAATCATCCTTTCGTTCTTCTTTCTTTCTAGACACAACTTCTTTCGCTGCTGATTTCAATCTTTTATACTTCGATTTTGCTTCTATCTTACATCCTTAAAATATTATAATAATCTTGTCTTCAGCCAAAAATTCCCTTTTAAATACTGTAACTTCTACTAGGTACCAAATATACCTACGAGGGGCGGCATAAGTTGCAAGATAAATAACATTATAAATTAAATTAAACTTTTGAAAGTCACTTGAAACTAATGAAATTACAAAAAGCTTTAACCATATATTATTAACAATTTGTAAACATACTAATATTTTTAAATTGTAATATTTAATTATTTATCTTATTCGATGTAATTTAATTAATTTTGACATAGATTAATTTAAATCTAAATTGTATTTTTTTTATTTTATTTAATAGCCCGTACTTTTTTTATATAGCAAACTGTAATAGCCTGTAATTAAAAGTGCAATAACCATTTTAATGTAATACCAATCAACCTACATATAATTGCAAATTTTGTTGGCTATTCATAACAATAATTCAATACATTTTTAAGATCTACTAAAAATTTACTCCAAAAATATATTTATCAGAATACTTGATTAAAATAACTTTTAACGACAACACATTTTAATAAACATCAATATTACCTACTTGCTTATTATGCTTTTGAGATTTTAATTTAACTTTACTTCACAAACCAATAGGGGATCGGACTACATCTGAAATGTTTAGTTTCATTACTATATTCAGAAATATTGAGGCATTATTATGTAAAAATATATTATTTTATGTGTAGTTTACTAATAAAATACATTTAAAAAGTACAAAAAAAATTTTATTTTTTTTGCGAAATTGGTAAACAAAACCTACATCATTAGTTTACTCACATCATAATATACCATGGGCGTAGCCAGGGGGGGGGGGTTTAGGGGGTTCAACCCCCCCCCGAAATGGGCCGGCTGGTATATATATATACAGAGATCTGACCCATATACAGAGGCGTATTTAGAAATTTTGCGCCCGAGGACAATTAACATATTTTGCCGCCCCAGTAACCCTATCTGAAAGATGATTTTTTTAAGGTAATTTAAAAAAAAATCAACAGCCTAAAACAGAACTTTGATACTAATTTGTACTATAAGTATGTGTTTATGTTAAATGCGTTGAAACTGAGAATGCGAGCAAACGTTTTTTACTCCTTTGCCTGTAAAATCTTTTTAAACTTTAAACCCTGGAAGACTGTTGTACTAAAAAAAAACAATAACATCAATAGCCTAAACAGGAATCGTGAACCTATGGCACGCGTGCCATCGAATCCTCGAACCTATAGGTACACAAAATTTTGACATAATTTGGGCACGTCACTGTCACAAAATTTTGTAATTATGTACGACGAAAAAAGTATGAAATAAGTATTATATGACAAACCTAACTTAATTTTGTCATCTATAAATTACGTAAATTTAACTTAAATTGAAATTACAAAATCACCCTATTTTTACACTCTTTTAGGGCTTAAAGTTTGAACAGATTTAATCTATTAACTAGGAAAAAAAATTTGCTCGCTCGCTTCGCTCGCTCGCGTTTCATATGAAAAATATATTAAATTATTGAGAACCGATGTACAGTTTTAACTGGTTGACTGTATGGTATTTTTCTAAATTTCACTGCCATAGTGTTTCACTACACAGTTATTTACTGTTTTAGCTACACGTTTGAACAGATTTTAACCTGTAAAATGGAAAAAAAATTTGCTCGCTCGCTTCGCTCGCTCGTGTTTGGCTTAAAGAACATATTATAAAATTCAGTACCGACGTTCAGCTTTAGGCTATTGATATTTGTATTTTTTCGCATTACACAGTCTTTCAGGGTTTAAAGCTGAAAGGGGTAAAAACGAAAGAAAATGAGGGCCCCATTAGCTAATGAGCCCATGGCTTTTTATAGGTTAAAGACTAATATTATTGTACTTTTTATTTCTCTTTCTCGAAACACAACCCCCCCCCCCCCCCCCGAAAGTAATGTACGTTTTATTTTATTGAACCCCCCCCGAAACTAAATCCTGACTACGCCCATGTAATATACAAAAACATTCATTATGGTAAGTATGAACTTAAACGCACAAATATGGGAGATATTTACAAATATATTCCAGCGGCCATATACTTTATATACTACTTCATATACTATAACCTACAAGTGACGTCATTTGTAGGTCGACTTTAGTATGGAGCGTTTTTAGGAGGCTCGCGAAATTTTTTATACATATCGCTGTACCTTTGAAAATATTGACTTTTGATATACGGTTTCTTCTGAGAAGTTACTCATATTTAAGAGTACTATTCATTTATGCAATAAAAAAAAAATAGTTCGATTGCCTATTATACCTATATTATCTGACACTTAAATTTAAAATCTCTCCCAAAGATCTCTCTATTTAAAAATCCAAATATTAACGTCTTTTGAGTAGGTACATACTTATAACATTTTAAATTTAGTTTATTCCCAATAGTACATTAAAATGCTTTTCTTTTTACTACTTTCATTAATTTTGTAACCTTTTGTATATTATTCCATATTACTAAATTTTATTACAAATTAATTTATTAAAATTTTTAATATTATATTAACACACGTTAATTTTATTTTAATTATCTAGACACGCGGTAGCGTGTTAAGCCAAGTTTTGAGTAACAGAACTGGCGAGCAGCACCGTGTGTAATATTACACGAACCATTTGGAGCCACTTTTGACCCCGTCATAACTCAAAAACTATTTCACATAAACGTGTCAAATTTGGCTCATATATTGAGACTTGCGAGATACCTAAGAGCTCCAAATTTCATAAACACATCTCAAACGGTTATTTAGATATTAATGTCCAAAAATCGTCATTTTTATCACTGACCTATAGATCAAAACTCCTAGCGCCACTACGTTCGAAATCAAGAACTAATAGTCGCCATAATATTATATACTGCATAAATCTTGGAAAAAATGCTATTTCATTGCTTTCATACTAAGACTGGAAAAATTTAAGTTAATAATGATTTTAAGGATTAATGACTTCCTACTGCAATTTTCAAAGATATATTACTAAGATTTAACAAAAACTGAAATTTATAACTCTTATTCAAAGATATTGAGCAATAATCTTAGTTTCCCCAACCACCGCTAGATGGCGCTTTTAACTGAGGACAGTAAATTAATTATTAGTTCTCCTAGCCGCCACTAATGAAATTTGGTATGAATATAGTCTAGGGCCTGGAAAAGGACAGGTTACTTTTTATCGGGGGGAAATGTACGGTTCCCGTGGGATACTTTATTTGCAGTGTCACGTAAAAACTACTAAGCCGATTATCATGAAATTTGTCACAGGTGTAAAGTAAACTACAGCAAATGGATGGATGGATGGATGGATGGATGGATGGATGGATGGATGGATGGATGGATGGATGGATGGATGGATGGATGGATGGATGGATCGTATATACGTACATACGTATGTACGTATGTACGTATGTACGTATGTACGTATGTATGTATGTATGTATGTCTGTAGGTATGTATGTATGTAATTATTTTAAACAAAAATTAAACCGACTTCCAAAGTACAAATGCACAAAAAAGCATGAAATAAAACCTATTTTTTCAAATAGTTGCCCTTTTAAATTTGGCTGATATTCTAATTTATTTCTCTACCCAATCTTCATAATTTTAATGTCGGTACCAGCCAACTTGAAAGTGAGTTCTGTTTTGATTTCAAATAGAAGTAATTTATAGTTTTTAAATATTGTTTCATTAGGGTGTTGTTCAGGCTGGTACCGTATCTAATTCAAATCCGTCATCCGTTGTACTTACTGCACATAAATTACAATACTATAGGTGATACACTAATATTACACTACTAAATACTAATAGACACATATTAAACTTAATATTACATAATGTACGGAGAAACAATATAAAACACTGCAATAATAGCTGAGCGCAAGCATTATTTGTACTAGGTAACTCGGCCGCATTGTGCCGTGACGTCACACTCTCCACGAGCGCCTGCTACGGGCCGCGAAATTTACGAGAATTTGAAATGTCTATAAATCCATTAATACTTGGTCTTTTTCAATGAAACAAAAACTAGTGTATTTGTAGATACAAGAATTACTGGGAGAGCGTATTAAGCAATTTTGTATACATATTAACATTCTTCATTCTATAATATATTATTAAATGATTACTGTTGAAGAAAATAAAATATAATCTATTAATGGAATATAACAACTGAACAGTCGAGATCCATTATTCGACAGCCAATATAGTTTTTCAATGGATCCTGACTGTTTAGTTGGTATGTTCCATTATTAGATTATATTATATTTTCTTCAATAGTATTCATTCAATTATACGTTATAGAATTCTAGACCACCGAATATCTAAGTGCTTGTTTTTTCTTTTCAGTTTTTCATTATGTACTTAGTTTGGTACACTTTTTACGCAGTCGGGTTTTTTAATTTCAACTTTGGGTGTTTCAATTATGTGTGTGTCCATGACATCGATGTTACGATGTTTTAAATTATGCGATATCGATTTTAAAACATCGATGTTTTATCTCTAACATCGATAATTATCGAAAATCGATGATCATCGAGCATCCCTAGCATCCACCATTGCTGGGACAGCTTCTTGTACGCTAAGGAATTAAAGCGAACCTAAAGCCTACTAGTGTATATCTGTATAATCTATGCTAAAGCCGATGAAATCTTGATGGTACAATCTATTAAAAACCGTTCTATAGCGGCATAAGCGCGGCCCTAAGTTGTGGCTTGACTCTTGAGCTATAATATACGCCTCCATCAGGCCTGTCCCACTCTCCGTGTAGGTATCGAAAATGTAAGTACGTGTGGTAGCCCCCCAAAACGGGCCAATCAGTAGGGACTCACGCGCGAGCAGTGACTAGTGAGCGACATATGCGCGAGATTTGTTCGTCACAAAGTTTTATCGATTGGATATGTGAATATCTTACAATCTGGGCACATAATATTATGTTACTGTATTTAAGTTAAGTAAAAATTACTCGGCCAGCTCCTACACTGTAATACCATTATATTATATAACAATATAATTATAAATATAGTTTGAGCAGTAGCTCATTAGTATTAGTTGAGATTTTGAGAACCAATATTAAGTTTGTATGTGTTCGCTCCTGAACTATCTGTTCGCGTTCGTAAACTGTCATTTCGATGCAATGTGAATTGTGATACAATTTGACAAGTCATTTGTTAACAAAAGTAGGTACCTAGAATTATGTAAGGCGGCGTGATTTAACATCTTAGAGCAGGGTTTCTTAAAGTGGGGTCCACGGACCACCAAGGGGTCCGTAATATGTGTGCCAGGGGTCCGCAGCGTTCTGAAGATTAATGAAAAAATAAATTGCTGTAAACTAGCACAACAAGATGACTTAATTGACATGAGATCAAAAGAACTGTTCAGAGCTGAATTTCATGCAAAAGGTCTTGGTGAATGGTGTTCTTTGAGTCAAGCTTACCCTCTTCTGGTCAAACGAGCTATGTCCGTTCTGATACCTTTTGCTACTACGTATCTTTGTGAGGCAGGGCATGCGCCTTGCCTTATCGAAGACAATCCCATAATTTAAAGTGCTCATTGATTACCAATAACTCCCAGGGGGGTCCGTGGCATTTCAGAAATTCTGAAAGTGGTCCGTGACTGCACTTAGTTTAAGAACCACTGTCTTAGAGTAATATCAGGCCGTGAAGGTATCGAAAATGTTACGATTACACATACCTATTACCTACTTATAGGTATGCGCGAATTTATTAGAATTAAATTACCTATCTACTTTTAAGTAATTTGTTCACAAAGTACAGTAAGTAGGTAGGTATTAGAAAAAAAATTGTAATTAAATATTAAGATTAAATTATTTTCTAAACGGAGACAACCCCGATGTCGTCATAATTATGCGATATGAATAAGAGTTATGCGATAGAAAGAGACGCAACTTCTAGGTAAATATAACCGTAGGTGAATATTTATATATTTTTTTGTAATGTATGCGCTCTGAAATTACAGAACCACTTTCAAAATACTTACACTATCAAAATAATAAATTTGGCATGCAGATAGGTAATTAGGTGAATACAAAGGAATCAATCAGAAACTAGTAATTTTTTATAATTTTATTATAATATTTCACTTACTTGATTCTATTAGGAAAACTTAAATTTGGTAGGTATTAGTTTTGTTATAAATAAGTACCTCCTAATAATAATTTATGTACAAAAAGTAATGATATCCTATCAAAAACATAAATTGATAGTTTGGCTAGATAGCTTGGCTAGTTTTCATATACGAATTATATTATAGCCTTCGCAAGTCTAAACCTGTTACTTGTCGATTCTCATTTTATTATTCCAAAAGTTTGGCTTGCTTGTAGAAACTAGCCATCGAACATATTCGTATATGAGAACAAGCCAAGTCAGACCTTAGGCTACAATATAATATTATCCTAAGTTATAAGAAGAAATGATATTTTATGTTGTTATAAATAAATTTCAGGACTGACCATAGAACTTGGCACCTATTTAGATCTCACTTCTTTTGTCGTTAAAGTCAACAACCAAGGCAATATCATAATTATTATTAAACTTGGCTCTCATTTCACATTTATGTTTTTGATAGGATAACCATTACCGATATAAGTATTTGGAGGTAGGTACTCCACTTTGGAGGTTTTGTCGAGGCAGTTTAGGTAGAGAGTAAAACTCGATCTACAGTTGTGAATAATTTATTTACAAAATGTTCACGTAGGTATTTATACAAAAAAATAACATAATTATTATTTATTATATTATTAAACTAAGAATTTACAGACTTAAAAATTGATCCTGATTGGCTGTTTGTTTACAACCTTAAAAGGTTTTTTGTTATTGGCTGTTCGTCTGTGCATGTTTATGCGCCATTACTCCACACAGCCGCTGTGTCGCGACACGCGACGCTTGGGTATAAATATACCCCGCGACGCCGGGCGTCGTTCATTTCGTCGAGCCTCCGCGGGAACACGACGTCACGCAGTACCTCGACGCACCGACTGATGCCGTGTGAAGAATGAAGATTGTTTGTGATGTGTAGTGCTACTAAGTGAAATTCTTATTAGAAAAAGTCCTTTTCGGAGCTGCAACGCTGTCAAGATGAATGAAGATGTTTCCAGTCACGGATTAATACTCGGATATTCGTTTCATTCGTACGAACGTCGTGTTCTTTGTTTCAATCGACAAACGTCGTAAAAACGCTCTTATCAGAGCGATGTTCTTGTTTCACGTACTTCGAGCGTATGCTACAAGTACCTACATAGGTTCATTTTTAATTTGTAAAATAGTTCAATTAAGTAATTCTAAACTTTATAATTATGAAAATATTACGTAATAAGCTAAGAAAAAAAAATCTGGCGTCCAATTATTCTTATCTATATGCTCTGCTCACTGTTCTCCCGGCTGCACACACACACATACAGACATGGGCGGGGGGGGGTTAGGGGGTTCAAACCCGCCTCAAAATGGGCCGGCTAGTCCATGTGGATGACCCATATGCAGAGGCGTAATTATAAATTTTGCGCCCCATGCCCATCAACATATTTTGCCGCTCCATTAACCCTATCTGAAAGATGATTTTTTAAAGTTATTTAAAAAAAAATCAACAGCCTAAAACAGAACTTTACTACTAACTTGCTCTATAATTATATATGTGTTTATGTTAAATGCGTTTAAACTGAGAAAGCGAGCGAATGTTTTTTAATCTTTAATCGTGTTAAAATCTTTTTATACTTTAAGCCCTGAAAGAATGTTGTACTTTAGAAAAAAACAATAAAATCAATAGCTTAAAACAGGGATCGCGAACCTATGGAACGCGTGCCATCGAATCCTCGAACGTATAGCATGGGACACAATATTTTGGGCACGTCACTGATCACAAAATTTTGTAATTATGTACTACGAAAAAAGTGTGAAATAGGTATTAAATGACAAACCTAACAATAAGTTATTTGTCATCTATTTTGCATCATCAAAAATTACACTAATTTTACGTTAATTTAAGTTACAAAATGATCCTATTTTTACAGTCTTTTAGGGTTTAAAATTTGAACAGATTTAACCTAGTAAATAGGAAAAATAATTTATATTAATATTTAAGTTTTACGTTTAACATAAAATATTATATTATTTAAGAGCGATATTCTGTTTTAGCCAGTTCATTTTATAATATTTTTCGAAGTTCACCGTTATTCAGTGTTTAATACATATTATTATAAAATTTAGTACCGACGTTCAGTTTTAGGCTTTGATATTTGTATTTTTCGAATTACACAGTATTTCAGGGTAAACCCTGAAAGACAGTGCTTTAAAGCTTAAACAGCTGGTAAGAACGAAAAAAATGGGCGCCCATTATTCTAATGTCTATTATAAAATGATCCTATTTCCATAATCTTTTAGGGTTTAAAGTTTGAACAGATTTAATCTCTTAAATAGGAAAAAATTTGCTCGCTCGCTCGCGGTTAACATAAAGGACATTGTATTATTTATTACCGATGTTCTATTTTAGCCGGTTGATATACATACATACATACATACATATAATCACGCCTTTTTCCCGTAAAGGGGTAGGCAGAGACCACTTTTTGCCACTTGCTACGATCCTTACATACTCGTTTCGCTTCGTTCACTTTCATTCTTACCATCCATTCCTCCTCTTACATTCAACGTAGCGAAGCGGCTCTCCATGATCCGCTTTTATAGTATTTTTATAGTATTTTCGTTGATTTTATAGTATTTTCGATAACGTTTGAACAGATTTCAATGTTTGAACCTGTAAAATAGAATAAAAATTGCTCGCTCACTTCGCTCGTCTTTTGAATTATAAAAGTACTGACGTTTAGTTTTAGACTATAGACAGTCTTTCAGGGTAAACAGGTAAAAACGAAAAAAAAATCTAATGTGCCCAGGGCCTCTAATAGGTTAAAGACGGCCCTGGTTATTTAATGTAGGTAGTTGTAGTCGTTTTATTTTCTTGAACCCTCCCCCGAAACTAAAACCTGGCTACGCCCATGCATACAGACATAGTCACACCCTCGCGGGGGTAGTCAGGGAAGCTTCCTGTGACCTGAACGTTGAAAATCTTAGATTTTCTTTCTTAGTGGGAAAATATATTTTTTTCAGTTTTTTTGAGATTTCTTGTAATCTATCTGTCCGAATCGGTCCAAATTGTAATCTAAGTTTGGCCAAGCCCTTTCGAATGGGCGTTCAAAAGTTATAAAAGGTTTACATACAGTGTACACACATACATACATACAGACATAGTGACACCCTCGCGGGGGTATGAAATATGTGTATAATATAATAAAAATCTTAAATATATGTATAGTATAAAAGTATTAAATATACTTCCCGTTGTCTGGTACCTACCTGTACCTAACACAAGTTCTTCGGATACTTATTGACGACCAGATTGACGTGGTGTGAAGCATCCATACATATTATTATTATTATATTAATTACATGATCTCGTTTACAACTAGTGTACCTCTACGATAGGAGCGATAGCTTTACGAATATAAATTCGTGCGCGAGTGAAAGAGACAAGTAGCGATAAGTCGTGGATGAGTCAATATATGAAATTTACGTGCTCCGCGACCGCGACTTTAGTTAAATCTAAACTTGCTATGCTATTTCTATTCATTGAAAATAATTATGTATTAATAGCATCGATAGAGCTGCGTGCTAGTGAACTTGTCACTTCGCTGCCAATACCCAGTATCAAATATTCGCATTTATCTAGGGATTTTCCTTTCATGAAAATGAAAACTTTTCGAACGTTTTTTCATGAAAATGAAAACGTAGGGATCGCACTTTTCGAAAATTTAAGAAAAATCGTAGTGAACCCAATTGGGCGAACTTTAAAATTGCTAGAAATCGCTGCAACCAAATGATACGGAACGCTAAACGCCGCCATATTCTCGAAAATTTGCCTTCCTCTCCCAATGTTTGGAAATTCCTAGAATCCCTTGGTATAGGCAAGTCTCATCAAGCAGATCTTCCTACGACAATTAGTCTAGATGACATTAATTTACACTTCTCCACAACTCTTAAGCTTGATGTTGACACTAAACGTCAGACTATTTGTTATCTAAATAATTTACCACGACATATTAATATACCTTCTTTTCAATTTACACCAATTGATTCTGACGAGATCAATGGGACTATCATTTCCATAACATCCAAGGCTACAGGATGTGATGAGATTAGCCGTCAAATGATCACTGCCATCAAAGATAAAATTTTGCCCGTTATAACCCACATTATAAATTTTTCCCTTAAAACGTCCGAATTTCCTAATCAATGGCGTAAAGCTTACGTTCGTCCCCTACCAAAAATTACCAATCCCACTAACGCCTCACATTTTCGTCCCATTTCCATCCTTCCCTACCTATCTTAGGTGCTCGAGGCCTGTGTATTTAAGCAACTGTCCAGGTTTGTTCACCTAAACGATATTTTGTCTCCACTACAATCGGGTTTCAGACCTGGACATAGCACCACCTCTGCACTATTAAAGGTTCTTAATAATGTGAGAGTAGGCATTGAGAACTCTTAAATAACAAGTCTTTGTAAATAACAATCCTTGTTTTGATAGATTTCTCGAATTCTTTCAATAATGTCAATCATGACATTTTGTTAACAATACTTTCTCGACTTCCGCTCTCACCTGAGGCATTAAATTGGTTCTCTTCGTATCTTCGAGGGCGTCAACAGTCGGTACGCACGGATCAGTCCTACTCTTCGTGGTGTAATCTAGACACTGGCGTCCCTCAAGGCGGTATTCTTTCTCCTTTGCTCTTCTCATTATTTATTAATTATGTTACTCTCAGACTTCGCAGTATGTATCATTTGTTTGCAGATGACTTTCAGCTCTATAGCCAAACAGGAGTGAATAGTATGTCAAGTGCTATCGAAGAGATTAACTGTGATCTTAATTTCATAAAGGACTGGTGTAAAAACTTCGGTTTGAAAATTAACCCAAGTAAGTGTCAGGCTATTTTGTTGGGCAGTCCTCGTAGTATGGCCAAGGTTGATGTAGGGTCTCTTTCACCAGTTATCTTCGACGGTTCTATAATTAACTACAGCTCCTGTGTGAAAGATCTCGGATTACACATCGACTGTACTCTCAATTGGCAAACACAGACAGCTACCGTATGTCAAAGAGTTACCGGCACGTTGCGTTCCCTTTATCGGCATAAAAACTTTTTACCGACACATATCAAAAACTTGTTGGTACAGTCTCTCATATTCCCTATCATCGATTATGGTGATGTGTGCTATTTTGACCTCAATGCAGACAAGCTCGACAAATATGACCGACTACTTAACAGTTGTATTAGATTTATTTACAATCTCCGGAAATACGACCACGTATCCTCCTTTCGCTCCAAGCTGCACTGGTTGCCTGTGCGCCAACGTCGCTCAGTGCGAGCCCTGTGTTTGCTCTACTCTTTCCTTAACTCACCCAATTCTCCTGCTTACTTAAAGTCCCACTTCCAATATCTTTCCAGTAGTCATGATAAAACTCTCCGCTCCTCAAATAATGCACTTCTCCTTTGTCCTCAACATAGTTCTAGTCTAGTCCATTCCTCCTTCCACATCCAGTATATTCTACTTTGGAACGCTCTCCCTACGGAAATCAGAATGTCCACAACCAGAGATACGTTTAAGCGCAGAGTCCGACAGTTGTATTTGAAGTATTTGGCAGAATCATAAACATTTTATTAAAATTTTTGGTTGGATAGTATCGTGTAATTATGCAGTATGGTATATGTATAATGTATATTATGTTTAATAAATTATTTATGTACGTGTATATTATTTATAGTATAGTATGAAGGTATAATTAGTTTGATATGTATTATGTTTATTCTAGTAAAATTATCTAGTTTGCTACGAATGCTATTGTATCTATTGTTATCATTAGTTTTACACGACCTTTCGTATAGTTAAAATTTGTATTTTTCTAGATGGAAAGCACCTTAGTATTTTGACCCTGTCACCACCCTATGGTTGACTGGTAGAAAATGCCCTATGGCATTAAGTCCGCCATTGTACATTGTGCAGAAAGTGTATAAATAAATAAAATCATGAGGCATTTAGAGTCTGTAAGGTTGCCTCGTTCTGTGTGGCCGTGTATCCAATAGGTTTGGTTTGACTACTTAGTTCGTATTGAAGCAGCTCTCTTTCGGAGGAAAACCTTAAATGATATCAAGTCAGGCTCGTGTACTCGTATGTTAATTCGAAACATTTTGATATATTTTATTGGATTAAAACATAATAGGGATATAATATAATAGGAAGATACATTTTAAGGGTTTTTGGAGTTTACTCCATAAGAAACGATTTGAGTTATAAGGCCCGGTACGGAAATTTTATGAGGAGTAAAATCAAGTGTAACACGGAAAGTTGAGGCGTTACGTAGAAAGAGACAAACATATGCATCTGAAGGATTGAACGTGCAAAAGAATGAGATGGAATACATTACACAGCGTATCTTATTACGACCCAATTCTATTTTTAAATTTAAATATTATGTTCGAATTTTAAATTTAAATATGTTCGAAATTGTTCACTTACAGTCCTGAAACCAGCTCGTTATTACCGTCAGCTTTATTACTATTCATATTATTATTATTATTTTGTATTATACTTTATGTAATACGCTTTTATTGAAATAATATGAATAATCCGAATAATTACAGAGATATGTTTGTTTCTCATATTATTTTAGAAGATGCGTTCATTTACCCTCTTTTTCTTTTCGATATATTAAATCATAATTATCGTTCGTAAGGAGGAAACTCCAGTCGTGCGTCGAAGCTGACACACACACACTTTTTTTTATTATACGGATAGTAAATAAAATAAAAATTAAATAAAAATCACCGTGATTGAAAATAAGTGTATCCACTTACTAAATGGTTCAGAATTCAGAACACATAGAATTTTTGGGTAGTTTGGGTAGTAAATATGACTATAGTCACGTCAGTCCTTCTGTGACGTCGCGTTAAAAGTAAACCGCGATAAAATCCATAAGTGTTTTCATTTACAATGAATAATATTCGCATAGTTTAACCTTCAGTTGTATAAATACCTATCAGTTAACTCAGAAATATCAAGGTCCATACTCCATACTCTTACCTACTCATTTAACTAGTTTCTAATGGGAGCCATAAATTGTAAAAAACATTAGATTTACAAACGCAATTTCATAGCCATTACATGAAAGTGCTTCTTAATTAAGTTGCGTAGTGTCTATATATAGGTTCGACAGGACTGATGTAAATATCTACGAATGATTGGTATTATTTACATTTCCCAAATAACAATTATTAACGTTTGCTATCAAAATGGCTTGGTAAACAGACAGACGGACAACGAAGTTTCTGGAACGGAGTACGGAACTCAATTTTATTTGATATTTTATTTTTCTGCACATTATCTGTTTTTAAGGGTACCTTGGTTTAATTCTGTAATAATCAAAATCTGCTAGACGAGTATGGACAATACTTAGTTAAACCTAACTCTTTTCCCCAAAATATAGAATAGAAATCATTTATTTGCATAAATAAGGTACAAAATTATGGTGTTCTTATATATATCTTATTTTGCCTTTGAAGAGGCGTGAAAACTTTTGTTTAAATACTATTAATTAATTACAACCAGTATTATATATCTATGATTACAACTATATAGGTATATGTACCTATTGATAGTTTTATTCTCGCATTATTACGAATTTACGAATAGTGAACAGAAAAATTAAAAATGCAACATCATAGAGCTAGAAACTAAACACTAAAACATACAAAAATAAGTAATTGTAAATTCCAAGCCTGCAGTGTCGAAGGAGAGCCACTCCTTCATATGGAAGTCCTGGACTGTACAATAGGTAGGGATTTGGTTGAGGGTCTTTAAAAGGTAAGTGGTAAGTGAAGCCGAAAGAAACGGAGTTAAAGGAATCCCACGCCTCTGCAAGCCTGTTAGGACTCCCTAACCCCAAAGGAAACGTTTATTTATTTTTAGTAGCTCGGTTGCCTAGAATAGCGTTAATAGTCATGCGAAATGCGATAAGTCACGGGTGGGTTTGTAAAAAGGTCGTCATATTATCATCGAATCCAAAGTTAAACTGTTCTAGGTAAATGGGTCAATATATTATTTTTGAACCGATCGATGAATTCATGTTGTATAATTTATCATTTAATGACATAATCGTATGGAACGAAACCCGGAAGTATTTAATCACAGGCCGGAAGTCCTTGGAAACTCATCAATTATTCCTTATGAGAAAAGTTGTCGGAAAATGTTGACATTTGGTAGGAACTTTTTAACTAAGATATTTTTTTTTTTTTGAGGAAAATTCTTTGGTCGCTGCTTACTTTATATCGAGCGATAGAGACAAAACAATAAACTTGCAAATATCTATCTGACACATAACCGTAGATTGTGAAACACACCCTAAAAGTTGTAACAACAAAAGTGAATCCTATATATCTATAAATAACTCCCCCACACCGATTTCGGTGACGGTGGCCGGTTTCATTGAAACCAGGGCAATTACGCAGGAGAAATTTAATAGTGCCCATGTGTGTGCGCAGTACATAAGAGCACTCTCTCTTCTTTTACTCTCGTTCAGTAGGACGGATAACCGACACGACTGACGAGAGATCAGGCGCAGGTCCGACTTTTTACATGCCTATCTGACGGATCATCTTTCTTGTCAGACAAGACCTGATTGTCTGACAAGAAAGATGATCCATTGTTGATCCATCAAGCCTGTGCGTCCTAACCAAACTCGGAAACAATATTTTTGTTGTTCCAATGCAGGAATCGAACCCACGACTTTTTGACTACCACTGTGGCTCAGTGGTGAACGCGTTTGCACTCTAGCCGGAGGTCGCGGAACAAAATAATTAATAGTACAGTCGCGGGTTCAAATCCCGCCAGGGAACAAAAAGTTTTCTGTGTTCCTAAGTCATGGATGTGTATTATATAATAAAAATCTTAAATATATGTTTAGTATAAAAGTGTTAAATATATTTCCGTTGTCTGGTACCCATAACACAAGTTCTTCGAGAACTTACCACAGTACCAGATTGACGTGGTGTGAAAGCGTCCATAGATATTATTATTACGACTTCCGAGTCGAGAGCCAAGCTCAAACCACTAGACCACGGAGGCTAGTTAATCCTATATCCTACTATTATAAATCTGTTAGTTTGTGAGGATGTATGGATGGATCGATAGATATTTGTTAGTCTTTCACGCAAACTACATAATGGATTTTTATGAAATTTGGTATGGTAGTAGTTTAGGCTCTGGGTTAACACATAGGCTAATTTTTATCCCGAAAGAGGACAGTGTTTCCGTGGGATACTGTATTTACGCGGGCGGAGCCGAGGGCAGAAGCTGGTCATGTATAAATAATCCATCATGATTTTTCTTCTAAAAATGATCAAAGTGCTCTGTAGGTACAAATTCAAAGTTGATCCCCTGTACAAATGTACGAATTGGCTGTAGTTGTAGCCCGTACATAACACCAATGATGATGAGGAACACGTCACAAACTGATAGGTATTGGGTACAAATTGATGACGCTCTGTCCGGGCGGGCGTTAGTCGCGCGCCAGCCACAGACATGGCCTACACCTGGGACAACCGAGTGTCGTTTGTTGTTCGATTTCTCTACGGTGAGTTCTAAATTCAAAATATTCCTTTTAGTTTTTTTTTTAATTTGGTTAGTAGTCAATATTTGTAGTCAATAGTCAGGTTTGTTTGTGGTGACTTCAAATTTTTTTAATTTTACAAGTTTGGAAGTTTTAACTTTTATTTATAAGTTTTGGAGTTAAAATAGTTGAAAAAAGTTTCAAGCTTTCGTTTAAGCGTTTCGTTTTATTATTTCGTTTTGTTTTATTAAAATGGTGTCTAAAGTTTTATCGAGATGCATGTTTGATAAAAGTTTGGTAATGAATTTAATGACAATGAATTTATTAGCAAAGATGCGATTCGATTGTGATGCGATAGGATTAGCTTATTTTTTCTATTAGCTTTAAACATACAATGTATTTAAATTAGTTGCACACTTTAATTTAAACCTCTTAAGTTAGTTCGGACGGAAAAAAATAAACAAAAATCTCGGGGAAAAACAGTTTTGAGACAAAGAAATAATATATTGGCCTTAAATATAGGTACGCACTACACACATAGCTACTTAATAGGATCACTATAGAAGACTGTTTACTGTATTCCAAAGAACATTTTAAAATCTACTTTATTTAAAAATATTATACATTTAGATTGTGCTCGCAGTTTACGAAATTAAAATTATTGGTCCCATAGACGTATATTATAGACGAGGCATGTTGAGGCAAAAAGTGTCTCCGGTTAAATGGCCCCACTTTTTAAATTTTTGGGGCCATTTTGAAATTCGAAGTATGGTGAAAACAAGATGGCTGACATTTGAGGTATGGTGAAAACCAAGATGGCGTAACTTTTTCTTGTATGAAGATTTGTTCTGTCAAATGTACGTCATAGCCTATCTTGAGTTTTGAAATCTTTGATTGGTCCTTACAATAGATATTTCAACAGATAGGTACAATACGAGTACAAGTGATTAACAAAAATAAAAGCAGTCGTATCAGAGGACTTAATTTATATTAACACACTCTAGTGACAAACTGTCAATTTATTTCATAACAGTAGCTTTTTATGTTTGTCGATTTTCGACCACAATTTATTTTAAGACTAAAGGCCTGATATTATAAGTCCAACATTAAATTCTAACGCTCTTACCTACTAATAAAATAATATACGGTGTTTTGTCCTTATCTGATACCCTGAAAAAGTTGTTAAATAGACATGAACAAAACGTTATATTGCTTATCCATTGTGTAAATATTTTTATTAGTAAGGGTGTAAATGTTTAGTTGCATTTATCAAGTAAAACTAAGCATTTTAACTAGACTGCAAACAGGAAAACATTTATTATTTCTCGTTAATTCTCAAACTCTTGACTATCCATTACGCTGCGCTACAACCACTCAACCATAAGGTATTTTACAAGCTAATTGATATGTTAATGAGCATAAAACCTATGATGTTGTACTCTAGACATTAGACAAGAAGACTCGACTAGACGTGTCTTCCGCGTATAACTCATTCTCGGCCAGACATATATTTTCGTGTTGACATTTAGGCATTTAAATTACTTTACAAGTATACACACTGTTTCAGTATGTTATTTTCTATTTAGGGTTCCGTAATTCTTGAGAATTCTAATAGTTTCGCTCTGTCCGTACGTCTGACTGTCTGTCCACGCTTGTAGCTCCTGTAATAATGAATTTAAATAGATTCATTTTAGTATAATTAAAGACTGTGTATAGATCTCGCTCTCTTTTACATTTTAGCTCTCTATACATATGAAGTGGGGATAAAAAATATTTTTCATTCTACCCCATTGTGTGGGATATCGTTGCATAGGTCTTTTAAAATAACGGTGAGGTTTCTTATATAACTTTTTTACGATGTCAACCATTTTCGAGTAATCGGTCTCCAAAGTGGTTTGTAAGTTGCCCCCCCCCCTCCCCCCTTATAACCCGAGCTATTATTACGAATCTATTACAATCGGACCAGTAGTTTAGGCACTGCGGTGGAACCTACTGCCAAAATCATTAGGTACCCTTCCTTTTGGCTTCGCCGTATTCGGGTAAAAATATAATTGAAAATTATAAAAATAAACTTAAATATATACAAAAATTTAAGAACAATAATAATAATGTGTTATAAATACAACGTAAGTATATGCAACAATAATTAAAATTAAAAATTAATTATTTTATGATAGTTTACCCTAATAAAATTTATAAGCACGTACTACGCACGTAGGTCTCGTAGCTAGGCTGTAGAGGAGCTACGTGACGTAGCGCCTACGACGCACAGCTTTCAAATTATTAATGGCAATAATGCTCATATTGACAATAATATTCCTTGTGTGCGGGACTTATTGCCGTTTTTTTGTATGTGTTGACTAGTATCGACAAATTTATTCTGTCAATAATATTGCACGTGTGCGGCTAGCCAATAAGAACTAGCTTTTGACAGATGCAGCGGCATCGCTCGCGTAGCGTTCGTGACAAAAATTTTATCAAATTCTAAACTCTAATAGTCCCATCCATCCCGTTGGTGCGAGGCCGCTTGAAACAATTTTTCACGCTTACTTTTTAATTTTAAGAAATATCCTAAAATATTAATTTAAACTTTACAGTATAACGGGCAATTGAGGCCGTGAGAACCAGAGTGGCCTAACCAGCAAATTGTAAAAATGGTTTATGTGCCACATTGGTATTGAGAATTATGCAAAATTAATAAAATGTTTAGGAGGTGATAGTGCTGCCACCTTGTATAAAATAGTTATAACTTTCTTAGGCCACTCTGGCTCTAAAGAAAGGCATAATTGGAACAAGTTTATGCACATAAACCATTTTTCATTTTTTCACAATATGCTGGTTAGGCCACTCTGGTTCTCACGGCCTCAATTATAATGTGCATTATATGCATTATTAAAGTGACTAACAATTTAAATTTAATAAGGATTAATAGTGTAATAGCTTCTGAAATTAACATTTTATTTGTGATCACTTTTTAAACTTGGTAAGTTATCTTTAAAAGATAAACATAATGTAATGCCATCGCAGACTTTTTTGTATACCTATAAAAGAAAAACATACCCACCCTACATAGTTGGAACGAAAGTTCCTTATGGTGCGTTGCGGAGGGGTACCCTAGTCGGCATAAAAAGTAGCCTATATTTTAATCCAGTCTAAACTAGTACAGATGATTTCAAAACAAACTTTACTGTAACGCGAACGCAACAAAGACTCAAAAGTCAAAAAGCAAATTTTAATATCGAACTAAAGCTGGGACTAAATGATCCGGAATTCGGCGATCCCGGAAAAAATCAGAGCGCTGAAAATATAACTCTGTGATAATACAATAGAGTTGAAAATGGAAGAGTCGATGTCGAGCTGTCTAAGATGACATTGACATTTGACTCGACACTTGTGTTCGATTTTCAGCTCTATTGTATTAGCGCAGAGTTCTATTTTCAATGCTCGGAGTTTTCCCCGGCCGTCCGGGTTCCGGATCACATAGTCCCATCCTTAGGTCTTCCAGTTGATTCCAGTTGATTGAAGATGATTGATAAATGATAGTGCACCGAATGCACCAGCATCCATCACTTAGGGGCAGGATATCCTCGGCTAAGTGGATAATGCCCCGATCATTGACGGATGGCAATTGATGGGAGAATCAACGCCAATTGATACTGAAGAAGTTGTGTGTTGAATGAAGAACAATTTGAATTAAGAGCGCATACTCTGTATATTTGTGTACATATCTATTAAAGGTTTTATTTATTTTTGACTCGCAACGTCGGAACATAAAATACTATAAAATATTTTATATTAGGAACACAAAAACTTTTTACTTGAGTACGGCGAAGCCAAAAGGAAAGGCATTTTGGCAGTCTAAGTATATACAGTCGACTCTCGTTAATTCGAAACTCGGCAGACCCTTAAAATATTACTACTTATCGAGTGTTTGATATATCAAATAGTACGAAAACGAAAAAAATGGTTTGAAACTTAACCAAACAAACCAATGCATACGGAAGTGTGTGTCAAACTAATCATTACAAAAACAAAGATTTGTACACGATTATACGACTTTGGATTTGTCTCAAAATGTACTTAAGTACCTCTGCAAGTTCTGTAATCTTTCACTCTCTATCTCTCTGCAATTTTGAATTGTCGAGTGTTTAACGCCGATAAGTTCGAATTAACGCGTTGTGATGATTTTTTTGTTCGAATTACCAAGTGAATAAAATTTATTGATTTAGTTCTAATTATAAAAGGAGTCACTGGGGAACTAATGATAACTTTGAATTACAGAGAGGGCCGAATTAACGCAGGTTTGACTTAACGAGTCGACTGTTTGTATGTTAGTTCCGCCGTAGCGCCTAAACTACTTAGCCGATTTTAATAAATCATGTGTCAATAGATTCGTAATAATATCCCGGGTAACATAGGCGATATAATTTACGTACTCGAGTAATAGTTTTTTGTTACTTTTGAAGAAATTTGTTTTCATTTGATTTAAGACAATATAAGTAATTATTAAAATCATAGCTCGTGAAGATTTTTGATCTTTCCTAGATTAATTATAATATTACGATTAGATTATCAATCTATTGGTAAATGGGTTTCTAAACTGATCTTAGCGCCAAACTCGTGGTCGTAAAGAAGGCAAAAACAAACGTAACATATATAATTGAATACCTAAATACATATTGCCTTTCGTATGCGGAAATTTATTTTACTGCCATAGAATCATCAAAATTATTTTGGGGTGGTGACGTGTCAATATGTCATGTTTTTCTACGACGCATTTATCGAATCGGAAGTTGATCGATAGGTTACTTACTTATATCTAAAAATTGTTCAAACACGCAGAAATATAGAAAACTGGCGTACATACCGTATACCAAGAAAACACTCTTATGCTACTCCCTACAGTTTAGCAACACATTCATTTTTGTTAAAAATAACATAGGTATTGTCAGGTATTACCAATGTTTTCAGAATAAAAAATTTTCATAGACCCTACAAAAAGAATCACCACGTTTATTCTACTATACTGCTTTTGGTTAGATGTTCTAAGATACTGCTGTATCTCGTAAACCGTGATAACAGTCGAAATTTTCACAGATGATTTTTTCTGTTGCAAGATACTAAAATCAGAATAAAATTAATATCTATAAGGCGGCCTCTGTGGCTCAGTTGGTTGAGTGTGTTGGTGCTCAAGCCGGGGGTCGCGGGTTCAAATCCCGCCGAAGGAACAAAAAGTTTTTCTGTGTTCCTGGGTCATGGATGTGTATTAAATATGTGTATAATATAATAAAAATCTTAAATATGTGTATAGTATAAAAGTATTAAATATATTTCCGTTGTCTGGTACCCGTAACACAAGTTCTTCGAGAACTTACCACGGGATCAGATTGACGTGGTGTAAGGCGTCCATAGATACTATTATTAATAAGGGCTACTATACAATTTGAATTGCCGTTTTTTTCTCCATGTTAATAACGGCAGTACAGGTAGACGCTTGAAATATTTCCTGAATATTGCGTTGTATTCACTCAAACACCACAAAATCTATACAGATAAATAAAATTGAAGTGTCTGTTTGTAATTTCAAATTAACAGCTTTTCACTTAGTGCATATGAAAGTATATTCGGTGCTTACAATGAAATATCAATTTTTAAAATTTTTGTCTGTCCGTCTGTCGGTCTGTCTGTCTGTTTGTTCCGGCTAATCTCCGAAACGGCTGGACCGATTTTCGCGGGACTTTCACTGGCAGATAGCTGATATTATAAGGTCTAACATAGGCTACTTTTATTTTAAGGTTCCGTTTAAAAAATAGAGTTCCGTTTCAGTTAGTTCTATGCAAACGAAGTTGCGGGCATCAGCTAGTAAATAATAAAATGAAAATAAAATAAATACAAATTATTGGCTGCCATACAAACAATTTGATATTGTCGCTGCTTTTTGCTCGTTATTAATACTAGTGCTCGATATTACATACTAATAGTTGTATAGAAAATGGTACGGAACCATTGGTGCGCGAGTCTGACTCTCACATGTTTATGATTTTTAAATAAATTAAACAAATCTTAAATGATCATTGAACATCATAATATCAAAGCGACGTCTCCGAATATTGAAAAATCCTTGTGTTACCTACATTACGTAGGTACGTCACTTCAATAAAAAGTGAAGCGACATGTTATCATGAACTGATTTTGTGAAGTTTTGACCAATCAGAGCGAGTTTCACGTTGGTTTAACGTATACGAGAACATCGTGTAATAGTTTTAGCGTATCGGAACTTGATTGTAATGTTTTAATGTATGTTTTATTTAGCAGTATTGGCCGTCGGATTTCAATCGCCTCACATTCTGCACTTGATAAAATCTTTTTAACGAAACGATCTTCGCCGACACAGACTAATGAGTGACATTGTCCCAGACATCAGCCAGTCATTATGTGAAAAATTCAGCTCGGCTAATTGTCTGGCGAAATCGTTGCGACATTTTGGCATTGGTCTAAAATACGACGACCTATTGTCAGTACATTGTATCCATTGATTCACCATCGATGTATAAATAAAGGCTATTAATCTGTGAAGAAAGAAAAATTATAATTGATAGTAATTTATTGGGAATATCGTCATCATCACTTTAGTTATAGTTTGTTTAGACAATGAGCTGACCGCTAACGTCCTCAACTCCTCACGCTACAAGATTAGCAAAAACTACTTGGTGTTTCGTAGTAGTTCAATATAACATTTTGTTTGTGAGGATGGATGGATGGATGTTTGTTACTCTTTCGAGCTAAAACTACTGAACGGACTATAATAAAATTTGGCATGGTAATAGTTTAGGCTCTGGATTAACCATAGGCTACCTTTAATCCCGAAACAGTACCTATAGTTCAAAACGGTTCCCGTGGGTATCCCACGGGATCTGTTTTAAACGCGGGCGGAACCGCGGGCAAAAGCTAGTAATATAGTCTGTCACAAACATTTTGGGGCATCACAGACAACGAAGATACCATAATATTTTATGTTGAGATAAAAAATATAGCTTGCGTACAGTTTTTTAAAGTATCACGGTGATAATATGAAAATAATATATAACATCTCAGCAGATGTTACATATTATTTTCATATTTCGTATTGTAATAATATAAAATATATCCAGGCATCTTAAGAAATAGTATATTAAGATGTTTGTATAATATTATAATATCTTCGCCGTCTGAGACGCCCTTAAAACCTGATACAAATGCTATATCTCTATATATACAGTGTGTCCCGACAGCTGTATCGGAGCCTTTAGGGGCCATTTTATTTTTTGACCAAGACCCGGGCTCTCGTACTAATTCGACCACCACTACTTATGTAAATGTCCTAGGAACATAAAAAAGGTCTCATTTGATAGCTAAATATGTGGACAATAATTCACAGTTAAAACGTTTTAATTTTCTTTGAACAGAAAAACAAAAAAAGGTAATTTAAAAAAATATACACTTTTTTTTTTGGTGTATTTTTTAAATTATTTGCTTTTTGTGAAAAATCTAAGCCATTAACCAGCTTGTTTTTTGTTCTAAAACGATAGAAGAGGACGTTTACTAAAATAAAATACACACCCCTTTACTCTCAGTGCTATTAATAGTTCAGAAGTTATAACAATTTGTTGGTATCATATCTACCGTTTTAGAACAAAAAACAAGCAGGTTAATGGCCTAGATTTTTCACAAAAAGCAATAATTTAAAAAATTCACCAAAAAAACTATATACTTTTTAATTACCTTTTTTTGTTGTTCTGTTTAAAGAAAATCAAAATATTTTAACTGTGAATTATTTTCCACGTGTTTTTTATGTTCCTAGGACATTTACATGAGTAATGGTGGTCGAATTAGTACGAGAGCCCGGGTCTTGGTTACCAAAAAATAAAACGGATGCCATTTTACAAACGTGAGAGAAAAATAAAATTTGTCGATAAAAAATTCCATATTTTTTACCATTAAAGGCTCCGATATAGCTGTCGGGACACGCTGTATAAAAGAAAGTCGTGTTAGTTACACTATTTATAACTCAAGAACAGCCGAACCGATTTGGCTGAAAATTGGTGGCGAGGTATCTTAATACCAGGAGAAGGACATAGGTTACTTTTTATCCCATTCCCGAGGGACTCTAAACTCGAGAACGGCTGTACCGATTTGGCTATTTTTGGTCTTAAAATAATTGCGGAAGTTCAGAAAAGATTTAAACAGTGAGAAATATTGGAAAAGGTTTAGGTTATAGGAGTAGGTGTAGGACTAGGGCATAGTTTAAATAGTAGGTGTAGTTATTTATTCATTCCAGTTCATATTCAAGACAGAATAACGTGTGTGACAGCTGGTAGCTAATATATTGAAAGAAAGACTATATCAAGCAGTTTCTAATTCTACATGCTAATAAATTTACCTACATGTTACGATAAGACCAATTATTAAAATACCAAAAATAGCAGTGAATTGCATCAACTTTTATTTAACGAACAATGTTACTGTAAACAAAAATAGTAACATAACATTTAAAACATGGCGCGCAGAATTTTACTAGAATTTAAAGTCAAGGATATTGGGTATTTTAAGAGACAATAAATACAAAACGAATTAAGATTCTAGCCTGTAATATATCAGCTGTTTTATCGTTTAACAAGAATCACTTCGTTTTCAGCACAAATTCATTTAAAATAACGGTCATTATCACAATAAAAAAAGACAAAGATTTTTAAAGAATAAAAAGAAGAACTAAAGATACGTGTACATTTGACAGGACAAATCTTCATACAAGAAAAGTTACGCCATCTTGATTTCACAATAGGTACCTCAGATGTCAGCCATCTCGATTTTAAATTTATATAAATCATTTATTCACGTTAATGTGGTTTTACAATGGTGGTTTACACTAACAGACCTTACATCAAATGTCAAAATGGCCTGTAAGTGGTCAGTTTTTGCCTCGATATGTCTTGTCTATAATATTATATTAACTTAGGCCTTTGTATCCGATAATGGATGATTTATACAGTATTCTCCGAGCGAAGTAACCACTCTACAAATACTGTAGTGCCTGGGACATTTGGTTTTTAAATGTCGTATGGTTGCCCAAACACATACGACATTCTCACAACACAGTCAGCCTAGTCCAGAGGAATGAACTGGTCAATACGTCTGGGGCCAACTATGTGCGGGTTTCCTCACGATGTTTTCCTTCACCGTTAGAGCGTCCGTATAATGTACTTGAGATCTGAAAAAGTCTCATTGGTACACGCCACAACCTGGGATTCGAATCTGCACTCTCTCGAGTGCGAACCAAACGGTCTACCCACTAGGCTACGGAGCTTTCAATATACGTTCGTTTATAATATTATATTATACGCAATGAAAAAAGCAATATTCATGTTCAAAATACTAGAGGGTATGAAAGTTTGTTTAATAACATAAAAGTAAAGTTAAGCCCCGAATTTTCGTTAAAGCTACTCGGTTATTATCAACTTTTTAACGATCTCTACAAACTCTATCTGATATTAACGAATAATTTACGTTAGTACATTAATAGTTAATGTATTGCAGACGACTTTGAGACTAGCTAATAAGTTATTGAACCTTTTTCAAAATATTTCCAAATGAATCTTTCAATAACTTTTGTTTAAAAGTTACTTGTTATTTGGTAACAACTAAGAACGATTTTCTCGAAACAAATGAAGGAACTCAAGGAATATTATTGTCAATATGAGCATTATTGTTATTACGGTGTGTGTGCAGCTAGCCAATAGATTTTTAAGCCATACTTCAATAATGCGTCACGTCGAACACGATGTTTCAACGGAACGATGGACAGGAAACATGAGGAGGAGACAGAGAGGAAGGGTGGATGATGCACTGCGCTATCACCCTCTTACGTTGTTGTGACTTGTGATGTCAAGCGTCGACGCAACGCAGATGTGGCATACAATCAGTGACGGATTAAGACTACTTGATGCCCTAAGCAATCCACGCCTGTGGGCCCCCCTATCCGTATGTCACCTAGAAACGGTCTTTAAACCTTTACCGCCTAAAAACATTAGTTTTTTGTAAAATAAGATGATGAAATGTAACGTACCTTAGAAGTGGAGTAATTGCGACAACAATACAAATCAAAGCATAATTTATTTATTTATTAAAATGCGCCTTTTCGGGGGGCGGGGTTCAAGAAAAATAAAACTAAAAGTACATTAAATACTAGTCTTTAACCTATTAGAATCCATGGGCTCATTAGAATAATGGGTCCTCATTTTTCTTTCGTTTTTACCCCTTTCAGCTTTAAACCCTTTAAGACTGTGTAATGCGAAAAAATACAAATTTCAATAGCCTAACGCTGAACGTCGGTACTGAATTTTATAATATGTGTATGCGAGCGAAGCGAGCGAGCAAATTTTTTTTCCCATTGTACAGGTTAAATCTGTTCAAACGTTAAACTAAAACACTAAATAACGGTGAAATTCAGAAAAATACCATACAATAATAACCAGCTGAAACAGAATATCGGTACTAAATAATTTAATATATTTTTCATGTGAAACGCGAGCGAGCGAAGCGAGCGACCAAATTTTTTTTCCTGTTTAGTAGATTAAATCTGTTTAAACTTTAAACCCTAAAAGACTAAAAATATGATGATTTTGTAATTTCAATCAAAGTAAATGATGCCGGTGGGTCTGGGGTAAGAGGGAGAAGTTCCAAACGAGGTAAAATTTGCACAACTTTTTCTGATCCAGTCAGAAAACATACAAATAAAGGTCCGGAGCAGGAGAATGCGGAGTTTCTGGCAGCCTTGGACAAGAGGACTGCTCTCAGATCGGCGTCTAGAAATACCCCCCCAAAGGAGTTAGAGTTTCCGACCGATCTTGACGCCATGGGGGCAAGTGAGCTAAAAGCAACGACGGAAATGAAGGCCGGGTTGATATCGGAGCTCATTTCGAAGAGTAGCAACCTCAAGGGTGGATACTCATCGAAGATTCAGAAGGCGGCGAGAACTCTACGTAGCATCGTAGAAGTCCTCACGACTCGAACAGAGGCGGAAGAGACTCGCCGCCTCAGACTTGACAATCATAAACTCAGGTTTGAGGTGGATAGCCTGCGCGAAGAAGTCCGGATTTGTCGGGAGGGCCTCGAAAAGGCCAGAAGGAGTATGTACCAGCCACAAGATAGGTCTCTGGGCGTCGATCAGCTGCACGCCCTAGAAAGCTCAATTGCAAGGCTGGTTGGTAACATTGTGGATGGGCGGCTTGCAGAACTTGAGTCGAGGCTGGAACCACCAGTAGTCACGCGGCCTCCATTAAGGGCGGACACCGCCAGGAGAAAAACACCTTCTGTGGCGCCATCTGTGGCGAGCGTAGGAGTATTAGACGAACTACCCCCACCCAGTTAATATGGGTAGCATAGAAGATATGGCGGTCAGACCTGCTCTGAACCCGGCCCCAAAAAGAAGTGTTCTGGCTCCCCAGGGCAAGAAGAAGAGGAAGAGTGGCACCGATTCGGAAGCAATGGGTGAGCCCGATAAAGAACGTGTCGGAGTGACTGCCAAGGACAAGGAATGGACTAAAGTCGCGCGGAAGAAAAAGAAGTCGGCTAAAGGAAAGAAGGCCCAAAAAGGTGGGAAATATGGGCTGAAGAAGCCCAAGCTGGTGCTCCCTAGCTCCTCGGCCGTATTGTTTAAGATACGGCCGGAGGCAGCTCTACAGGGAGTGACTTATAAGGCGGCTCTTGAGAAGGCAGTGGAGGAAGTCGATATAGTGGCACTGGGCATTGGGCCCTGTCGAATACGCCAGTTGGCAAGTGGGGCCCGTATAATAGAAGTGCCCCAAGACAAGGATCGAGAAAAGGCGGACAAGCTGGCTGAGCGGCTAAAGACTGCTCTGGCCGAAATTGCCGAAGTCTCCAGACCTGAAATCACTGTCACTCTTAGGGCTTCGGGGCTGGATGACGCGGCAACGGAGGAAAAAGTAAAGTTGGCGTCGGCGAAGGATGGTGGCTGCCTACCTGATCAGATTTGGGTCGGGGCAATAAGACCAGATAGAGGAGGCACGCGATCGGCACTTATGCGCCTGCCGATGGCACCGGCAAAGAAGCTTCTGGCACAAGGGTTTCTTCGTGTTGGATGGTGCAAAGTCCAGCTTAGGCGGTTAGATTCTCGACGTAGGCATTGTTTAAGGTGCCTGGGTCTGGGTCATGTGGCTGAGGTATGTACCGGAGTGAATCGGAGCCATCTGTGCTACCGATGCGGGTAGGCTGGGCACAAGGCTTCGGTCTGCTCCAATAAGGCGTGTTGTGCGGTCTGCAGGGACGCCGGGCAACCAGCGGGTCATGTAATGGGGGGCTACCTATGTAACCCTCCTGTGATTCGCGCACAGATGTCCTCTCCCCCGCAAGATGCGGGACGACGAGGGCATGCGGCTGAACTGGATGCCATGGAATAATGGTATCCGAAGGCGGACGAGAGGGGCATCTGGGTGCATTTGGCACCATTCGATACCTTTCTGTTCCTGGACCAGGGTAATAGGCTAGGAACCTTTACCCATTGCACGGTCCCGGCGTCGGCAGGGTTGCTCCAGTTGCCGGAGTAACCCCTTCATGAGGTAGTCCGGTCCTTCTCGTAGAACCGGCCAGTCGCGAGGATACCCTGTGCTTGACAGATCCGGGGTAACCTCATTATGCGGCCGATGGCAACCGTAGGTGGTTTAGTGCGGTATTCCGGTGACTAGCTCGCTGGTGAGTCCCACATGCCCCCGGACCACCCAAACCTCTGGGAAGGGCGTAAATGCCTTCCCCTACGAAAAAAAAAAGGTTTGTTATACATAATATAATACTCATTTCACACTTTTTTCATCGTACATAATTACAAAATTTTGTGATCAGTGACGTGCCCAAAATATTGTGCTATACGTTCGAGGCACGAAGTATAGATATATCTATACTTCGTGTTCGAGGTATCTATACTTCGTGGTTCGAGGATTCGATGGCACGCCGCACGCGTGCCATAGTTCACGATTCCTATTTTAGGCTGTTGATTTTATTGTTTTTTTTTAGTACAACAGTCGTTCAGGGTTTAAAGTTTAAAAAGATTTTAACAGGCAAAGGAGTAAAAAACTTTTGCTCGCATTCTCAGTTTGAACGCATTTAACATAAACACATACTAGTACAAATTAGTATCAAAGCTCTGTTTAAGGCTGTTGATTTTTTTTTTCTAAAATAACTTCAAAAAATCATCTTTCAGATAGGGTTAATGGGGCGGCAAAATATGTTAATTGTCCTGGGGCGCAACATTTCTAAATACGCCTCTGTATATGGGTCAGATCTCTGTATACATATGTATATACCAGCCAGTCCATCTTTCTCCTTTTTTAATATTTTTAATTTTTAAAAAGAACGTGCCAAAGAACATAAAACGCGCGAATTTTCAAATTAGGCCTAGAAACTTTTTTGATGTGGTTTTTGGTGACGTGAGACATGATGCCCTAAGGACGGATTTTTTTTTATTATTATTCTTATTCTGGTTATTCTGGTGCCCCCCCAGACGTGATGCCCTAGGCAATTGCTTAATTTGATTAAGGGTTAATCCGTCACTGCATACAATATTGCGTTAATCCGTTGCAACGACGCGACGCAACGCAACATACTAATGGGTCCTCGCCATAACAAGAACACAGTAAACACCTGTCCAATAACAAGTCGTTGCCCGCGACTTCATTTGCAGAAAACGAAAATGTTTCTATCGTGATATTATGCAGTAGCTTATTGCTTTCCTCAATAAAAATACTATACAACACAGACAGAATTTTGTTTCATATAAGCGTGCTCAATCAAACAATTTTTGACTATCCTACTACTATTACAAATGTGAAAGTTTGTAAGGATGAATGTATGGATGGATGTTTGAGACTCTTTCGCGCAAAACTATTAAAAGTATTTTGATTTAACTGGTATGTTAGTTTAGTAGTTTAGGCTCTGCAACATAATTATTGCACGTGGCACGTGGAATTGCAAGAGAAAACTAAGTACTCTATAAATCGTAGCTGCCGTCAAAACCAAAATGTAGATTTTTTTAATATCACACTTTTTCACAGTCAGAATACATTCATTCAATATACACTAGTGATATCTAGTAAGTCATAGTAGTGATAAATTTAGTGCAGCGATCTAATTCTGACACTAGTACGCTAAACAATGCTACGGTCGATCGAAGTATAAATTTAGTTGTCCCACTACGTCAGGCGTGAGTAACTAAACTAAATTTGTTAACTAGATGTTCTCATTATTTTTATTACTTTCCACCAATTTAATTTGCGTATATTGAATTAGAAAATAGATTAAATTTCAACAGAAGGTCAATTTAATTCTATGCATGATATTTTTCTAAAAACTTGGCAACATATTTCTAATTGGTAGATACTATATACCTTTATTAAAACATCATCATCATTAATGTAAGTCATTGACTTATTGGCAAGATTTATCCCCGTTGTCTGAGGTTTTCTGTCGGTATTTTATCTATTTAATACAAATAGAGCTTTTGATTTTTTTTGAGAACGCATTTTGATTATTTTTTTATTTGATGACCCAATTTGATTGGATGACGCAGACCGTCATCCAATCATAAGTGCTGTAGGAGACTCTCCACAAAAGCCTGAGAAACCGGTCACAATCATTTTCCATGTTACTTTCTCTACATGCGAATCCAAATTGCGTTAAAAAGGGCATTTTTTTCTTTATATCTAAAATCAAAATTTTATTTCTAGCAACCTCTTGAACTATTTTTTTAAACTTCTGTAGCTGAGTGGTTAGCGCGTTGGTGCTCAAGCCGGGGGTTGCGAGTTCGAATCCCGCCGAGGGTACAAACATTTTTCTGCGTACCTGGGTCATGACTCATGTATTAAATATGTGTATATAAATATACTTCCCGCTGTCTAGTTCCTGTAATAAAAGTTCTTCGGATAGCACGGGGCCAGAATGACGTGGTGTAGAGCGTTCATATAATAACAAAAGGACAAAAATGAAACTAGATCCACAGAAAACCCACTAATGTATGATTTCTTACAGACATCGACAACAATGGTCAGCTGGATTCGCACGACTTCAAGTGCCTGGCCCTCCGCAGCTGCGTGCTGGAGGGTAAGGGCGACTGCAGTCCGGCGCGTCTGCAGAAGTACCAGCACATCATGACCAGCCTCTGGGAGGACCTCTCCGAGCTGGCCGACTTCAATAAGGTAACAGGCATCATCACACATTTACACTGCAACTCTTAAATAGCCTATTGGGTTTGCCACCAATAAGTCATATTTTCAGAGACAATTCCACCGCTGCAACTTCTGTATAGGTAGGTTTCTCAGGATCTACAGCGATAACTGTCATCAAGCCATGGCAGAGGTGCCTAAGTAAGAGACATGCTAAGTCTGTCCTAAAGACCATAATATGTGGTCACCTACACTACAGAACTACCCTTTACAATGCAGAGTGAATTTTGTTTTCATCAGAACTAAATACCTATTAGGTGCTTTAAGATGATAGCGATAAATCTTTGTATCACAGGATGGCATGATCACAACCGACGAATTCAAGAAGGCGGTCCAAGAGTCGTGCGTGGGGAAGAAATTCGAGGAGTTCCCTCAGGCGTTGAAGGCGTTCATCGAGATCAACTTCAAGCTGCTGGACATTAATGATGATGGGATTGTGGGCCTGGAGGAGTTCAGATATGATTGCGTGTCAAGGATGGTCGTGGAGGAAATTAAGGACATCGATGATGCGTTCAATACGCTACTAAATGTAAGTGCCTTTTTATGTTTTACAAGAGTTACTTTTTTAACTTGACACTGACTTAGTTTAGACTAGTCTTAACTATGCGGAACTTACATGGGTCTGTCTGTCCGTCTGTCCAATCATTTAAATGGCCATTCGGCTAGGTCACTAGGCAATTTTGAAAAAAATAAGTACAAGGTGATTTATCAAGCGATTCGCCCGACTCGTGTACAAATCCCGTATTATTTTTAAGATTAATTTTGAAAAAAATCTTTATAGACAATGGGCACTGAGCTAACGTTGGTAGGTAGGTAGTAGGATATCTTTCATTTTACGCAATAGGCAATCGGACTGTTTTTTTTTTATTGCATAAATGAATAGTACTCTTAAATATGAGTAACTTCTCAGAAGAAACCGTATATCAAAAGTCAATATTTTCAAAAGTACAGCGAATTGTATAAAAAAATTCGCGAGTCTCCTAAAAACGCTCCATTCTAAAGTCGACCTACAAATGACGGCACTTGTAGGTTAAGGTGTATGAAGTACATAGCCGCCGGAATATATTTGTAAATATCTCCGATATTCGTGCGTTTAAGTTCGTACTTACCATGATCAATGTTTTTGTATATGGTGTGAGTAAATTAATGATGAAGTTTTTATTTACCAATTTCGCAAAAAAAAATTGTACTATTCAAATGTATTTAATTAGTAAACTACACAAAAATAATATATTTTTTTACATTTATCAAGTAGTAATGCCTCAATATTTCTGAATATATTAATGAAACTAAATATTTCAGATGTAGTCCGATCCCCTATTGTATAATTTAATTTTAATTTTAAAGTCTTTCGCAAATTAAGATACATAAAGCAAAATATAGGAGATTTTTTAAAATTAGACCCTTGTTAAATGGTCCGCATTTATTTTCCATGCAATTAGTAAAGTCATAAGTTATAACTAAACGCTTTTACAAGCAGATGGATGTGTTTATATATTTGTTAACAAAAGTAGGTCTTTGTTAAGTCGAACTCGTTAATCACATCACAGGCTAAAAAAATTACCACTCAATCCCTTGACTGAAGATCTGTAACAGAAATTAAATCTATATTTTTTAGAAAATTAAATGTAACAAAGTCTTTGATTGATGGAAGGAAATCCCGAGGCTTAATTCCTTCGTATTTAACCACGACAAGTCAATTTAACTTCTTTAAGAGCTTACTGGCTTATATCTTTCAAAAACTTTTTATTGAAATATTAGTATCACCTACCTTGTTCCATAGATGTTCCGTTGCTTTATCCATTGTTTAATGGAATTCGATACAAAATTTGACTCTATAAATATCCACATTGTTACTCGATTTTGATGTTTTAGTGTTTTTCCATGTATCGATATTACGACTTCCTCACAGGTGGTCATAAATATAGATAGCGCCCGCCGGATATGTTTGTGGTAAAATAATACCGGAGTTACGAGCAATAAGGTTTAGCGCTTTCGATATTTCTATACGATCTTATGCCGTTTTGCCTTATTAAAAATTAAAAACTATTAACTTCATATTATACTAACTATATAGCCTATATCACTCTGGCCATTATTACGAATCTATTGACACCTAATTCATTTTAATCGGATCAGTAGATTACGCGATACGGTGGAACAAACATACTGTAGCTCTATATAAAGTAAGTAGCGACAAAACTTCCGAATAAGCTATTCAACACTCATTGGACGATTGTGAAACAGGGCCTTTAGTCAAGATGCATTCGATAATAATTTCGACGGTGAAGTTCCAAATCAAAAATGTATGAGATTTGACATAAGTTTTTGCTAAGTGACATGTCGCTTGCGATACCTTACGTCAAATCCCATACATTTTATTTTCGAACTTCGCCGTCGAAATTATCCACTGCATCTTGACTAAAAGCCCAGGCCCTGAATCTGTGACAAAATTTTAGCTCATAAAAATAATCACCTTTTACGTTCCAACAATACCTTCTATCCATACTTAATATTATAAATGGGAAAGTGTGTGTGTCCGTTTGTCCGTCTTTCACGGCAAAACTACTGAGCCGATTGAAATGAAATTTGGTACACAGATAGTCTATAGCCTGAGAAAGGACATAGGCTACTTTTTATCGCAGGGAAATGTATGGTTCCTGTAGGACACTTTATTTACAGTTTCACGTTACGTTACAGTTACTAAACAGATTATCATGAAATTTGGCACAGATATAAAGTAGACCATGGGGAAAGACATAGGCTACTTTATATTGCGGGACATATACGGTTCTCGTGTACTGAACTTACGCGGGCGGAGCCGCGAGCATCAGCTAGTTTAATATAATATCACATTTATTCCCTTCTAATTCTTTGATGTCGTTCCTGTGACAGCGGCATTAATATAGTAGATAATATAAGTCGTACCTCGTATGTAGCACGTATGTAGATTAACGCATAAGTCGGTCCGTTATTTACATGGGTCTGGTTAACATCGTCGCCTGTCTGTCTTCCAATACGACGTACAGCAGAGATTTTTATTTTACGATATGGAAAATTGTTTTGAGCTATTTTGGATTAAAGAACCATCATCTTACGCAATTACGAGACGTAAATAAATCGCTACTTATCAAATCATTTGTGCAAAATTCAGATTAACTACTTTAAATAGCATAGATAGTTACGCGGCTATAAGTAGAAGAAAATAATATATCGTCCCTTATTCTCCTTACGACTCACACTAATGGGGAAGAAAGAGAAGTATAATAATAATTAGTCAATCCATCCACATCACACTTTTGCAGAAACTTTCCGTACACAAGTGGTGGCGTGGCGAGAATTGCCGTGGCGACGCTTCGCCACACTTTTGAGATTTTTGGGGCCATTTTGAAATTTGACGTATGGTGAAAACACTATGGAGAGAAGAAAAGTGTCTCCAGTTAACCAGCACCACTTTTGAGATGTTTCACTTCTACCGGCACTCCCGGAGTACAACCTGTTGTTTTGTATTCTATTATTCATATTTTTAGTTTTCACGATCGAGGGTCATCTTGGCTAACATTTATCATTATCAGCTCGCTCACTGCTTGACAAATTTCTTTTTTTTTTTTTTTTAATTATAGCTTTCTCTACCGCGCTTATAACTTACTAGCTTTTGCCCGCGACTTCGTCCGCGTGGAGTCAGGTTTCTTCATATTATACGGATTACATATACGGACACGGATACAAAAATTTAACCCCTTTTTCACCCACTTAGGTGGCGAAGTTTCAAAAATAATTTCTTAGCAGATGCCTACGTCATTACAACTATCTGTATGCCAAATTTCAGCAAAATCCGTTCAGTAGTTTCGGCTGCGCCTTGATAGATGAGTCAGTCAGGTTTACCTTTTATATATTTAGATTGCAGCGAATTGAGAAGCATTAAAATGTGCTGAAGCCTGGTCCTACTATAACCTGGGCCTCTAGTCAAGTTGTTGTTACATAACATTATAATTAATTAAGAATATGTTATGTCAATGCCAAACTTCTCACTGTCACTTTGATGCCTGTGATAGTTTATTTAGTTAGCCGAAAGGCTATGTACAGCATAGACATGTATTAGTATGCTACTCTGTTATATGAGTTATATATTAAATTTATCTGTTGTACGTGTATGAATAAATCAACATATTGTAATGCTATGAATTGTATCATTTGTATCTCCATTGTAACATAAGAAGAATCCCCAAGAGGTTCAACGTAGACGTCCTGGCAGAAGCATATCAAAACAGTTGTATTCGATAAATTCGACGGCGAAGTTCGAAAACAAAATGTATGGGATTTGACATAACACATCGCGAAGTTCGAAAACAAAATGTATAAGATTAGACATAACACATGTCACATAACGATGACTTGTGTCAAATCTCATACATTTTTGATTTCGAAATTCGCCGTTGAAATTATCGAATGAATCTTGAATAGAGGCCATGAGTAGGCACATAAGTGACCATAAAATTTGTATTACTTATCTTTATTTTTTTGTTCCTCAGGACGAGGACCGCAAGGTGGGCGGTATCAACCTGGCGCGGTACCGCGAGCTGTTCGCGCAGTTCCTCAGCGATACCACCGACCGCTGCCCCGCGCAGTACCTCTTCGGACCACTCGTCTTTAACTAACATCCTCACACACAAACATCTGTGGAATACGTAAAACAGAAAACAATCATAACTTTTCTTATTTTTTAACAACGTTGTCATTTGAAACTCGACGAAATGCCGACCGTAAAAAGACACGTCTATAGGATAAAATCAATGGATCAAATACTACAGAAGTACAAAATGATACAGAAATCATTGTTTAAAGTTTGTTTATATCGTAATTGAAGGAGGTTAGCTGTAAGCCTGTGATTAATCCACAATGCATTATTATGTTTAATCAAATTGCAGCTTTATAGGTTACCACTTTCCTACCAATTACCTATTGTAAGTGGGTATTACCTATTATTGAAATCATGGTGGAAAAAATTACAGCTTATGGGGCAGCTCTATTATATGCTATTTTTATATTGAACTCATTGTTCAACATATTAAAAGAAATAATCGTAGGTAGGTATTCCAAACGATAAATAACAATTTGTAATCTCTAGAAAGTAGAAAGTTCCAGAAGTCGCAACTCTACTCTACCTTGATTAAACACTGTGTTGTTTTCTGATTTAAAGGTAGCGATTATCACATGAATAAATCATCTACCTTCTTTTACTGCTGCAATTAGACATTAGTACAGAACAAAAATGGTTTACGTATTCTACAGGTGAAAACACTAAACACAAATTAATATTATGTGTATTTGAAAAATTTATAAGTAAAATATTTTATATGCTAGCGTGCTAGTTTTATTATAACAACCATTACATAATATTATCTTAATTATGAACATTATGCATGTTATAATAATTGAAAATAATTAATAATTACCAACGTGTACTAATCAGTTATTATTATAACCAGAGTATAGTTACAGACAACTGCAAAATTAAAACGTTATGGTTACAACTTACAAAATATTATAATTTCTAAAGATTACCTACTATCTTTAAAACCTATTTATTGGTCTATTGGGTATGCAAAAGTTATTTGAATATTTTGATTAGCAAGTTTTTAACTTTAAATGCTGGTTTCCGCAACCTATTTATGCTGTTAAATATAATATTATAAGGTAAGCGTTCTTTATGTAAGTTCTATCTAACCACTATAATTATTTCTAATTTCTTGATATTTAAACGTTTGTTTTATATGCCAATAATAATATTATTAAGGTTTGAAATTGGAATGTTTCTTGGATTGTTTTTTTTTTTTTTTTAAGATTTTTTATGTGCGTTGTAAATGGCTATAAAGTGGCAGTGCGGTGTGACACAAATGGATCTAGTCGTAAAGCTTACTGTTAATGTTATCTGTTTGTTTTTATATAAAACACAATAATAGTTTCAATAAAACATGCGTGAATGTATGTTGTTTAATTTAACAATATTTTTGATCAAAAATAGTTATATTATATATTTTTAATTTAATGAGACCCTTAGCCTTTGATGAAAAAAAAAATCTACCGACACCAGAGAAACAAAATTGATTAGGTACCTACCTAGTTGGATACTCAAAGCAAAGAGAATGTAAAGCTATACTACGTATTAAGAGGTGGCACTCCGAATAAAAAATAATAATTTTGAAATTCAAAATTATACCGTATCTTTTTTACGTATTTATATCTTCTAAAGTGCAAAAGATTCAAGCCTACAATGAAAAAAAATATATAAAAAAATAATCCTTGGGTTATAGTTTTCAATTTTATTTTTAGGACCCAATTATTAGGTTAAAAAGGTAAATAAAACAATAAACAACAATAATCCGATCGTTTTTATTGCATTAAAGAAATACAAAAGTAAGGCTACATTCCCACGAGCGTTTTTATGTGATCACGACTGATAAAACTACACTATAAATAGAACTTTGCGCTAATATACGACACAGCTGAAAATCGTGTAGGTACACTTGACACTTCGATTTTCAGCTCTATTGTAGATTAAGTGCAGAGTTCTATTTACAGTGCAGTTTTTCCTGTCGGCGCACAGTGGGTCGAAAATCGGCTTTCATAGACATAGAAATGAAATCTCGAAAGTGATAGATTTTTTGATGGATATTGCTTCAGTTTAGTATTACTATGTAGAAAATGAAGTTTGAGATAATTTGGCCCAAAAATGAGGGAGTAATAATTTTTTTACGAAAAACTTGTATGGAGCCAACATGAAAAATTTATTTTTTTCAAAAACGGCAAGTTTAACCGTAATATCCTGACAGATGGTTATAGTACCAATTATTCATGATTTTTTGGCATACATCATATAACGGTTTTAGCTGCTCTTTTTTTTTAAAAAATCGTCGAAATTTTTGAAAAAAAGTCATTCTGTATTATTGCACGATTCGATAGTGTTACTATTAAGGAACAATTTCTGGAAAGTAATGGTATACGGCAAACTTGAGGAAAGCGTTGAATTTTAATAAACTCCTTCATATTTTGAACAAATGTATGAACAATTATATAAAATGCTAAAATTAAGCACTTTCCTTAACTTTCTCACATATAGTTACTTCCCAGCAATTGTTATTTACTAGCAAGACTATCGAATGCTGCAATAATACAGGGTGGCTTTTTTTCAAAATTAACGGATCGAATCCTAACCAAGGAGGTTGATTTGGCTATAATCTGATAATGCAGTTATATTCGTCGTACACTGTGAAGTGAAGGAAAATTATGTCAGAGTAATTTCTTCCCAAAAATACTGGATTTATAACTTTTTTATAGAAAATTTCTATGGAGCCAATGAGAAAATTCCAATTATCTTCAAAACGGCGAGATAAATCCTAATATCCTTACACGTTATTATAGTACTATTTATTCGTGATTTTTTGATATAGTTCATGAAACGGTTCTATTTGCCATTTTTATTATTCATCGAAATATTAATTTTGAAAAAAAAAAGTCATCCTGTATTATTGCACCATTCGATAGTCTTGCTAGTAAAGAACAATTGCTGGGAAGTAATTACATATGAGAAAGTTGAGGAAAGAACTAAATTTTAGCATTTTATATTATTTTTCATACATTTGTTCAAAATATGAAGAAGTTTATTGAAATTTAACACTATCCTCAAGTTTTCCGTATACTATTACTTTCCAGAAATTGGTCTTTACTAGCAAGACTATCGAATTGTGCCATAATACAGGTTGACTTTTTTTTCAAAATTAATATTTCGATTATTTAAAAAAAAATGGCAAATAGAACCGTTTCATGAACTACGTCAAAAAATGACGAATAAATAGTTCTATAACAACATGTAAGGATATAAGGATTTATCTTGCCGTTTTGAAGATAATTGGATTTTTCTCATTGGCTTCATAGAAATTTTCTATAAAAAAGTTATAAATCCAGTATTTTTGGAAAGAAATTGCTCTGACATAATTTTCCTTTACTTCACAGTATACGACAAATATAACTGCATTATCAGATTATAGCCAAGTCAACATCCTTGGTTAGGATTCGAATCCGTTAATTTTGAAAAAAAGTCACCCTGTATTATTGCAGCATTCGATAGTCTTGCTAGTAAATAACAATTGCTGGGAAGTAACTATATATGAGAAAGTTAAGGAAAGTGCTTAATTTTAGCATTTTATATATAAGTTCATACATTTATACAAAATATGAAGGAGTTTATTAAAATTCAACACTTTCCTCAAGTTTGCCGTATACCATTACTTTCCAGAAATTGTTCCTTAATAGTAACACTATCGAATCGTGCAATAATACAGGGTAACTTTTTTTCAAAAATTTCGACGATTTTTAAAAAAAAAAGAGCAGCTAAAACCGTTAAATGATGTATGCCAAAAAATCTTGAATAATTAGTACTTTAACCATCTGTCAGGATATTACGGTTAAACTTGCCATTTTTGAATTATTTGAATTTTTCATGTTGGCTCCATACAAGTTTTTCGTAAAAAAATTATTACTCCCTCATTTTTGGGCCAAATTATCTCAAACTTCATTTTCTACATAGTAATACTAAACTGAAGCAATATCAATCAAAAAATCTATCACTTTCGAGATTTCATTTCTATGTCTATGAAAGCCGATTTTCGACCCACCGTGCGGCGTCTCGACTCGCGACCACAAAAAAACTCTCATGGATACGAGGGCTAAAAGTTGGTAACCAAAATATTTCAGATTACCACATAATTATACGACATAGCCTGATTAACTTCAGCGGTTATCCTTTGGTGCAAAATAGATAGGTACATTTTATACGAATGAGAATCTTGAAATATTTTCATGTTGTCTTATTTATTATTGCATGCCCCTTAAATTGGAATCCAATACCTGCAAATTATGAATTTATATTACATTTTACTTATTCCTTCTTATTCGCAATACTAACAATTTAACAAAGGTTAAACTAAATGTTAAAATTAGATTAATAAATATGCGGTAAAACTGTAAAATAGTATTAAAAATAAAGTACCTACATAATTATTATTAGGTATGTAGGTACCTATTTAAAATTTTTACTGACTGGCAGACATAACAATATACATAGGTATAGGTAAGCAATGTGACTTTGTTTTAAACAATATTGCGTGCCATAATAAACATTCGAATCTTATATTATTCATAGAGAAACTTTACAATCTTAAATCTTAGCATGCATATTAAAATCACTACACAATAAATTTCATTTATTGAAACAATTAATAATAATAATAATATGTATGGACGCTTCACACCACGTCAATCTGGCGCCGTGCCAAATATCCGAAGAACTTGTGTTACAGGTAGGTACCAGAAAACAGGAAGTATATTAATGAATACCATGTTAATACTATACTTAAGTATATTTAAGGTTTTTGTTATATTATACACATGTATAAGGTACACATCCATGACCCAGGAACACAGAAAAACTTTTTGTTCCTTCGGCAGGATTCGAACCTGCGACCCCCGGCTTGAGCACCAAAGCGCTAAAATGCTGAGCCACAGAGGTCGTCAAACAAATATAATCTTTAAATGTCTCTTTTCAATAAAACGAGAAGTTAAAATATGGTAAAATTTTATACAAATTGGTACTCACCGATATTCTTTGACTTAAAGCATGTTTATATAGTGGTTATATACATGAACCTAATTTATATAAATCACTGTTTCATCATTATAAATATGATTTCGATGTCACTTCACTAAAAATTACAGTTTTTTGCAAATAACAAAACATGAGTTAGCAAATTTTGTAAAAGTTGAAAATATTTTTTCAAATTAATCGAATAGAATTTCCTAGTTTGAAATTTAAAATTAATCCTCTATTTCTGTTTAACCAATCACAGGCGATGTGTGAAAGAGTACACACGATAAAAGAGCGAGCAAGGTATGTGGTTTGCACAGGATTTCGAACGCCAATACTTACGATAGGAAGTTGCGACACCCTGACTCAAAGATTACCTATTACATTTTTATTTAGTTAAGATCTATGTTATAAATCCTATTATTTATTCTGCTATAATTTACCTAGTAAATATTAAATATACGTGTTTTATTTATTACGTGCTAAATATTTTGTTTATATTCCTTGGCACTTGGCAGCAGCCAGAAAATGACAATAGTGAAGGTTTATTTAGCACTCATTAAATGTTCGTTTGAAGAGTACCTAGTACACCTCGTTAAATTTTGTCTGATGTTTACGATTCAAGGTAATTAATGTTTCTCTGAATAATCAGCTCCCACTGAGACGCGACGTGGCGCGCACTTTTATAATGGCATGTATTTAAACTTGCGACAAAACAATTAAATTTTTGATGTGAAAATACCGAATATTGAATACTAAATAACCAAGTGGGCGAAAGAATGTAAGGAACAAAAAATTACTAATCTGGTGACTAAATAATACCACTGAATATTCCAAACTGGCAGACAGATATTATTTTAGCGAACAAATAACCATCTTGGAGACAATTTGTGTGTACACATTTAATTTAAGATTAGGCACATATATTTTCCCTGATATGGGTAACTCAAAAACCATACAAGCAGCGAAATGAGCGCTCATAAAAAAACCATAAAGGGGCGTACAAAATTCCCAATTTTTAATATTTCTCGGTTTTAGGGGGGTGTAGATATTGTGTAGGTTCATTTTGAAATTGAAAAATGGCGGATATTAATTTTTCGTAAAATTGATATAGGTGTCATTTACCTGGTTTTTGGGGGTGCTGGATGCGAAAATGACATTCATTTTGAAATTCCAATATGGCGGACATACTTAATTTTATAAAAATAATATGGGTGTCCGTTTGTTGGTTTCTGGGGGAGCTGATTACAAAAAAGTTATCCATTTCAAATTTCCTTAGTAAGCCCGCAACTTCATATTTTCTTCACGGTGGCAGAAAAAGAAATTTGAAAATCCTGAATATTCCATAATTTCTATAGCTTTTATACATCGTTCATATCTCAAAGTAGAGCATTGCCATATTTTTTTTTCTATAATCGCTTCTATCTCAGAAACGGTGCATCCTACTTGAAAAAAATAATGAAAATTACCTCCCCCTTAATAACCCCGCAACCACCTTTTTTTATTGATGGGAGGAAAAGAAATTCGAATATCCTGAATTTTCCAATATTTCTATAGCTTTATACATCCCTCGTATCTCAATGTAGAGCATTTACATATTTTTTATAAAATTGATTCTATCTCGGAAACGATGCATCCTTTTGAAAAAATAATGAATTTTCGTCCCCCTTAGGCATCCCGCAACATCATATTTTCTTCATGATGAAAGAAAAAGAAAATTGAAAATCCTGAATTTTCGAGAATTTCTATAGCTTTATACGCCGTTCGTGTCTCAAAGTAAAACATTGCCATATATTTTTTTTTATAATCGCTTCTATCTCAGAAACGGTGCATCCTGCTGGAAAAATAATGAAAATTTCCTCCCCCTTAATAACCTGGAAATCACATATTTTCTTCATGAATGGCAGAATAAGAAATTAGAAAATCCTGAATTTCGAAAAATTTCTCTACCTTCATAGCTGGTACCTCCTCTCTAACTACATAATATATTGTTATAATAATAATCATCAATCCTAAACAGCATCCCTAAGATCTTTTAAATTGGTACTCTATTAATTTTACGAAGATTAAAACATTCTCCATTTTGGAAAATGAAATTGGAAGACAATTTTGTAATCAGCACCCCCAGAAACCTGGAAAAGAACATCCATATTAATTTTAATTTAAAAAAAAAGTGTACGCCGTTTTGGAATATTTCAAAACGGATTTTATTTTCATATTATTTTGCACCTCTAAAAACAATGAAAACGACACCCATGTCAAAGAAAAACATACTCCAACAGTATCCAAAAATGGGAATTTCCGTAGCCTACAAATTGAATTTTTAGTAGCCATTAATTTGTCAACCAAATCTGGTTTTATAGCTGCTTACACGGTATAATAGTCACCAACTCGGATATTAAGTCACCAACTTATAAATTTCGGTGCTAATTTGAATTAAATTTCGCCACTTTTTATCTGCCGATTTTTGTATTTTTTGTCACTTCAGTGATTTCGCCAGTTTAGTAATTTAGTCGCCAACATATTAATTCGCTGCCAAATTCAGTAATAAAGTATGCTCACGTGCAGTCGCCAACTTATTTTTTGTTCGCTCGATTAATTATATCCCTTTTATAATAATAATAATGTCTATGGACGCTTCCCACTACGTCAATCTGGTCCCGTGATAATTTCCCGAAGAACTTGTGTTACGGTATACGAATACCAGACAACGGAAATGTATTTAATACTTCTATACTATACACATATTCCAGATTTTTATTATATTATTCACATATTTAATACACATCCATAACCCAACACGAAAAACTTTTTGTTCTTTCGGCGGGATTCGAACCCGCGACCCCAAGCTTGCCCTACAAAATTTGCCGCCCTGGGCACTAGCCCCGTCTACTGCTAATGTAAAATCACCACTGACTGTACCTACGTTGCGTACAGTTTTATAACATAATGACGTCATAAGTATGGCGACCTTTACATAATAAAACGACGTCACTGGTACAAAGCTTAGGTATTAAGAGTCCTTGTTATGGAAACATTAGGATAATTAATAATAATTCATTTATGTAATATTTTTATAATCAGTGTAAATAAATCAATATTTCTATGCGCCTTACAAAAATTAATAGCAATACTTTGAGTTAAAAGGAATCCTTGCTCCATAAAGTAATTAAAACTATTTAAAAAAAAATTAAAAGCAACTCTGGAAATACCATTTTAAAAAAGTTTAAAATTAAATTGACTTCATAATAATTTACATATTTTTCGTTATGTACTTAATTACCTAATATCAATAATTGTTTTCGTAAAAAAAAAAGAATTTAAGCTCTAACTGCTCTACTTTTGAAAAATCGAGAAAGGTTTTTAAAACAATACTCATTATATAACAAAAAAGATTCCCTGTATTACAAGTTTCGTAAATTCAAAATGCAACAACCTGTTGCTAGTAAAAAGTCGCTCGTGACTCGTGAGTATTGATTTTTGCTCGAGCATGCCCAGTGTGTCAGATAACTTCCACCCACTCTAGTGATTACTACTGCGTAATTTTAGTAGGAATAGTGTTTGTTTTTAGTAGTGTTAGTTATTAAAATGTGTTGTGCTTTCGGTTGATATGGAAGAGTTGTTACAGGACATCTTCAAAGAAGCTACCGGGCCGAAGTTTAACAGTCTGAAAAAATCATGTCAGGAAGCACTAGGTAAGGCTTTACGTAAATTAATTAAACTTTACGTATTTAAAAAATTTAAAATACTTCCACTCCCATGTCTTTATATATTTGAGGTCTGTCTATTTATTAGAAAGCACAAATATCTCTTCCCAATCAATCAAGATATACATAACCAAGGAACAAGTAGACATAGAAATAAAATTTGGGTACCTAAACAAAATTTTGAAATATATCGTAGAAATTCATTTTGTATGTCAATAAAAATATATAATATGTTACCAAAAAATATAAAAGATATATTAATATACAATAAATTTAAAAATGAGCTATTCTCCTGGCTATTAGAAAAATGTTTTTACTCAAATAAAGAATACTTTGAAGACAGGCAAAATGAAAAAAAGTTTGGCTTATGTAATTATGACAGTTAAATTATAATTTTATGTAACTATTTTAAAAAATATGAATTCATTTAAATTGTATTATTTATATTAACATATTGAATTGACTTAGGTAAAATTATTAATGTATTGATAAATTAGGTATAAGGGTATTATTATTTTGTAATGTTGTAATGATTATTGATTATGATGTATTGACTAACTAATGTTGGCTAAATAATGTATGTATGACTAATAATAATATGACTAATAATGTATTGATAAATTAGGTATAAGGGTATTATTATTTTGTAATGTTGTAATGATTATTAATTATGATGTATTGACTAACTAATGTTGACTAAAGAAACAAAATATAACCAACAACATTTGCACGTCGAGAAAATTTCGACAAAAATATGTGAGACGCTATAAAACTGTATCAGCTTATTGTACCATATTTTGCAAATAAATTATATTATTATTATTATTATTATAAATAAATGAAGATGTAACAAAACAGTATTTCAAAAAGTAATAAGATAGATATTACTAAGGTGCCCCAAAGGTATCATAATAAAGAATTTATTATGAGTTGAGTGCCTATTCCTTATCCGATTTTTTTTATTTCTGTTAGATATATGTACTAATTTGTGCAGAGAGAAATGATAACACATGCTTGCAAATTAATAGACTGTTTAATTACGTTGCCTAGCAAAACATACATAACAATTTCGTAGTTCACACGGCTACATATTTTTAAAGGATTAATTTAATACATTTTTTATGTTTTATTACAAGTACTTATAAGTTTTTTTTTTGTTTTTAATTAATAGCATCTTGTGAAGAAAAAAATGTTTAGTCTAACAACAAACACCTCAAAATATAATATCGTAATAATAAATCCATACTAATATTATAAATGGGAAAGTGTTTGTGTCTGTTTGTCAGTCTTTCATGGCAAAACTACTGAACCGATTGAAATGAAATTTTATTGCACAGATAGTCTATAGCCTTAGAAAGGACGTAGGCTACTTTTTATCACAGGGAAATGTACGGATCCCGTGGGATACTTTATATACAGTTTAACGTAAAAGCTACGAAACCGATTATCATGAAATTTGGCACAGATATAAAGTAGACCATGGGGAAGGACAAAGGTTACTTTTTATCGCGGGACATATACGGTACCCGTGAGTAACTATACTTACGCGGGCGGAGCCGCGGGCAACAGCTAGTAATACATAATTATCTACTTATTACCTATCCACATATTTACTTTACACGATATTTCTAAGTTCTTTGTGTCAGTTTTTTAACTTCTATAAAATTCTGCTAAATAAAACCTGCATTAATACAATTACAATCAAGTCCCGAGTCCCGACGCACTAAAACTCTCAAAAGGTGTTTTTATGAACGTTTTAAACCAACGTGAAACGCGCTCTTGGTCGAAACGTTATAAAATCCGTTCACGGTAACATGTCGCTACACTTTTAATCCAAACAAAGTAAAATGAAGTCTACTTTAAATGCGAGAATTGAGGTTCAGTTGTTGTTTGATGAATGATCTGCATGCGACAGTTACAGAGTGACACATATTACATGTGTAAATACAGTGGCAGATTATCCTAAAGACAAACTAGGCATGTGCCTAGGGGCGCGAGGGTACAAAGGGGCGCTCGACCGAGCGAGTTGGTATGCCCGGTCAGGCCGAAGCCCTTGACGATCACCATAAAATTAATGATGATGATTTCATAATACTACAAATATTAGACTACGACAACTTTGAACACCCCCCGCCCTCTCACGCCACTACTGACAAGTTATTTATAATATAGGAGCGCCGATGACATGTTTGCCTACGACGCTCTCAACGTTTAATCCGCCTCTGTGTAAATCTTTGCAGAGGTACTATGTTTACAAGAAAGCAGCCGCCGGGCGTCGTTCGAGCTGCGTCGGGCCTGCCTGCAGCCGCTGCAGGCCGCGCTCGAGACCAAGCGCCCCCGCCTCGTCGCCTTCGCGCTCCAGGGCTTTCATGTAAGTAAACCCGGAAACCTCGGAGATATCTGATCAGTGAATCCATTACTGATTAATACTGTCCGGAGATAGTAGTTGTACTTATGGCAACCGTTTGTCACCCCAATCGCGCAAAGTTTTTTCAGTTGAACCGCAAACGAAACTTTAACGGTACTCGAGTTTTTGAATGATTCGATATCGCGCTAACGTTTTGACAGATAGTTGGGACTTGGGACTCCTGGGGAGAATATATATTACTAACGTACCGCAGCCAGCCGCAGCACAAGCGCAAACGCTGTTAAAACAAAAAGTTGCTACGGTGCTTCTTTTTCTCGCACGATTGGAGTGCAGCACGCTTAGCATGTCAACCGTAGAAGTGCGATTCGTCTACACAAGAATTGACATACTTACAGACAATATTATGGAAAAAATGACAACTTTCCTTTTTCCTCGTGATGTTTGTCTTATTGTCATTTTGTTTTTCTTCAGTTTCTACCATTTCTACGGTCGCGGTGGTACGGCTAAGCGTACAGGTGAAGTTGGGCCAACATGCAGTTTATATCCCCTTGTAGCTAGAACTAAGATAATCCCCTATACACTAGTGATTCATATCCTGAACTGTATGAAAAGATGTCATGTTTACAGTTCAACGAACTGTCTTAATGTGGTTTCCGAATTCCGCAGAAGATACTGCGTGATGACCGGTTCCACCGCGGCATCGAGCCGGAGGATGACTCGCTGTGGCTGCCCTCACAGCTGCTCTGCGCCACCACGTCCGTCGGCTACCACCAGCCCGACACGCAGGTATATAATATCCATCATTCCACTCCATCAGCAAAGCTTTACCACGTGTAAATTAATTTCAAATATTTTAATTAAGCAAGGCTTATGGACCACTGATCAGTTTGTGTAATTTCATTTCAAGTGTTTTATGGGTAAAGGGAGCAAGCAAACAGACGGGTTTTGCTGTCGGTAAGGGGTCGTCCATTAATCACGTGATGCCTAAAGGGGGAGGGGTGGTCCGAAAAAAAAATCACCAAGTATCACCAAGGGGAGGAGGGGATATAAGGAGACATCACGTGTATTAATTTTCGAATCTAGTCTATGCATACCGAAATTACTATCGGTTGTAGATTCGTAGTATTGTTTAAATACTTACAAGACAAATGACTCGTATAGTTTTTAATTGCTTAAATTATATCGATTAAATTGTTTTTTAAGTTAAAGTTTTTCTTCAAACATAACAGTTTTGCTTACTATGTAAAAAAATACACGTGATATTAGGTGGGGGGGGGGGGGGTTAGTATAAAACCTCACCACGTATCACCAGGGGGAGGGGAGGGGTCTAAAAAGTTGTTAAAAACATCACGTGATTAATGGACGGCCCCTAATTATTACCGCTCAGGGACATATAACCGTCATAAGGTTAGAAGATTCACCAATCACCATGTGTTGCCAGTCTGTTAACAGGAATCTTACGAGACTTAAATTCTCACTAAATCACTCTTATAGGGTCAATATCAATGTTTCTTTATTTCCAGGTCCAAATATTCCGCCTCTACCTATCCATGGCACTATCACCCCGGCGTACGCTGAACGGGCGGCTATGCGTGTGGGCGTGCGGGCGTTGCGGCGAGGCGGCCGCGTGCGCGCCGCACGTCGCCGCCGCCGCCCGAGCTGCTGCCGCTCAGATGCTGCGAGCGTACTGCACCCAGCTGGGTGAGTAAACCTCTGGTTCAATACCCAACAAATAAGACAGGATACAGGCAATTTGGGTTCACCAGTATAAAATGCTCAACACGTAACACAAACAGACAAGGCAGAAGAGTAGTCTACATTATACTTAATATTATATTATTGTATAAATGCATGGACCGAACATGTGGTTGAAAAGAAAGACCCGCAGGTCTAAAAAGGCCGTTTTGGCAATTCATTTTCAATTCTTGTTATGAACTGTATGAAAGATGACAGCGATCGTAAAATGGCCACTTGAATTGCAATATAATTTGGATACAATTCATATACAGAAATTGGCTGAAATGCATTAATTTGACAGCTTTACAAGCAGAATTACTTTAGTGTCAAATAGCAATATTGCGATGATATTGCGCAAGTGGCCTTTTTAGACCCGCAGGGCCTTTAGTCAAGATGCATTGAAAATTTTAGACAGCGAACTTCGAAATCAAAAATGTATGGAATTTGACATAAGTTATCGCTAAGTGACATGTCGCTTGCAATGTCTTACGTCAAATCCCATACATTTTTGTTTTCGAACTTCGCCGTTGAAATTATCGAAAGCATCTTGACTAGAGTCCCTGAAACGACTGCAAATAAAACTTGTTCGTTGCAACCACTTTGCTAATTTTAATTGTTCAATTTCTCGCAGACGAGGAATACCAGGAGCTTCTGACGGAGTCGTCTCCCTTGGGTCGGAACCACCTGGTGGCGGTCGGCTGCTACAGCGAGGTGATACCCGTCATACAGTACCTGTGCAGCAGACTGTCGGAGACGCAGCTGTAAGTACAGAATACAAATACTTTTAATGCCTAGATATAGCCGGATACACGACTAACTTCATAACAATAAGGTCCTAAGTTTCTAAAATTTCTATTCATCCCGAAAAGTAGGGTAGCCAGATCGCCAAACCTATTAGACGCACAGACCAGCCAGTTAGGCCGGACATTTGGGTAAAAAGGCCGGACTCCCTACATTCTTGAGTATTATGTCTCAGTATTAATAAATACGCGACAGTAGAATAGTTTGAAAAATCAAGCCTTATTGATTTTTACCAAAAATTATACATAAATAAATCGAATGCCTGCATTATCATCATTATCATTAGCATCATTTACAAAATGTAAAAAGCCTAATAAAAGCCAGACACTGTTTATTTTGGCCGGACACGCAAACAAAAAGCCTAACTACGTCCGTCCGGCTGGCAACCCTACCCAAAAGGTTCCAATATTATATGAAATTGGAAACTTTTGGGAAAAAGACGAAGAAAGAGAAGTTTATTTTCCAAAAAATAAATCACTTGTGGCACCTACTTTTAAACTTTTTACTCTCAACCTTTTCTTTTACAAAAATAGCCTTTATGTCGTTTAGAATTTATGTTTATTTGATAATTGTAAAAAATATCCATTGGAACTATAGTATCTCAATTCATATACCTACTTTTGATGCAACTTTAGCAATTTTTTAAATAATTTCCAGGGTTCCGAAACAAAACGCCCTTGCTCTTTTCTTCCTGGAATGCCTCCTAACACTGATGTCCAGCCTGTCAGAGAGGGTCAGCGGGAACCCACACTTCACCACATTTCTGTGGCAGAAGTTCTGCCCCTCTCTCATATCGTTTCTGGGCACACCGCGTGTTGACAAGAATATTAAAGCCAGGTAGGTGATCAAAATATCATCGAATAATCGCTCAGCTATTTGAGGAACTGATAATAAAACCTTTTTAGGGCTCCGTACCTCGAAAGGAAAAAACGGAACCCTTATAGGATCACTTTGTTGTCCGTCCGTCTGTCTGTGTCTGTGGTCTCAAGACCCTTTTTCTCAGGAATGCGTGGAGGTATCAAGCTGGAATTTATAGGTCTACTGTCCCTTGGAGCTATGAAAAACTTTTAAGCCAACGCAATCAAAATATACAGCCGTTAATGCCGCAAATTTTCGACACTCGCAAGGGAATCAAAACCTACAGGATGCTACAGGGTACTTCAGAATCTTGACATTTGGTACGAAGCAACGTCTTTTAGCTAGAGTTGCCAGATGTCCGGTTTTCGACCGGACAGTACGGTTTTTTTATGCTTGTCCAGTCTAAAAAATATTGGTAAACCGGACAAAAGATTGTTGATCCTTTGTTTTCAGTAAGATTTTAATAAAAAAAATGATACTTGTCCGGTTTTTTTGTCTAACATATCTGGCAACCCTACTTTTAGCACAGATAAAGGAAAAATTGCCGGCCGGTTTTTTTTTTCAGGGAGCATGAAGGTCACTTGGTGGATGACTCCGGTCGAGGTTCAGGCGCGCTGGTGTCGGCTCCGAGCTTTAACAGCAAACAAGCTAAAGCTATTTATAGGTAACAAACTCATGTCTTTTAGTGCGATTGTAAGTTCTTTAATTAACAATTTTACTTTAATTTGAGGCATCTTCTGTTTTATTGGAAGCTTAAGTGATCCAAATAATTTAATAGAAACTTTATTTAATGGAGTCAATGAAATTCTTAAAATGTAAATTTGGTTCTCAGCTCATCCTAAAATGTTGACACAATTCTGTCATTACCGAACAAATAAATATAATAATATCAATTAATCGAAGTCCTATCTCCACAGCATAGCCAACCAGCTCGTCCGTCTCGTGGGTTCCACATCAACACTACGACCAGTGCTAGAAGCTCTCTACCACCGCATGCTGCTGTACCCACCGGCGCCACATCGTACGGAACCTCTCCGCAGTGCGAGAGATCTCCTGCAGAATCCACAGAGACTATGCCAGCTGGTGCTGCTGAAGAGGGATCAGGAGAAGCCGAGTGATGACATGGCTATATTGAGACTGTGAGTACCAGTAGCCCAAGCAGGAACATTTGGCGGTATCGTTACGTGTACGTAAACGTGAAATATGATAAATTTTGTATGCAAATTTTAGATACTTTTACGTCCGCTAGAGGCGCTTTCATGGTTTTCATACAATATTTCTCGCTTATTTACACGTAACTATACCGCAAAATGTTCCTGCAGTCGAAGTTATTCATAAAGGGCCCCACTCACTAACAGTCCGCCTGCAGTCTCTTGTCCTATCCGGCGGCCTGCCATCCTAGGTCAATAGCGCTAACACACTAAAGCGATTTTTGTCTGCCGGCAATGCCCTTCTGCCACTTTTGAGGCCACACACCTCTAGCAGTCGGGAGTCGGCAGTTTTCGCCCTGAAAGCCATAGACTGTCCGGCTGGCATCTGTCGGCGCAATTCGGAATCGTCAAGCGGCCACACACTATTAGTTCGTATTAGTCGTCAGTCCAAAACCTTAAACGGAACTGTTATTGTGTTTTTGCGATTAACTGACATATTTATATCGTCCGACAAACTGTTAGTGAGTGGGGCGCTTAAGTCGTAATATAACTGCCATAGAAATGGTTTCGTTCTACAGTAGATACAGACAAAATGATATATTAAAAATAAAAATAAATATATAAAGTCATTTTCATAGCTGGACATTAACTCGTTAATCCGTTAATCGTTAATTAACGAAGTTAACATTTTGATTAACGGATTAACTTTTAAGTTAACTCTTAAAAATGTTAACGGATACGTTAACTTCCGTTAATATGAACAGAAGTCCGTTAATCGTTAAGGTGGTTCGTTTCCTATACAAAAATACAATGGACATTAATTATGTAATTCATACTATTACTACATAAATTTATTTTGCAATACAATTGTCGCAAAATATATTTAAAATACTTTATTTCACACAGAAGTCACATTTTTATTGAATTTTCGACAAAAAGTGACATTCGTAACTTATGTCACTTTTTGTCGAAAATTCAATAAAAATGTGACTTCTGTGTGAAATAAAGTATTTTAAATATATTTTGCGACAATTGTATTGCAAAATAAATAGATGTGCATATAAATTTATGTAGTAATAGTATGAAATTACCTAATTAATGTCCATTGTATTTTTGTATAGGAAACGAACCACCTTAATCTAACGCCTACTATTTACCGCATGGCACCGCGGCGCGGCGCGAAAAACAGGTTCTGACGGGCGGCGCGTGGCAGTGAGGGAAACAAAAAAATATTAGATATATTTTGCCGGCGCGTGCGAGTGAGAAAACTGCGAAGAGATTTGTTTCGTTTGATAATTTCATTACTTAGTGCCGGTGCTTAGAAAGACGAGTGTTTTGTTTGTTGTTATTATCTAGACACGCGGTAGCGTGCCAAGCCAAGTTCAAGTAACAGAACTGGCGAGCAGCACTGTGTGTAATATTACACGAACCCTTTGGAGCCAAATAAATTTCAGGACTGACCATAATTGAACTTGGCACCCATTTAGATCTCGTTTCTTTTGTCGTTGAAATCAACAACCAAGGCATATTATATCATATTATTGAACTTGACTGTCATTTCACGTTTATGTTTTTGATAGGATAAATTACTGTCAGTGACCATTTGCGTGTTGATACAGGAGAGTGCAGTGTAATTTAGTTAGATAGAAAAAGTGTACTGTGCAGAGTAGTAATTAAAACTATATCATGGTCCAAATGTGGCCATGGATTCTCATCAGGGCCGCTGGAATCCGATTCCATGTCTTCCATGATCATGGAAGACATAGAATCGGATTCCAGCGGCCCTGATGAGAATCCATGGCCACATTTGACAACATGTTAATATTCATGAAGGGGAAAATGCACCTTTTGCCCGACGATTAAATTACACATTTGAATTATACAAGTATTTTGTTTTGTTCCTAACCTCTTAACTTCCAGAATCTAAACATACAGATTTTATAAGGGATATAATTAATCGAGTGAACAAAAAATAAGTTGGCGGCTGCACGTGAGCATACTGTATTACTGAATTTGGCAGCAAATTAATATGTTGGCGACTAAATTACCAAACTAGCGAAATCACTCAGTTGACAAAAAATTCAAAAGTCGGCAGATAATTTTTTCCGAAAAAGAGGCGAAATTTAATCCAAATTAGCACCGACATTTATAAGTTGGTTACTGAATTTCCAAGTTGGTGACCATTATATCATATAAGCAGCTATAAAACCAAATTTGGTTGATAAATTAATTGCTGCTAAAAATTCAATTTGCAGGCTACGGAAAATCCTATTTTTTGATACTGTTAGAGAATGTTTTTCTTTAGCATGGGTATCATTTTCTAGGTGTCTGGGGGTAAAGAATAATATGAAAATAAAATCTGTTTTGTAATTCCACAATGGCGTACATTTTTGTTATTAAAATTAATAAGGATGATGATGTTAAGGATGGTTTTTACTTTAATTACAAAATTGTCTTCCAATTTCATTTTCCAAAATGGAGAATATTCAATCTTCGTAAAATGAATATGAATACTAAATTAAAAGATCTTGGGGATGCTGATTAGGATTGACGATTATTATTACAGTATGTTATGTAGTTCGAGGTACCAAGCTATGTATAGAAATTTTTAAAAATTCATGAATTTTTCTGCCATTCATGACGAAAATATGCGATTTCCAGGTTTATATGGGGAAGGAAATTTTAATTATTTTTCCAGTAGGATGCACCGTTTCTGAGATAGAAGTGATTATAGATAAAAATATGGCATTGCTGTACTGAGATACGAGGGATGTAATCTATAGAAATGTTGGAAAATTCAGGATTTTCGAAAAATGTTTCTCCCATCATGAAGAAAATATGATGTTGCGGGGTTCCTAAGGGGACAAAATTTTCATTATTTTTTCAATAGGATGCACCGTTTACGAGATAGAATCAATTTTATAAAAAAAAATGTAAATACTGTACAATGAGATACGAGGGATGTATAAATCTATAGAAATGTTGGAAAATTCAGGATTTTCGATTTTTTTTTTCTCCCATCATGAAGAAAATATGATGTTGCGGGGTTCCTAAGGGGGACGAAATTTTCATTATTTTTTCAATACGATGCACCGTTTCCGAGATAGAATCAATTTTATAAAAAAATGTAAATGCTGTACATTGAGATACAAGGAATGTATAAAGCTATAGAAATGTTCAAAAATTCAGGATTTTCAAATTTAGTTTTCTCATATCATGAAGAAAATATGAGGTTGTGGGGTTACTAAGGGAAATTTAAAATGAATGATTTTTTTGTGATCAGCGCCCCCAGAAACCAATAAAAGGACACCCATATTATTTTTATAAAATTAGGTATGTCCGCCATATTGGAATTTCAAAACGAATGTCATTTTCGTATCCAGTACTCCCAAAAACCTGGTAAACGACACCCATATCAATTTTACGAAAAATAAATATCCGCCATTTTTAAATTTCAAAATTAATCTACACAATTTTTTATGTGCGATCGTTTTGCTGCTTGTATGTTTTCTGAGTTACCTACATCAGGGAAAATATATGTGTCTATTCTCAAATTAAATGTGTACCCACAAATTGTCGCCAAGATGGTTATTTGTTCGCAAAAATATAATCTGTCTGCCAGTTTGGAAAATTCAATGGTATTATTTAGTCACCAGATTTGTAATTTTTTTGTTCCTTACATTCTTTCGCCAACTTGGTAATTTAGTATGAGGTTGTATTTTCACATCCAAAATTTAATTGTTTTGTCGCAAGCTTAAAATACATGCCATTTTATAAGTTCACTCACTAACGCATCGATATAAAAATGCAATTTTACACAATATATTAACGGATTAACGATTAACGTTAACTTGCGTTAATTCTTCCGAAATGTAACGCTTTAACGTTTAACGAAGCTAACTTTTTTTGTAGCGGATTAACGATTAACGAAGTTAACTATTTGATTAACGATGCCCAGCTATGGTCATTTTGTCCATATTAACGGTCAGTATATCTATTCTTGTGTAGACAAAATGCATTTCTATGGTGGTCATGCTATGCGTAATATCAGATTAGTGGCGTTGGGTTCCTATAACTCTCCTCCTATCGACTTCACTTACCACATTACCTTTTAAAGACCCTCATCCAAATTCCTACCTTTTGTACAGGCTAAGGCTTCCCTATGAAGGAGAAGCCTTCGCTACTGGTGCAGATGTTATCTGTATCTATATTGATTGTAAAGACATCAATGCCACAAATAACAATCATCATTTAATTAAATCTATATAGCCCAATTAGCTCTTATTCCAAACTCCAGCTTAACCAATTCATTGAAAAAAATGTAAAATCGAAGATATGGGTACTAGAAAGTCCGCGGTGTAGAACTTTCTAGATTTTTCCACCTAGAACAATCTATGGTATTCGAGCCGGGGATGAGAACGGGAAAGAGAATCAGCCTTCGCTACGGGTGCATATGTTATCTGTATCTATATTGTAAAGACATCAATATCACAAACAACAATCATCATTTTAAGTCTATATAGCCCAATACGCTCTGACTCCAAACTCCAGTTTAACCAATTCATTAAAAAATATGTTAAACATAACATCCCGTTATCCGTGGCGATTTTAACGATTCAGAAGTATTAAGAATACACTTAATACATTCATTATTTAAAAACTAATTTCAGCATAATGGACGGCATAGAAGAATGTGGCCGCAGTGGAAACCCTGACGTGGTAGCCGCAGCAGTGGAATGCGTATTCTCTCTACTGGATGCTCTGGAGAAGCTATGCTCGGGGTCTGTGGAGTATATGTCTGCTGACGTGGCTGCCCTCATCATGAGCCATTGGCCCAAGCTGCAAGACGCTGATTACACTGGACCACTCACTTATCAGACATTAGCCAGATTGCCAAGTCCATATAGGTAAGTAAGCCTTACTAAACTTATAAACGAGAAAGTTTCTAAGCATAGATGTGTGGATGTTTGTTACTCACGCAATAACTACTAAACGGATTTTGATGAAATTTTTTATGGTAGTAGCTTATGCTCGGGATTAACATATAGATTACTTTTCATCACGGCAAAATGTACGGTTACCGCGAGATTTCTTTTTGAGCGTACGAAATTAATTGCTATAATTATAATGTACCTATGCTAAGCAATACTAGTACTATTAAGTATTCTGTGGCAATACTAAAAATTACAATTCTGATTACAAGCGTATTCATCGACATTTATTTCTTGCAGGGACGTCATAGCTGTCTTGCAGAGCAATAATGCGAAGGATCACGAATCTTCGGGTGAGTTGAAAGTAGTTATTTTTACCTTAGTTTAATGAAATTAATTTTCATTAGGTACTAAGGGCTGAAACATTCTTTTTTACGTCCAAATATTTCAACTAGTTCTAGGCACGGCTACGTTAGATCCAATAACGTACAAATTAACATATAAACTTTGCCGATAAGGCATAATCCGTAAACACCCCGTCGTTTTGCGTCGGGGGTTAAAAACGGGACCCTATTACTGAGATTTCGCTGTCTATCTGTCCGTCTGTCTGTCAGTCGCTAGGCTCTCCCCATGATAGCTAGACAGTTGAAATTTTCACAGATATCTAATGTATTTGTGTTGCCGCTATAACAACAAATATTAAAAACAGAATAAAATAAACGTTCTCGAACCTGGCCCTCTAGTCAAGATGCATTCGATAATTTCGACGGCGAAGTTCGAAATCAAAAATGTATGGGATTTGACGTAAGTCATCGTTATGTGACATGTCGTTTGCGATACGTTATGTCAAATCCCATACATTTTGTTTTCGAGCTTCGCTGTCGAAATTATCGAATGCATCTTGACTAGGCCCTCAGCACTGTCCCATTCTTAGCCCGGCTCGAAATAAACTTGAAGAACACTCGTAGTTAAATGAACTGACTGCAGTCAGTGGCGGTCCCTTTTTATACCGACGACACGGGTAGGTACTAGAAAGTTCGCAATGTAGAACTTTCTAGCTGGGTTAATATGGGACAGTGCAGGTTCGAGAACGTTCTAGTACTTTCCAAACTAGAAGCTTCGAGAACATTCTATAAATTGAAACACCGTATCATGACCGTATCATACTAGAATGTTCTATACATCAAGGCGCCGTAACAATATCTATGGGAGGCTCCCATACAACAATCGTGTTTTTTGTGAGTCCGATCACACTTGGCCGGTTTTTTAAATTATTTTTCATAATTCGCAGACACTTCTGGCCCAGAGAACATAAGCTCCGGAAGCGAGGCGGAAGCGGACTCCGACGCGGACAATGTTTTCCTGCCCTCCCGAGCGAACCACCCAGCCTCGCCGAAGTCGAGCCCGCAACACTACTGCGAAAAGACTAAAGCAATTCCTAAAACGTTAAATCTAGGAAGGTAAGAAATACACTAACGCCCGCACCCAGAGACATATTTTAATGCATACTTAGGGAGTCACTTAGTAGAGACTTTGACAGAGACTGTATGGAATTTATGTCCAAGTCAGTAGTCTGTACTACGTAGCTCCATAAGTCAGCATTTTCGGATAAATACCACGGCGTCACAGAAAACCGGCGAAAAATTATTTCGCCGAGTGAGTGAGGTTACCGGAGCCCGAAAGGGGTTGGGGATTTTAAGGACCGGGAACGCAAGTCCAACACCAGATTAATTATTATAGGTGTGTGACACTCACAACTCCTGTGGTTTTATATTTTCCCATCTTTTTGCTAAAAGGTGGCCCCGTGCGAGTTTCTTACGCCGGTTCGTCTCGCCGGGCTAGTTTCCGAACCGGTGGTAGGCATCATGTAGGACAATTCTATAAGCGTTATAATATTATAACCTACATGGAAATAAAAATGTTGAGTTTGAGTGTCCATAGGAGATGGTAATCGCTACCATCAGGTGATTCGTCTGCTCGTTTCCTGCTCCATTTCTTTAAAAAAATTGTACAAAGAAATTATAACCATAGGTAATAAGCAGATAATATTGCATATAATATTACAATGCTGAAGGTGGAACCTGGAACATTCGCCTGTAATGTAAGGTTATAGATTCGAACGTTACATAGGTGTAAGAGGATTACCGAGCATTGTAATGCGCACCTTCTAGGTAATGATCCTGTCCGGTTGGCGCTCAAAAACGTTACTGTATTACACGCGAATGTTCGTCAGACATCCCTGACTGACGAACATTCGCTAGTACATTCGGTAGTATTGTAATGTAATGCTCAAAGTCGAATCGATAACGTTACATTACACGCGAATAATCCAGGTAAGGGAGCACCTGTTAACATTCTGCCAAGGAAAACTTTACAAAAGTAGTGTACGGCTTGGCAAAAAAGTGTATGGCGCGATGACAGCTGCAGCAGAAACTAAAATATTTTAGATCGTATCATCTTTTACTCTAAAATAGATAAGGGATGACATAATATAGATATTATATAAATTTTCAGATGCACAATGACGGAATGTAACGTCGATCTCGAAAGACACAACGCCCGGCAGTTCGTCAAAACTCTGCAAGTCTCGTTGTTACCAAGACTACTAATATTCAGGACTTGTATTGAGGTAAAGAAAATTATACTTATGAGAAAATCTATGGATGAAAATCGTAAGAATTGTTGAATAAAAAATGGAGCAATAGCAAATCAATACAATTATTAAAAGAATACAATAATTCGATGGTTCAAAAGCAAATATAATACAATAACATAACATGGTGCAAAAGCAAAATACTAAAATACAAAATTTATCTAAAAAAAGGCCTACAAACTAATATCAGCAACAGTTGAATATTATCACTACAATTTATTTTATTTACAATGTTTACAATGTTGATACAGTATTTCACGAAAATTTCCTGCGCATATGACTTGGCTTTTAAGCGGACTCTGATATAACAATTATGTAGGAGGAGTGCTGACCTGTATATGTGCACATGTGCTTTAAAATAGGATATGTCAGTCACGTGAGGGCTCACCAACGTAGCCCTATAAATTAAAGCCAATCGCCGAGGCCGAAAACGGTCTGGATCCCTACATATTGCTGGCAAAATTCGGGCACTCGATTAACAGGTAAGGGACCGTTTCCGCAACTCCGGGTTGACACAGGCATTACGGGTCCTCCTTCAGCTTAAATCTATTCAAGTAGAAGGCGAACCCGCCATCTACTTGAATAGATTCAAGCATTGTATATTAGTAGTTTTAAGTTTACAAAGGAAATGAACTTGCCACAGATCGACGAAGCAATGCAGGAGTTCGCATCCAAGTGCTGCCAACACAACGCGTCCCAGCCTCCGGCTACCGCCTGCATCATGAACGCCGATGGAGTCTACCTGGCCACTTACGCAGCCTTGCTGCTGACACTGAAGCAGCGTCGGGCAAGATACTACTCTGACGATGATGTGAGCTATTTCATTGTAACGCCTTTTTGACATTTGCATTGAAAATACATCCTACACCTGCTAAATGCTTGCTGAAAATTATAATACTAACTTATACATTATGCGAGCTAATCTTGTATATTTGTAAAATCGTAATCTCAGAAACGGCTGCAAGTAATTCCATGAAATTCTGTATGTAGTTCTGGGGGAGAAAAATCGATTTAGCTAGCTTATCTCTGGAAAACTGCGCATTTTTAAGCTATATAATATGTTTTTCTTTCGTCGTGCAACAATATACCAATAATTTGTCAGTCAGTCCGATTGGCAGTTTGGTATTCGTAATAAATGTGTAATTTTTGCGTTGTTCAGAATTCGGTATGTGGTGGGTTCGAACCCCGGTAATAATATTTTTATGATTATTTTTATATTTTTTAATTTATTAGAGCTCCTAGCAAATCTCGGTTACCCAGGTACTAATTTATTAAATAAGGAAGAATACTTTTGAGCAATAAAAGGCTTGGTACCCACAGACATCTTCTTCGAAACTTTATTATTTGACTACTTGTAAATTATGATTTCAGAAGAGTCAAGTACCACTAACCGAAGACGAGTTTGTGGACGACGTCCAGAACAGCGGAGTACTGGTATACCTGTCGGCAACCTGGCTCAGGGAACTGTACCAGCAAGTCCTGGCCACAGACCTGCTGAAGGATGTGCCGACAGCTGATCATCCCCTCATACATTTACTTTCAGGCAAGTTTTAACTTTGTTTACCTACTTTTTAGGGTTCCGTAATACTTAAGGAACCCTTATAGTTTCGCTCTGTCCGTCTGTCCGTCTGTCTGTCTGTCTGTCTGTCTGTCTGTCCGCGCCTCTAGCTCCTGTAATTATGAATATAAATTGATGAAATTTGGTGCAGTTATAGATCGTGTATAGATCACTGTTTTGGGATCATAAAAATAAATATTTTAGGGGTGGCTCTCCATGCATGTGAAGTGGGGATGAAAAATATTTTTTCACTCTACCCCATCGTGTGGGGTATCGTAGAATAGGTCTTTTAAAATAAAGGCAAGGTTTCATACGTTACTTTTTTATAAAGTTGACCATTTTCGAGTAATCGGCCTCCAAAGTAGTTTGTAAGTTGCCCCCCCCCCCCTAGTATTTTTAAACTATAGGAGATAGAAACTCTTTAGGAAAATTATTGTGAACCAAATCGGACAGTAACTTTTGGAGTAATTAAAAAAAAAGCATATTACGCGTTTATAGTTACGGAACCCTCTTTAGACATGTCCTGACATGCTCTTGGTTAGGTTATTGAAATTGAAATCTGTCTGAAAATATTTTTTATTAAAAACTATTACCCGAATACAAATAATATATCATATGTCACCCAGGCCAGTATTACGAATCTATTGACACTTCATTGATTAGAATCGGATCATTAGTTTAGGTGCTACGGTGGAATTTGTTCCATTCCCTCCAGCAAACCTATCAGGCTATCAACCGATCGTAGTTTTACGGGCCTAAGCATGGGAATGCGTAACCTAATGTCCTGGGTCCTTCCCTTCGGGTGAGCAGTTCTTCGTTCAGTTACTTGGGGGGAAAAAACACAGATACGACTTCGGAGTCTTCCGATAGCGCGTACTGGTTCTACCATCTAAGTTTCGTCCTTAATTGCCTCCATTTACTCTTTATTCGTGTCCAGTCCTACAGCTACGGTGGAATTAACATTCATACATATACTGCCAAAATCATTATCTGTCGCCGTAGTCGGATAAAAACAGGGCACTTCGGGAATGCCGACCGATGTGAAAACAATAGCGCACAAGGAGCATGTGGCGCGCGATCCGGCCGTCCCGCCCGGCGCCCTACCTAATACTCACCGGTGTCGGTATCTGTCAAGGCCTCTAGTCAAGATGCATTCGATAATTTCGACGGCGAAGTTCGAAAACAAAATGTATGAGATTTGACATAAGTCAGGCAAGCGACATGTCACATAACGATGCCTTATGTCAAATCTAGGGTTGCCATCTCTAAAATTTGGAAAACAGGACAAGACGCGTGAAAACCCCGGATTTTGTAGTCCGAAAGCCGGACATATCAACAAGATCTTTTAAACATATTCAATGTAATAAAAAACTGTTGAAAATGTCATAAATCACCTTTTTTATTCATTCCTTATTTTAACAAAACAGAATCATATTACAATTTGTTACAAATTGTTTATATAAATCAGCTTTTTAAATTCTTGAAATAAGAAAACAAAACCTTATTAAAATATTAAACAAAAACATATATTTAATGAATTAAAATCTTAAAAGTACCTACTTAGACCATTCTAGTATTCAGTCTTACATTTTTTTTTTTATTTTTTTTATTTTTTAAACTCGGTCTACAAATGAAACCTTCCCCGGACGCTCCCCGGATGCCCTCTAAACTAGGACAAATCCGGGGAAACCCGGACGGATGGCAACCCTAGTCAAATCCCATACATTTTTAATTTGACTGATCCCTGTACTGACAGCGTCGCAAGTACAATTTTCTTTTTTTTTTGTAGTAGTAGTAGTGCAATCAAATCGAAAGCCAACTATGTAGCTGTTTATCTGTTCGTCTTTATTTAATCTGTGTAATACTCCATTTTGCAGATCTCGGAGGATTAGATCAGAACCCAGTAATGTCCGATTGGCAGAAGCTGAAGGAAGCTTCCATGATCTACAACAACACTAACGATACTCAGCAACACCAAGCGAGTCTTCGCTGGGCTAGAAGGTATGTACATAATTCCTGATGTCGTCTGTGCGAAGGCACAGGGGCGACACTCTCTACAAATGACAGCCCGAGCACCGGCAAATGTCAGCCATGTTGACTTAAGCCTAAGGTTAACACCGAAATAATTTTAAACGTTGCGTCAGACATATCTATTATAAATATTATGTAATTATATTGTCAATTATGTTAAAGCACGTAACGACACAATGCTAACTCCGTAAAAACGAATGTCCCGCTCGCCACACGCACCCCCCGCTGCCACTAGCCACTAGCCACATACAAACATAGCCACGAGCTGTTATACATATGTGTAAGTCTGTTGAATGGCGGTTCCGTACCGTACGTTAGTATTATATATGTTACGGGTAATGCTAGAAGATAGAGTGAACCTAGGTTTACTTGGGTTTACCTAGGATTACCCAAGCTTTGTGGTTAAAGTCCGAATTTTTATTTATATTCGGCGTTTACCCGTATACAACTAAGTTTACCCAATACTGGTTGGGTAATATTAGGTGTTGGTCTAAATAATAATTGAAATAAATTTTAATTCGAAATTTACCCATACTCGACACCTAGGTCTACCCAAGACAGGCTGGGTAATGTTAGAATAATTAATAAAATTAAAAACCATAGCTTTTGTTTAATTGAAAAAACATACACAAAACAATAATTGCTTTTTTATATATTGGTGATATATTTTCAATGTCGATCAGTTTATCCTGACACACAGAAAACTGGTTCCTTGAGAACATTTCTTCGATAGTTCCACGTTCGTTTCCTAGCTTGTGAATATCATCAGTAATTTCTATAACTGCCATAAGCCCGTTCCGAAAATCTCCTTTTCCTCTATCAACATTATTATTACGACCAACACCAAACATTACCTAACCAGTGTTGGGTAAACTTAGTTATATACGGGTAAACGCCGAATATAAATAAATATTCGGACTTTATCCACAAAGCTTGGGTAATCCTAGGTAAACCCAAGTAAACCTAGGTTTACTCTATCTTCTAGTATTACCCGTAACATATTATACATTCTTTGGCAAGGGTGTCCATCCGTTGCAAATTTTTCAGGAGAAGATACTAGATGTAATTTTTCTCTAAATTACATTTTTATTACGATCCTAATACCTACGCTGCAGCTGCAGCAGCACCTTAATACTAATACATACCTGTTGTAATTGCTTACGTAATATCGTGGCCTAACGTTGAGTAAAATTTGTACTTCGGATAAAACACGCTATAAATTGAAACAAAAATAAGGTACACACAAACGCTACCACGTTTTAAAATTGTGAATTTCAGAATATTAACGTGTATCTGGGAGTCAATGGTGACGGTGCTCAGCGTGCCTCTCACAGGGTACAGGAACAGAAAGAACAAGCTGAGAGGAATGATATCGAAGAAGATCAAAACATTTGGGAAGAGAAAGCGAATAGCGTGGGAGGGACTCACTATACAATGCTTGGAAGGACTACATAAGGTAACAAGCCATTTAGTAATTTCATCATCATCATCTTAACAATGTATATAATGTAGTCGCTTCCTTTCCTGTTCGCTTAGATCTAATAAGCTACTCAACACATTTTAATGCATTCTTCACATATAGATAGTATTGCTTTTTTTTTCGAATAGTTCAGCGTTAATGACATTTAAGTCGTTATAACTTAATCGGTCTGGTGGGTTCCCTATTTTTTCGCATAAAATCATATGTCATAATTTTACTTGGCATAATTTCATTTCACCTAATAGTAGTTTCGCATAATATTCATTTGTCATAACTTTCTTAGCATAATTTTTTTCGCATAATTACTAAAAGCATAATAATTGTTAGGCATACTTATTGTAAGGCATATATTTTTTTTCGCATAATATTAATTAAGAATAATATTTTTATGCATAATATTAAAAAGCATAAATATATTTACGCATGATGATATTTAAGCATACTATTATTTTTACGCATACATCTTTGTAGCATTTTTTTCACATGCTAATGAATGATAAATTCTACTGGGTGTGCTGTAGTTAAGACGAAATAACAATTATAATTGTAATTTTCGACTGATTACGAAAAAGATTAAAATAAACTCGGACAAAAACACGAACTGCTATCTAAGAATATGCCGAACCATAACCACGAGCCCAATGCACTTACGAATAAAATAAGTTTTTTTTTTCGCATTAATAACCTTTCGTATTTAATATATTTTTAAATATGTTAGCGGCTTACGGGTGGCCCAAGGGCCACCCCGCCGCAACTTAACCTACTGTTACACATGTTACACTAGGTATAATGAGTGTAATACCTGCTTTTTCATAAATATTAATTACCTTAACCGTGTTTTCATTATGTCGTTCCATCTTATGCATATTTGTGCCTTGTGACAGAATGCCTTGAATTTAGTATGACAAAAAAATATGCCTAACGAGTTTATGCCAAAAACAATTATGCCAAAGTATTATTATGACAAGAATAATTATGCCTTACGAGTTATGCCTCATTAAATTAGGACAAACAATATTAGTCTAAATTATATTTATGCCTAATGATGTAGTATGCCAAGAAACCATTATGCCAAAGTAGTATTATGCGTAATAAAATTATGCGAAGTGAGGTATGCCAAATGAAATTATGACAAATAAAATTATGCGAAAGAAGAGGATCCCGGTCTGGTGACTGCCATTTGGCTACTTTTTATGGTAGGAGTGCGAAGGGGGGGGGGTGTACAAGTCGGATATTGGGGATAGTTTCGTTTAAACTATTTTTAGGTCTGGGAGGGCAATAGCCCATCGTGAAAAAAGTGATAATTTAAAACACGACAACTTTACGAGGAATTAAGTAGGAAATAAAAATAATTATTTACTGTAGCATACATAAAAACTGTTTTTACATTACTTCGGATTTTGGGCATTATACTACAGAAGAACTAGCTAAGACTGTATCTAACATGGAAAAACTTTCAGGCGGCAAGAATCAGCACAACGTTACATCTGCAGAACCGGTGCAGCAGTATTCTGGCTCTCCTATCGAATTCTGCCATCTCGCAGCCAGCGAATGGCAAAATACTGTCCACACACGCGCTGTCTTTGGACATTCTTATATCAGGTAATCTTATTTTCAGCGGAACTTGCGGGACGCTTGGCAAATACTGTATATCTAAATGATCATTGTTTTATTATTATTATTATTTCTCTGTTTTATTATGATTAATGTTTTCTCTTAGTTCTCATTTACTCTGTAATCTGTTTTTCTTGTATTTGTTGTTTACTTTGTACGTCCACCCTTGTGTTTTTTAATGATGTGATTTTCTCTTTACATTTGGATGGTTGCCTGAAAGACATCGCTTTATAGCGATAGGCCGCCAAAATTGTACTTCTATTGATCTATTGTATTTATTGTGATAATTGTATATTTTTGTGGTGTGCAATAAAGATTATTATTATTATCATGATATTAGTTTCTTTAATAACAGTCTGGATTTGATTCTTCTAATGCCTTATTTATATTACCTGCATTATTTGATTGTTTTACGTCGGTCGTTTTAAAAACAATAATTATAACTGATAACTGATTGTTACTTCAGGCGGACTAGAGCTTGGTTCGAAAGCGCCAGAATGCTGGGAGCACATATTCGCTGCCTGCCAGTATGTGTCCAGCTTCGAGCACTCTCTGTTCGGGCAGCAGGGCAACAACGCGACGCCCATCGTCGCCATGCAGGCCGGACGCAAGACCGTGTCCATACTCCAGGCCGATGCCAAACTGGGACTGGACAAGGACGATGAGACGTGGTAAGCGGCTTAGACCTTTGAGGCCTCTGAGTTTAGAGAGGCCTTAATAACACTAAGAGTAGATTTTTATGCTTGTAAGTAGCTTTGAGATTCACTGGCTCCTAGTCCAGTAGAGTATATTAGTCTCAATACCTCTTTATGCAAACCAGTCACTCCTCTGCCTTGAATGAGAGATGCTGCTGCCGCGCCACTTGTCACGAAATTCAAGGCAGAGGAGTGACTGGTTTGCATAAAGAGGTATTGAGACTAATAAATTGTACTGGACTAGGAGCCAGTAAACCTCAAATTTACGAGAACAATAATCTACTCTTAGGGTCTTTAAACATTAACTCAAAGCGTAATAAATTAATATTTCCAGTAGAAAGCGCATATCAGCTACAAGATTTCGTTTGGCGATTACATTCCGCCGGGGGAGCCCACTAGCTGCACATTAAGGGTATCAGACGAAGGGGTTTCCATGATTTTAGCAGTGAAAGACGCATTTTTAAATAATAATATTTTGAAGCAAATATAAAAAAAATCACCCTTACCAATTTGGCAAAATTTGGGTGATATTTTACAGTACCTTATGTACCGTGTACCTGCCAAAGCCACTGTCATGGAAACTTCATGTATAGAATGAACATTTTCTAAAGCGTGCAAATGTAAAGGAGGTTTATTTTTAATGTCGGCAGGATAATAATAAGAAAGTATTTTATTCCAGTGTGGACGTATTCAATTTTCTGCAGCCAGTGTTTGAGAACAACAGCAGTAGTGAGATGTCCGTTTCCAAAATAGTGGAAGCCTGTCGACAAGAGGTAAATAATTTAGTTGATAAATATTTTTTTTTTTATTTTTCTTCGTGATTAGTTAGTACTTGATTGCCCGTGAAGTCCGTATCGCCCTCATTAATGAAAATATTTACGCCATTGATCTTTTTCTGATACGTTGGAAAAACCACTTGACATATAAAGACTGTTACCCCTTACTAATAAACGCTGTATAAGCTTTGAATAGTTATACAGTGTTTTGTTCCCGTCACACAAGTGACATGTTTAATTCGAGTGAAGGAGACAAAACACTGTATAACTATTCAAAGCTTATAAGTACAGCGTTTATTAGTAATGGGGCAAGAATAATATAAAGACTAGGAATAATATATGGATTAGCGTACCCGTGGTGTAAATATTTTAGTAATATGGGGGTATAACGTATAAGTCTATCAGAGATTTTAATAAATGAGGTATCAATATCACTACATAGTATAAAAACAAAGTCGCTTTCTCTGTCCCTATATCCCTATGTATGCCTAAATCTTTAAAACTATGCAACGGATTTTGATGCGGTTTTTTTAATAGATAGAGTGAGTGTTGAGGAAGGTTTGTATGTATTATCCATTAAATAGTGGAGAAATACTGTTATTTTTGAGATTTCTAATGTGATGTCGTAAATAATTCACATTTTTTCCGCTTACATTGAAAACGCTGGCTAAACCCTACGAGATAGATAAAAATTTACTACAGTTTTGTTCATCTCAAGAAAGCCTACAAAAAATTCCGCGATGGCATATGTCTATCTCTTAGGGATAACCCACAATAACCATTTTTTAATCCTTTACTTTGATTTAAATTTAATAGCTTATTTACGAAGCGATTTTAAGCAATACAGCATTAATCCTTATCCAATTTAGTACCTTAAATAATTTAAATGAATTTTTTAGAAGATATTACAGATTGCGTAGTTGGGTATAGTTTTGAAAAAAAATATAGTTATTGAAAAAAATTATTTGTAGGTAACATTGCTTTCTACATAAATGAGAATTCTCAATAAAACTTTCTTTCTTCCGCTGCTGCTTTATAATGCATATTGTTTAGCATCTCCAATATTGTGTCTAGGGTGGGGAGCTGATCAGCGGGTCGAGTGCTGCGCGTGTGTGCTGCGCGCTGTCGAGTGCTGCTGATGCGCTGTTCACGCGCCTGGCCGCCACCACCACGCTGCCGACGTTACGGGCTGCGCTAGAGCGACTGCTGCAGCAACATCACCGTTTGGTAAGTCACATTTCAAAACATACTGGGTGGTTTTTTATTCCATTTCGAGCTTAGAAGCTTATGTTATACGAGAGGCAAAGCAAAAACTATCTCCACTTAAATATCCCCACTTTTGGGGTTGTTTGGGGCCATTCTGATATTTGAGGTACCAATGTTAAAAACAAGATGGCGTAACTTTTTCTTGTATATAAACATTTTTTCTGTCAAGTGTACATCATAGACTCAAAGCCGATTGTTAGTTTTGAAATTTTTGGTTTTGAGAGAAACGATTCAATTGGTACATGAAACAGAGTACTATGGCATATGTGCTTAGCTTACTTTTTTTTATAACTTGGTGAAAATTTGTTTTACAACATCGCACTACTTATTCGAAGTCATTATTTACTAATACATTTAAAAGTATTGCATAAAAATGATAAAAATTAAAATTGCAAATAATTGTCACCCTATTGACCCTTGTTGACCTCTATGACATTGCGCGTTTGTATTCTATCTCAAGACAAAACATCGCCCAGCAACGCCCACTTGCGCAGATTAAAGTTAACCCTGGCTTAAAATATCATGCCTTCTCTTTCATAAATATGAAGTTTGAGAGAGGTAACATGATCTTTAACACAGATCTGCGTAAATGGGCCTAAGTATATTTTGATTGGGCCTAAGCATGTTGTAGTTACTATCTAACTTGTAGTCAATATCAAATGTATTAGATATTGATTAACTATGTGAACATAATAATTAAAAATTGTATACCGATCTAGCTTTTGCCCGCGACTACGCCCGCGTAAATACAGTATCCCACGAGAATACTGTACTTTTTTGGGATGATAAGTAGCCTATGTTTTTATCCGGATTGTAAACTACTACCTTTCCAAATTTCATCGAAATTCGTTCAGTAGCTTTTGCGTGAAAGAGTAACTCACTTCCAAATTATCCATCCATCCAACCATCTATCAATCCACACTCACAAATATCCACATTTATAATGTTAGTAGGATATCAGAGGGTCGATTTTGCTAAATAAAACCTGCATTAATACAATTACAATCAAGTCCCGATACGCTAAAACTGCTAAACGGTATTCTCGTAAACGTTAAACCAACGTGAAACGCGCCGATTGGTTGAAACTTCATGAAATCAGTTTATGATAACATTTCGCTTCACTTACAAGTTACAATACGATCAAAGTATAAAATGAAGTTTACTTTAAATCCTTGAATTATAATGTACTAACGTACACGTACGAAGTAGTATAGCTCAATGCTTTAAGTACGAAGTAGTATAGCTCAATGCTTTAAGTACGAAGTAGTATAGCTCAATGCTTTAAGTACGAAGTAGTATAGCTCAATGCTTTAAATACGAGAAAATATGTGGTTTTGATACATAGTTTGTACTTACAATAACAGTCATGTTTCTCCCTTCCAGCTATTCTCCACGTGGGATCTGGACGTGGCCAACAACAACAGCGCATGGTGGCGCCGCAGCCAGCGCGGCCGGCCCGGCGCCGGCGGTGGTGGTGGTGGTGGGGGCGAGGCGACCCGCGCGCTGTGCCGCGCCGGGGACGTCGCCCTGCGGTGTCTCCGAGCGGCCCGGCCGCTGGCGCATCGAATGGCTATATGGACGGTGGTGGCTCCGCATTTCATGCAGGTAGATTGTGGTTTGTGGGAGAGCCATGGGCTCGCAGAAAACCGCCGTGAAATAACGCTTGCGTTGTGTTTCGCCGAGTGAGTGAGGTGGCCCGTGGCCTAAGGAGGGTTGGGGATTTTGAGGACCAGGAACGCAAGTGTGCAACACCAGAGGAGATACAAGTGTAACTCCTGTGGTGTTGCGATTGTGAATGGACTGCGTTAATCGTTTCCTGGTCCACTTCATTAAAAATGTTTTGGTATTTTGTTTCAAACGATAAAAAAATATATATAATTAACTAGTTCTTTAGATATAAAATTTAAAAGATTATTTTGAGAGACCGGGGCTCTCAAGCCTCTAGTCAAGATGCATTCAATAATTTCGACGGCAAACTTCGAAATCAAAAATGTATGGGATTTGACATAAGTCATCGTTGTGTTATTGTCGCTTGTGAATCTTGCGATGCCTTATTTATGTCAAATCCCGTACATTTTGTTTTCGAACTTCGCCTTCGTAATTATCCAGTGCATCTTGCCCTGTACTTTCAGAGAGAAGACTACTGTTTCAATGTTTCAGTTCAATTAATGGAATTAAAGTATGATGTTGTGAACTATTGCGTAATCACTTTAACTTTTAAATGGGTCTTAAAAATCTATGAATGATGGCTTAAGCAAAATAACAATTTCGATATATTATAGGTATTTTTTTCTATAGAAAAAAAAAGATTAGGATTTATTACCGGTTCGTAACCCTAACCCGGCGAGAAGAATCGGCGCGGGCGTAAGGAACTCGCGCGGGTGCCGCCTTTTAGCAAAGGATAGTCAAATCAATACATGGGTATACGTATTTTTATTTGTTACAGGCTGCTTGTCACAAAGACATCCACATTTCGAGTCTGGCGATCCAATGTCTCCACGATTGTGCCACGACTCTACTGAACCAGCAAGTGGAACTACCACACTTTCATTTCAATGAGGCTCTTCTGAAACCATTCGAAAACCTACTGTGTTTGGAATTGTGTGATGATGACATACAGGTATCATACTTTTTCACTTGACAATCAATTTATTTAAAAATGGTTATAAGACCCACTTGCGCAGATCTGGGCTAAAGTGTAACACTGTTTTAAAATATCATGCCTTCTTTCTTTCATGATCACGAAGATCGGGATGGATAGCACGTTATTTCACCCAGGGTTAACTTTAACCCATGTCTGCGCAACCTTACTACATTACTACATTCTTAGACTTCGACTTAGGTAAAGCCTAATTTATTGCGTTAATTAAATTCCTGTATTGTTTTAGGAGCAAATCATCTCATGCATTTGTGAATTCGTGGAAACGAATAGAATGGAAATTAGATCCGGCTGGCGTCCCCTATTTAATACTCTAAGAGCAGCGAATAACGCTAATCAATATTCAGCAGTCCTAGAAATATTCAAAGTGTTCCTAAATACAGACAATACTCTCGTTTTCGCCAATGCTGCACTAGACTGCATTCTTTGTCTTCTGAGCCACATCAAAGGGCTTCACTATGAAGAGACTCAAGCAGCTGAGGGAAAACCTAAGAAAAATGTAACTCCTCCGCAACCGAAACCTAGTTTAAGTTTAAAGTTTTCAAAGAATAGCAAATTTATTCCACTAAGCGAGGAAAAATCTGAGAAAGTTATTGTTGATATGTGTAGAGAAGCGCTGTATCATTTAGAAAACTGTGCAGATATTCTAAGCATGATGTACAATATGCCAAAATGTCCAATATTCAATACAGGCAATCGTATCAAAGGAGATTTGCCTTTGTCGGTAGTTGATCCAATTATTCCGAGTAATTCGCTCGATGTTACAAAATATATCGTGAACGAAAATTGTGACGAAGAACTATTTTCATATAGAAAATTATCTACAAGTCTTCCACCATCTAACACAACTAATAACTGCCTTTTGAAATTGGATAAGCCGAGCAATATACTGAAAGTATGGTATGTGCTGATAGAAGGATTAGTTTCAGCCACGGTTGTCTGTTCCAAAAAGAATCAACCGGCCGCTATGGAAACTCTATTCAAGTTATTAAAGAATATAGCAGAAGTCCCAGGAACACACTTTGGTCTCCATTGCATAAACCACCTGTTACTACCTACGGTACAGAATTGGCTCCGACAAATTGCAAATGTTCACACAAATTGGGACAATGTGATGCCGAATTTTAAACAGTGTTGTGGAATGACAACAGATACTATTGTTACATATCTGCACCTTTTACAACAAATTAATATTGAAAGACTGGATGATGATAGTGATAAAACAGTAGAACCTGTAGAAAGCGTAGAAGCTACTTTTGCTCTTAAGCAAATAATGTTGATTTTAGTCGAGTGTATAGCTCAACCGCAAGAGCCCGTCGCTAGATTAGGGGCATCGTGTATAAGACATATTATTTTAACATCAGGACATCTTTTGACTGATAACCAATGGGAAATCGTGTGTACAAGTTTGCATCGTGCATGTAACGTTAGTCTAAGTCCCTTGAAGCAATTGACTTATGCCTTCAAAGAAAATTCCAATAGTTTCTATGGAGATCTGGCTATAGTTAAAGTAGCAGCTAGAAGAGATTGTTCAGTTAATGATAATGTCAGATTACATGCTATGGCGCAGCAAGTATTTCTAACTGAGCAACCAAAAGTAGACAACCAGATAAAGAATACCACAAAAAATTCACAACAAACTCAAAATCTGATCGACGACAGGAGCTACATCTATTTGATTTATCTTCAAGAATCTATTAATTCACTAAACCCTGATCTTTACACCGTCAGAATACCTAATCGAGGGCTTATTGTTGGATTGTTAGCTCATCAAATACTAGTGCAAATAATAGCAACTGTCCTCATTCAAGCATCATCTGATGTGTTCCATGGAATTAACAGTATATTAATTGATACCTTCAAGAGTGGCACAAACATTTGTAGTTATAGGTTTATTTTAAATAGTAAAAATAATGATTTACTTCTGAAAAGCTTGGAACTGTCATATTCCAGAGGTTTGCAGTTCGATGCGAGGCCAGGGTTGAAGTTTCTCGTACAGAAAGTTTCTAATTTGGACCATGCCGCTAATCTGTACAAACAAACTGCATCATCCTGGCTTATCAAGATTATAGCTCTAACAGAAATATTCTTCAGTGGAGTATCCATGTATAGAATGGAACCAGCCGATATAAGTATTATCCTCAGTATATACAAGACGACGTTAAACATGACTTTAGAATATGACCAGTTTGTATTGAAAATTTTTGACTTGAAAGCAACTTGGGAGCTGTTGTGTAATAACTATGTAAAACATTTAATAAATGTTTCAGATTTTCATGTTGATGACTCCTTTAATATAAAAGATAGAGTTTCTTGTAGTTCAGAAGATTCTGATTCTTCAAATAATTACGAACAGTATTACAACAATAGAACAATTGCTGAAACCGAAGATGTGTCGCCATCACCAGAAGAAAAAGTTCCTGAAAACTCAGACAGCCCAGTTGATAAACCGAAACCGTTTACATTTGCAGACTTTAAATTAAACAGTAAAACTTGTGACCACATCGAAACTCCAAAAGATATTGAAAACGGTAACAATGTCGAATATGAAGAATCAGAAAATCAAAAAGATAAGATAGCAGATGATGAAACTGTTCAATGTATACAAAAACAGTCCGTGGAAGATGAATTAAAATTTCCTAAAGTTAGAGATGGTTCAAAGTCAAGTCTAAGTAAATCGAGGCTAAGTAGTGCAGACAAAACAGATGATAATACTAGAAAAGTTAATATCATAATATCCGACGGACCAACATACGATAAACTCAAAACAGTCGAGCCTTTCATACCACCGCAGCCCGTACCACCAGAAATTGAGCAACAAAGAACTTTGAGCATTAACAGAGTAAGTATAACTATTTTAATTAATAAGTACCTAGGAGACCGAGCCTTGCAAAACTTATTTTGAATTAAGTTCACAAAGATATCATTAACCATGTAGATCTTCTATTTATGATATTTAAAAAATAGAAGAAACCCAAAGATATTCATCTGACCGGGATTGTAACCTGAGGAAATAATTAGAGTCGAAATGATTGATATAATTGTTACACGACGAAAGAAAAACATATTAATTATACCTAATAATCCAAAATGCATTTTTCTAATCATATTACTAAGATGGTCATATTTTCAGGACACGGAGGTGCAGAAGAACTGTATCCAGAACATCATCATGGCGTATCTGGAGCTGGTGCTGACGTTTCCTCTGGAGAGGTTCCACCTCATATGTCCCGTGCTGCAGGCGGGTTTTGTGCAGCTCGCCAAAACTGTCACCGACACACAACTACTCGATAGGATTAACGTATTTTTCGACAAGAAGACTTAATTTTTGTGATCAATTATAGGTTTAATTTTAAGTGTGACTAGCTTTCGAATAGACTCAAATAATCGAGGGTTGGACAACGAGTACATGAAAGCAAATATATTTTTAAAAAGTGGAATTAGAAGAATATGAATCACTTTAGAAATTATCAGTAAAAGTACTTTTCCTTTCATTCGTAGACTAAAATCTTTATTAGATACGCTTGAAAATTTGATTAGATAGTACTGCATTAGATGCGATCGAAAAATTCGCCATCCTGTGAATTAAATTAAAAATGAAAGGACTTTATTCGTCAGCTAGTCATTATAATTTATTTCAATATAATCTCTGAATTGTTAATCGTAAATAAAAAAGAATATCGTTCGTGGTATACAACTTTTATTTCATAGCACATATAAATATATTCAGTAAAATATTTGGAAACATCTAATCGCTCTCAACAACATAACAATAACATATTTGGTATAAGGACTTACTGATACGTCTTTTGTGATGTCTTAACATTGGTAATAGTATGGTAATATCAAATGGCACAAGAAACTCACGGTTATAATATCTACAACGTCAATTAACCGATTAAGGGTCAGCTTTCTCCGGGACGTGACTCGGACCTACATTTTTAAGGTATTCAAAATTAAACTTTATTCTCTACACAAAAAGATACATTTCAATTCATTGTATCGGTGCAGCTCCAAAATTGGAACTGTTGCAATGAGGGTTTTTCTTAGATCAGCAGGTCTAAAAAGGCCGTTTTGGCAATTCATTTTCAATTCTTGTTATGAATTACTGACAGCGATCGTAAAATGCCCACTTGAATTGCAATTCATATTAAGATTTGGATACAATTCATATGCAGAAATTGGCTGAAATGCATTCATTTGACAGATTTACAATCAGAATTGTTTTAGTGTCAAATAGCAATATTGCGATGATATTGCGTAAGTGGCCTTTTTAGACCCGCTGATTTTTAAATTCGTGACATCTGATAGCTTTTTGACACGACAAGGACTGTTGGGCTACCGAGCGCCCCCGCCGCCTGGTGACAGGAAAATAATCTAAAATTCTTATTGACCGTTTTTGATACCACTTACGCCACCAGATGACGCTTTGTGTGCGTTGGGTCTATAACGGCAGAAAAAATATCAAACACCCTCATTAAACGGATATCTTCTTGTGTAGTGAATAAAGTTTGTCGCGTGGCGACTCGGTCAGAACTGACGCTAATGTGTTCGATATAAAAAAAAATTGAACCCTTTTTTGTATGCTTTTATACAGAAGCTTATGTCCTAAAACTCTTATTTCAAAACCAAATGAAATAGGACCAAAACGTCTTTTACAATCCTACGATATATTTGGTATACGTAAGCTTATTTACAAAATATTTACAACAGTATTTACAACCCAGCTATCTGACCACACTCGCGATTAAACACGATATTAACAAAAGTGCAGAAACTGTCCAAGTTTGAGCACCTTGGGTTGGGTGAGTGTGGACTATCAACGCGTAGGAGAGGGCACTGAGCCCTAAATCCGTACTAATTAAGGAACTCTCCCTATTTATGAGATCAGCAATTTTCTCCGCCTCCAAAACGCACACCTTCAACTGCAATTCCGTTGGATTTTTGACAATAGACTCAACAGACACAAAAATCTCCATTTCAATGGTCAGATACCCTCTGAGCGCACACTCTGCTATTTTAACATGACGTTCCAGCGCCAAAAGCACATTTTGTAGGTTTATTACGCTCGCTGAAATGTTGGTTCCGTATAGGGCTCGGTCAATTTGTTTCTTCGAATAGAGAATTCTTAAAGCCCCACCACATCTTGGACAGCAAGCCCCGGGGGCTGTGAATCCTAAGCATCCCTGCCGCTTCAGAGGGGGGCAAACTATTCTGTCGAAAGTGCACTTGGGTTCCATCGTGTCGGAGATTGGTCCGACTGCGAAACATGGGCCTATGTAGTCCACACTGACGAATTCCGCCCAAGCGGCACACTCCGATGAGTACGTTACGCCGTTTACCCCGCAAACTGTTGTTTTCTGTAAATTAAAGGATTTTTAAGGGCTACTGAGTATAGCTTGAGTTACTAAAGTTAATTAAAACAAGATTAAATTGACGTACTAAATAATTAATCAATACGGACGGAAAATGTAGTTCTCACTTAACTGATGCATGCTTTTGCAAGTTGCATGCAACTAAAAGTGTACTTCGCTGAGGTTACTTTTGCGAGAAATGGGAAACCTTACCGCCGAGCATCCCCTAAGGCAGGGTCCCCAGTAGGCGAGCTTGCTGCCGCTCATGATGAGGTGGCAGGGGTTGGAGTGAGTGCGGCCGTCCGTGTCGCACACGGGGGAGTCCGGCTGCCGACCGCACGACGCGGTATCCACTGTAAACGGCAATGTATCGTTGGGCTGTGACTATATGATCCGAAATCCGGCGGGCCATAGTTGGATTATAGTTCAAAGAAAACTTTCAACTCTTGGAGATATTTAAATCAAGGCAATGGCTCTATCGTGCGATGAAAAAACTGATGGCTCTAGATACATAATATGGTATTTATTTTACATACACATTTTTTACAGACTCGATAATTATGTTGGTGAGATTTTTCTATTGTCTAATTCCTTAATTGTCTCTCTAATGATATCCTACGATGACCATAAAACTTAGGCCTTTGCATCCATTAATGGATGATTTATACAGTATTCTCCGAGCAAAGTAACCACTCTTGAAATACTGTAGTGCCTGGGACAGTTGGTTTTTTTGTCGTATGGTTGCCCAAGCACATACGGCATTCTCACATGTCAGCCTAGTCCAGAGGAATGAACTAGTCAATACATCTGGGGCTAACTATATGCGGGTTTCCTCACGATGTTTTCTTTTTCACCGTTAGAGCGTCCGTATAATGTACTTGAGATCTGAAAAAGTCTACACGCCACAACCTGGGATTCGAACCTGCACTCTCTCGAGTGCGAACCAAACGGTCTACCCACTAGGCTACAGAGCTCACGATGACCATAAACGGGTCTTTTTATCATTTGTGGTCGTTGACCTATACTATCGGGCCTCACTCACCGCACACGTGCTGCGGGCAGTCGGCCTGCAGCCGCGACAAACACACGGAGCGCGCGGGCAGGCACACCGCCCCGCGCCCGCACGCGCCGGCACCGCACGCGCTGTCGCCGAACTGCAGCTCCGCATCCGTTGCGCCTGCACATCTGAGTAAAAAATATATACATGTAATCCTTTATTTTCAGACACATTTTTCTTTAAACAATTTTAGCTTAACCATTAGGTTTACTCTGTCGAGTCAGTGACACCAACAACCTGGTCTGTTTGCGCAAGTTTGGTAAAGGCCTCCTCCATTTGTTTCGCGCATCTATAGCTTGACCGCTGTAAAGTCGACCCTCCCGATGGTATGCGGGACGCGGGGCGGGAGGTATGCACGGGTACACACGGCATTGTGGCCACAGAGATTTATCTCGAGATATCTCAAGATAAATATTCGTGTTATTGTTTAGGTGAATGATTATAATTGTTTGAGTCATGTGAGTGTGGCAAATAATAGACTGATTATATATTTATTTTTATTATATATTATTTTTATATATACACAATTAATTAAGCAACTATGTTAGATTTATTGTTGGATGTAACTAAGTAAAATAATCGCATGTGTAGCGGGCACAATGCTTCAACTGCGCGAGCTCTAGCTGCGTACGTTATTCGACGTCGGTGGCCGACATCGGACTGATTGATTGGTCGAGCGCTACCCGCCCCCGCGTCCCGCATACCATCGGGAGGGTCGACTTTACAGCGGTCAAGCTATAATGTACAATAGCAAATTCAGCATCTGCCACAGCTCATAAATCATCGTGTTCTAAAGTTTTGTTTTTCTTGTTAGGCGATACAGTCGATGGTAAGCGTCAAGCGATAACAATATTCCATGGACGCTCGATACACTAGGACTATAGATGTAGTTACAGGGGAAGTTCTCCTTTGTGCCCTTACTCACTCCGCGAAAGCATACGCAAGTGTTAGTTACTTCACCATGGTCTTCTGTGAGGGTTCACACCATGACCTTCATACTTTACAGCATGGAGAATAGAGGTAAGGAGAACCATCTTGTATGGGGGATAACTTGAAAAAGTGTCCACCCGTAAAGACCAAATTATAGTTCGAAAACTCACCGAAATAGCGCTAGTGTAGATGGTGGAAATGATATGAAGTTAGCAATAAGAGATAGAGTGAGTTATTTGAAAGTAAATTATAGGTTAGTTACTCTATTAATTTATGGCCATTTTGTGGCTCTCTTTTTGAAATTCTTTCACTCGCTACTATAGCGCCATTTTATCTTGCTCCCTTTCAACGGACACTTTTTAAACCGCGAGATGGTTCTTCTTACCTCTATTCTCTATGCCTTACAGTCCCTCATACAGCAAGGTAATTATGTACAACGTCATAGTCTTACTTAGCGAGACACGCGTTCGGGAACAGCGTGTTGGGCGCGCGCACGGGCAGGTGGTGCGGCGGGCAGTTGCACGGCAGGCGCGTCAACAGCGCGCTCCCGCCCGCACGCACGCACGCCCGCCGCGCGCACACGCGCTCGCCCGCCACGCACGCGCACGCGTTACACTCGATGAAGTACTTCTGACCTGCAATAAATATCAAAATATGATACTCTATGAAATGTTAATTACTTATAAAATACTAGCTGTTTCCCGCGGCTCCGCCTGCGTAAATATAGTATCCCTCGGGAACACTGTACTTTTTCGGGATAAAAAGTATCCTATGTTTTAATCCAGGGCCTAAACTACTACCATACCGAATTTCATCAAAATTCGTTCAGTAGTTTTTGCGTGAAAGAGGAACAAACATCCATCCATACATCCTCACAAACTTTCACATTTGTAATATTAGTAGGATTGTATAATGTGGTTCGTAAGACGAATCTATGAGAACCAGATTTCTGAGCCTAGAATTACGATGGTGTATATTGGTATAACTGCCAACAGACCTCGGAACTCACCATGTTTGACCATATTATCATGCAGCCTGCAATTATCCAGCGCGACAGGCGGCAGGGGCTGGCAGTGCGCCAGGCCGCGCGCGCCGCACGCGCACACCTTCACGCACGCGCGCTGCGACGCGCACGGCATCGGCACGCGCACCCACGACCCCACGGGCACCACGTAGTTGCTGCCGTCACCTACGAGATACACTTGTTATCGTAATGGTATGCAATCTATGGGGACTATCTTTGTCCTAATTGGCAAAGCTATTCATTATTCGCACGCTTTACAGTCGTCTTAAAACCGCCTGGGGGGTGAAGTCATTTGAATATCTCAGAAACTGTCCTATATCGGCCATACATATGGGGGGTTAAATGATTTGTCTTCACCCCCGTATATCCATTTCATGGATTTGACTTCAAAGAAAACTCACCCAGGGGACAGCCGTCGACGCAGGTGTACCGGGCGCAGGCGCCGCCCCGCAGGCAGCTGCGGTTGACGACGCACACCTGCGTGCTGTTGCACGGCGCGCCCGCGCACGGCGACGTCACCAGCTCCTCAGGCGACAGCAGGGGCGGCTCCGTACCTGGAAAAAGCATTGAAGCTCAAAATGGCGATAGGTCTAGGTCTAGGTCCAGATCTTCTTTATTTCTTTCTTGGCTACAGCAGCAGCAGATGTCGACGAAGTTAGAAATACCACGGCTTTATATCTGGCGTGAAATAACGCTTGCGCTTCGCCTAGTAAGTAAGGTTACAGGAGGCCACAGGAGATCGGCGATTTTAAGGACCAGGAATGCAAGTGCTCAGCACCAGAAGAATTACAAGTGTAGCTCCTCCTCCTTCGAGTGTCAATGAGCGGCGTTAATCGCTTACCATCATGAGATCTGCCGGCTCGTTTCCTGGTCCAATTCATGTCTCATCAAAAGTCAATCAGCTAGCCCCACATCGTGTATGAATTCAGTACTCACTGGGCGCCATGAGGTTGTGCAGCGACAGGCACGGCGCGCTGGGGTCGGGCGGCACGAGGCGCGCGCACAGCGCCGTGGCGGACAGCGCGGCGCGCGACCACTCCACACACGACGCCACCAGCCGCCGGCACTCCTCCGCGCAGAGCAGGCTACTGTGCCTCTGTATAGACAGATTTCCAAATTATTTCTGAAGATTTGCAGCTGGACTCTGAACGAAATGCTCGAAAATGTCTGTTGTATTCATCAGCTCCATCTGCAAGGCCATATATCTTATTTTGACAAAAAACGTCAAAATCTGAACATTGCAATTCTCGTATTTAAAGTAGACTTCATTTTACTTTGTTTGGATTGAAAGTGTAGTGAAATGTTACCATGAACGGATTTTATGACGTTTCGACCAAACAGAGCGCGTTTCACATTGGTTTAACGTTCATAAAAACATATTTTGAGAGTTTTAGCGTGTCGGGACTTGATTGTAATTTTATTAATGCAGGTTTTATTTAGCAGAATTTCCCCTCAGATTAGTCGTTTTGATGGGAAAAGAGAATATACAAAGAAACTAGTGTCCGACCGAAAGTTCGGTTTCGGTTTCGGCCGAGTTTCGGCCAAAAATCAAGTTTCGGCAGCAGTTTCGGTTTCGGTCAAAAGTAGCCGAAACCGAAACTGATTTCGGAAGTTTTCGTGCACGCTCGCCTAACTTCGTTTCTTGCGGCAACGCTTTGACAACGCAACTTAATTTGAAAACATAATTATAATATAATTAATATTTTTTTAATATTATATTAAATAAATGATTACCACAAAATTAATATACCGTGTTTCCATTTCATCTCCTAATTAATGCAGAATAATGGATAAAATGCACCAAATTTCAGTATTTTAAGGAATTTTCTACTTGACCACGTGAGTTTCGGTTTCGGTTTCGGCCGAAACTGAAGCCACGGCCGAATATTCAGTTTCAGTTTCGGTTTCGGCCGGAAAACCAGTTTCGGTCGGACTCTAAAAGAAACTTCAAATCCCATAGTGTAAAATGGTTTTACATGTGCCGTGCAGGGTTTGACGTGCAGCGCGCACGCCACGCTCTTCCATACATCTGTCGTGCACTGCGAAGAGTTCTTGAGGGGTAACTTCATCCCAGCGACCGTCACGAAACTGCAAGAGAACGAAAAAATCAATTATTAACATATCTGAGACGTCGACGACGAATTAAATAATTTACAAAGGGAATCTCTTATTAAGGGAGACCTCTGAAATCGTGACCTCTTACAAAGGGAGACTTCTGAAATGGTGCCTTGCAATGGGAATCTCTTAGAGTAGGGTTACACGGTCAGTCTGGCATCAGTTCAGTCCATCAGCCTGATCCAGATGGACAAAAGAATGATCATGTAACCGTGTGATTGACGAACTGATAATTTTTTTATTATGTACTTTCCGGCCATCATTCTGGCGTCAGTCTGAGACTGATGGACTAAACTGATGCCAGACTGATCGTGTAACACTAGTCTTACAAAGGGAGACCTCTGAAATGGTGCCTTCTTACAAAGGGAATCTCTTACAAAGGGAGACCTCTGAAATTGTGACTTCTTACAAAGGGAATCTCTTACAAAGAGAGACCTCTGAAATGGTGACTTCTTACAAAGGGAATCTCTTACAAAATGAGACCTCTGAAATGGTGACCTCTTACAAAGGGAGACATCTAAAATGGTGACGACGTGACGTCTTACAAAGGTACGTCGTTGACGGCTCAGATATTTTCTTCTAAGTAATTACTCTTGAGGGCTAACAATAGCGTATAAAATAACAACTCACCCGTTAACCTTCTGCTCAGCGACTGCTAAATGCGCATCCAAATCCGCCTTCGCTGAGCACGATCGGAATAAACTTGTAGGCCTATTATTAAGTTGGCTGCAGTATGTTAACCCCCCGCAGCCGAGGCTACATGGCGCCTCGACTTCCTCAATACATTGGGCCAGCTCGACCTCTTGAGGGTTGCCCATGCAGTCGGAGTAGAAGGTCTGCCAGTTGGCCTGCCAGCTAGTGTTGTACGTGTCGAAGCAGAGTCGCCTGCAGTTGATGGTTGTGCCCTTTAGAAACAAGAAAAGTTATTGATTTAAATACGAGTACATAATTGGAGATTTCAAAATTCAAATAATCTGCAAAAACTAAGAAATGCTTTGATTTATTAAGCAAATAGGGGAACAGATAGAGGATTTACAAAACCACAAATAGCAGACAAAAATTCTAAAAGAATCTAATACATATTCCTAACAAACACTCAGTTGAAAATAAAGTAACAATAGGTACTTCATTTTAATACAAGTAGGGGTGAGTAGAGACGAATTATAGTTTAAAAAGGTAGGTAGGTCTAGACAATAAGCTTTTACAAGTAATAGATCTTCATGTACTATTTTAAATGGTAAACAGTAGATGAGTGACGGTAATATATTATGTATACTAGATGTTTCTCGCGACTTTGTACGTGCAAAAGAAAATCTCGCGAGAACCATACATTTTCCGGTGATAAAGAGTAATCTATGACCTATGTCCTTCGCCGTGGTCTGTTCATATAATATTAAAAAACAGATATGGTATAAGCGCGTAAAAAGTGAAGACTCGAATTGGCCCGAAGTTGGGCCGATTTTGGTTAGTATGCCGAGCCGGTCGACGAGGTGCACGTATTACGCGTCCCGTGTGTTGACAAACACTAGTCATCTTTTCCTTTGCTATTGAATTAAGAATGCCATCCCTTTCATAACTTTTTGCTGTGTGAGTGAAATGTAACTAGGGTTGTCATCCGTCCGGGTTTCCCCAGATTTGTCCTAGTTTAAAGGGCGTCCGGGGAGCGTCCGGGCCGGATTTTATTTGCTATCCGGGTTTTTGTAGGCAGAATTAGGAAGGCCTAAGTTTTTTATTTTGATTTGCAGCAATAATAAATCTTCCTTTCTTTTTGACATTGCCGTAGTCGGGTAAAAACTGTTCAATGTCCGGGTTTCGTACTCCAAAATCCGGGGTTTTCATGTGTCTTGTCCGGGGAGTGATATGTAAGAGATGGCAACCCTAAATGTAACAATAATGAAAAATGTCAATGTGTGTCGCAGCACAGAAATATTGTCAGTTTTGTAAAGATATAACGTATCTATGTAATAATTAATCAAAGATATTGTATATATGCCAAATTTCGGTTCAGTAGTTTCAGGGCCAATTCAATACAAACAGACAAACAAACTTGTGAACAATGTGCACTGTGGAGTGTTCAGCTGGTGAGCTAGTAAACAATAAACATTATTATCTCACAAAATGACTTTGATTAAGTCGAGTGGATGATCTAACGCAATCGAAATAAATCAATCCTCAAGTGGCCGATTGTAATTACATTAACGACGCTGCAGCTGAGCTCATCTCACCGAGTGCTTTATTGAGAGCTAAGTAAATCATAAACAGTAAATAAGATGCTCTAGAGTCCAGACGTCTTTATTAAACTAAATAGGTACATTGTCCTATTGTAGATCTTTTATGTATATTTAACCACAAAATCAATTTTGCTGTTCTGCATAATTTTGGAGTTTTTTGCTAGAAGAATAATTAGGTAGACTAGTTCTGTCGAATAAACTACCTACTTGAAAAACGTAACCACAAAAAGGCTACACCACGTATTACATAGTAGTCAAGAAGACATAGTTTTCTGCTATGCATCTATTATTCAAACCTAAAGAAAGTATTCAAATGGAATTTAAGATGGAACATCTTATTACTTCATTGAGAATAGAAGTTCTCGTATAAAGCTACATAATATTATTTTCCATGTTAAAGAAGCTTGGAAAAACCTGACCCAGATCCATTATTCTATATCAGTTTTTTCAACTATCCACCAACCTTCTGACAGCAATGCAGTTTCGCAATGTCATACGGTATGACATCCTTAGTATCAGCCGGCGCGTCTTTCCTCAGGAAGCACTGCCACATGTTGTCATGTATGGCGGGCGCTCCGCACTCCTGGGATAGGGCTTCGGCTATCTCCTGGGACTCTCCGGTCCGACGGAGCACGTTCTCGCAGGTGCTCTGACATTCTTGAGATGGTGATTCGTGGCAGCATGGTAGATCTGTAATGTGAGGTTACGGTTAAAACAGCGTTAAGAGCCATTTGGTTGTCCAACCAAGGCTTTGCTTGTGATATCGTGCAATTCAAGATCTTGGGACCTACAGCAAAAGACTCATCTGAAGTTTAAGTACATTAAAGGAAATTAACAATCATAGTCGCTCCTATAGACTATAATACTAGTACCGTTGCATTCTGATAATGATCATATAGTTACACTTAGATATCACCGTATGTACTGCCAGAGCCGCATAGCTCATAAATTACGAAGCCAATTCAAGAAGGGAGCGTATTCCCTCCTAAAAGGCCGACAACGCACTTGCAACTTCTCTGATGTTGCGGGTGTCCATGGGCGACGGTAATAGCTTTCCATCAGGTGATCCGTTTGCTCGTATACCCCCTAGTTTTATTTAAAAAAAAAAGAAGTCGGAACATTCTAGAGACTCACACTTGGACGTGTCCGTGTGTACTGTGGATGCCGTCAGCTGGTGGAGACAGTGCAGCAATGGCGGCGACTGTTCGCAGAGTTCGACGGCACGCTCACGGGCGGTCACATCACGGGGCCCGCCGCGCCACACCGCCCGTTGGCACGCCTCGTGACAGCTCAGGAATCGGGTCTGTGCTGGACACAGATTTGACAGGAGTTAGCTAACAATTACATACATACATACATATAATCACGCCTTTTTCCCGTAAAGGGGTAGGCAGAGACCACTTTTTGCCACTTGCTACGATCCTTACATACTCGTTTCGCTTCGTTCACTTTCATTCTTACCATCCATTCCTCCTCTTACATTAACGTAGCGAAGTGGCTCTCCTTGGTCCGCTTTTCACCTCCGCGAGAAACGAGACGTGATGGGTGGTGAACCACATCGCCGCCATTTTGGATAATTAAATTACTTTTATGATTATCCATTGCGTTACCACGGATTGGTGGAGAGAGTAGGAATAGGGAAAGGGAAGGATAGGTGGTGTGGAAAGGAAGATTGGTAAGTTATAGTGGGAAATAGGAAATGTAGGATATTACCGCCCAGGAGGGCAAGGGATAGGACAGTAATAGCTAGGGAAGCCGGAGTCGCATACCCGTATACTATACCACAACTACCGGACAGGTAAGTTGGGATGAGTATCCCATGACTTTAAGCTAACAATTACCGACTTTAAAGTAATAGGCAATGTTCTGAATGCGTCACAGTGAACATGGAGATGCAACTCGGCAGATGAGAAACTGGGACAGAAAATTGTGGAGATCGTCGCATCAGTAGTTGCAATTCATCTTACTTTAGACTTTAGATTTATGATGAATTGTAAAAAAACACTAGCATGTAAGATTGTAGGTACACACGCACACACACACACACACACACATATACACATACACACACACACACACACACACATGTAGTATAAGATAAGGCAATGACTGTAGAATTGAAGATAGCAGATCCTAGATAACGTGTAGACACTAGACAGATACTTGGCTCGCTCCCTCAAAAGGGAGAAGCGCAGGCCGCAACTCTTATTCAAACTACAATAAACTCTTGCAACTTTTTAAAATATCGAATAATATTTTAGGTATCTACAAAATTACCGCTGTGAATTGGTCGGATATCTACGATCTGCCAATCCATATGATTGGTGTTTTTTAATTTTTAGTTCGAAACCACCTTGCTGATAATCTACTAAGTTTTTTGTAAATATCAGTAGGTACCCCAAGCAAGATCATTTTGCGGTATCGTTATGTGTACGTAAACGAGAAATATTGTATGAAATACCATAAAAGCGCCTCTATCGGACGTAAAAGTAACTAAAATGTTCATACAATATTCCTCATATTTCACGTTTATGTACAAGTAACGATACCGCAAAATGTTCCTGCTTGGGGTACAGCTCGATAGTTTAAATGGAAACCGATATATTGCCAGCCAGATGGCCCGAGTAACTTACAGCAACACCACTGCGCCTCCTGCTGATGCTGCACGCAGTCGAAGAAGGCGATCTCGTCGGAGCGGCGACAGGCGTCGAGCGCGCGCGCGTCCGCCGCGGTCGCGCACGCGTGACGACACCGGGTTGAGTGTGCTAGGGCGCAGCACGCGCGGCCCCACCAGCCTGAGCTTGATACTACCTCTGGAGGTTCAAATAAATAATATAAATAATTAAAGAAATTATGCTACTGTATAAATTCGACTGTGTCATGAAAACTTAGGCCTTTGCATCCGTTAATGGATGATTTGTACAGTATTCTCCGAGCGAAGTAACCACTCTTGAAATACTGTAGTGCCTGGGACAGTCGGTTTTTAAATGTCGTATGGTTGCCCAAGCACATACGGCATTCTCACAACATAGTCAGCCTAGTCCAGAGGAATGAACTGGTCAATACGTCTGGGGCCAACTATGTGCGGGTTTCCTCACGATGTTTTCCTTCACCGTAAGAGCGTCCGTATAATGTACTTGAGATCTGAAAAAGTCTCATTGGTACACGCCACAACCTGGGATTCGAACCTACACTCTCTCGAGTGCGAACCAAATGGTCTACCCACTAGGCTACGGAGCCCTACTGTGTCATGACACAGTCGAATTTATACAGTAGCATAATCATGAATCATGATTATGCTACGAGAGCTGCTACGAATAAGGCTTGATCGGTGATACTTCGGCCAGACAGTAAATGTTCTCCGTGCTTTCGAAATCCAGGGTTATTTAGATCAATCGCTAAAGGACTAAAACAAGAAATGAAGCAGATAATCTATATTCCTCCTACTAATATTATAAATGTGAAACTTTGTGAAGATGTATGGGTGGATGTTTGTTACTCTTTCACGCAAATACTACTGAACGGATTTCGGTGAAATTTGGTATGGTAGTAGCGTAGGCTCTGAATTAATTTCCTTTTTATCCCGAAACAGTGTTCCCGAGGGATACTATATTTTCGCGGGCGGAGCCGCGGGCGACAGCTAGTGTTTGATAAATGTAAACTACAGTTGGTACTTAGTTTAAAGTTTTGTCCTTATATATGCACCTTCCAGTTCACAAATATCGGTATATTTACTTACCTACAAAACTAATTAATATAATAAAAAAGCTTATGTTTTTATTAATTGATGGTTACCAAAAAATTTATGCTATTAAAGCACCTTTTTTTCTTCTGGCGGATGTTTTTACCTTCCAAAACCCTAAAAACAATATAATTACTATTATCCAATACAAAAGGACTTACCTTGAATTGTCTGATTCATACATATCCAAAACTCCATCTGAAAAACATACAAGATCATTTATCGACCTGTAACACGAGACGGCTGTATTGAAAGCCCAATTACAATATAAAAGCGGTAGGCGGTTTGATTGTGCCAAAAGATTTTCGGATGAGCAATTCTATAGGGTATCAGATTACAAACATTCGATCGTATTTTAATTTACCGACAGAAGTTAGACTTTGTTTAAAAGCAAGAGAAAAACAAAACTTCGTAGAGAAAAACAAAAGATTGATAGAGACATAATAGGCAAGCGGACTATTTTTTTTTTATTGCATAAATGAATAGTACTCTTAAATATGAGTAACTTCTCAGAAGAAACCGTATATCAAAAGTCAATATTTTCAAAGATACAGCGATTTGTATAAAAAATTTCGCGAGTCTCGTAAGAACGCTCCATACTAAACTTAACCTACAAGTGACGTCACTTGTAAGTTAATGTGTATGAAGTATACGGCCGCAGGAACATATTTGTAAATATCTCCGATATTTGTGCGTTTAAGTTCATACTTACCATAATGAATGTTTTTGTATATGACATAAGTAAACTAATGATGTAGGTTTTGTTTACCAATTTCGCAAAAAAAAAAAATTGGTACTTTTTAAATGTATTTATTTAGTAAACTACACATAAAATCTTATATTTTTTACATTTACCAAGTAGTAATGCCTCAATATTTCTGAATATATTAATGAAACGAAATATTTCAGATGCAGGCCGATCCCCTATTAAAACATGGAGATAAATAATGGATCAAACATAGAGACAATAGACTGAGCATTATTTGAGCAGTGTCCTTCTGAATTTGACCAATATTTTGCAAGATACAAAGCTTAAATTCAGCTAGTTGTCTTTTTCTGAGGCGTTGTAGTTACATAGGTTTAGAAGATGAACATCGATTCTTAAAAATTGCTTAACTTGTTCAATAAAGTCTCTATCATATGTCTACGATATAAACAATTCTTTAGGACGCCTGTATTACTTTTCTAAAACCAGGTACGTACTGAATTCAATTAGAAAACATTTTTGACATATACAGAGTAGTGATGTAACGAATATTCGCATTCGCATTCGCATTCGCGAATATTCGCACATTTTTGTATATTCGCATTCGCATTCGCAAAAATTTTGCGAATGTTTTGCGAATATGAGTATCAGAAAACAAAAGCAAATGTGCGAGTTTCTTACGCCGGTTCTTCTCGCCGGGCTAGTTTCCAAACCGGTGGTAGGCATCATGTAGGACAATTCTATAAGCGTTATATCATAACCTACATGGAAATAATTTTTTTTGATTTTAAGTTTGTGTGAGCGGAGCGGAATGAATGACGCTTTATTTAGATCATAGATGAGTTCGTATGAAAAAAAAAATTTTATCAACATTTTTTAGATTTTTAATTTTTCAATAGTTATAAAAAATCATAATTAACAAATTAATAAACTTTAATGAAAATAAACCGCAGGATCTTATAAAGTACATATATCAAAAGGGCTCCACGAAGTTTAAAATTTATAGGCCAATTATTTATACCTTTCATCCCATTGTTTATGCCTATGGAGATTAAGAAAAAATTGGTTAGTTAACAATTGAATAACTTTTTTAAAAATGGTGATTAAACTTTTTTTTTTCAGGGCTCGATTCTTTCAAGTGTTAAGAAGATACTAGAATTTTTTCAAATTTTTAAAATCACATTTTATGTTATAAAAAAAATATTTTTATTGCTGAACTCTCTTTAGCGGCGGCGCGCGCATGCCGTAACTGCCGCGCGGAGCCCTATTTTCAACGTCTAATTAAAATTATAAATAATGGAGATAGAATTCCGGGAGTTAGGACTTTTTTATTGGAAATTTCCTCCTCTTTAACGAGCTTTTTTTAAAATTGCTTAAATGTTAATATTTTTCGAGTTATTAACAAAAAACGAAATATCATTTTTTTTTCATCTTATTTTGTTAATAACAATTGCAATTTTTAACCTGCACCAAAATCCTTCAAAAACATTTTTCTAGAGGTGATTCCGAATCGAATGAGCCATCGCTCATATTTTTAGGACCTTTATCTCTATTTTTCACGTTTTTGAACTTGTTGACTAGTCTAAACGAATCCGAACGCGACTGCCGCCAAGCCATAGACAAATTGGCGCCAAATATGAACAAAAACTGAATATTCGCATTCGCATTCACGAATGTCGGTAGCAGATATTCGCATTCGCATTCGCATTCGCGAATGCTAAAAAAAAGACATTCGTTACATCACTAATACAGAGTGTATTTTTATCCGGCTAAAATATTAAACCTAAATGAGTCTTCAATGTTACGTAACTAAATAATGACAGCATGCATAACTAAATATTTTCGTAATTTACAGAAAAATTACATCATTAACCTTTCCTAACAACTCGCACTACGCATTACTCTACCGTAAAACGTGCCGGCTTTGAAGGCTACGCGCCCGACGCGCTTTATCGGCCGCGCGTTATAAGGTCTCCAAAAATCAATTACGGATACTTCAGTGACATGATTCACTGCTTTATGTAAAGATGTTTAGGCAGAAAAATAATTGTCATAGCCCAAGAGCTACTGAGAAATTTAGAGTAGGTATTTGAGGCACGATGAAACCTTGTCCTGTACTTCTCCTATTGTACCTCAACACGAGAATGCAGGCCTGGCTGGTCAGAAGCGGAACTTAGCCAAGTTACAAATTTTTGAAAAGTCCATTTTTTAATGCCAAAAATCCATGTTTGAGGCGCTTTGAAATTTTGATATACAGTTAGTATAATGAATAAGGAGTTGGGGAAAAAAAAGGCCATGTAATTTAGTTGGAACTTTAACCTAGCCATGTCAGTTTAAAAGTAAATAAACTGGCTTTCGATTCATGATTTTCTGACATCTATTGGTCATTTTATGAACTGCAATATACGTACGGGCGAAAATGCGACATCTATGAAGCCCTCAAAGAACTACGTGGTCAAAAAATTAAATAATTGCGTATTGTGCAATAAACTTACTCGTCAAAATGTATTTATAAAACAAATAGGTATTAATGAAATAGAAATGGCATACGAACCAGCATAACCTACCATCTACATGTTTTAGATAATAGTTTAGTTAACTATAAACGTAAAAGCGACATCTAGGAAGAATCAAAGAACTACGTGGTCTTGATAATTTTCGCAAAGTCGATATGAGTCGTTTTTAATTGATTTTCCTATAAAAATCGAAGACATCCATTCGTTGTTTATACAATAATATTGTGTGCAATAAAATTATATATTGTGCAATAGTCTAGTTTACGCGACAAATTTTATATAAAAAACAAATCTAGACACGCGGTAGTGTGTCAAGCCAAGTTCAAGTAACAGAACTGGCGAGCGGCACCGTGTGTAATATTACACGAACCATTTGGAGCCCAAACGGTTATTTAGATATTAACGTCCAAAAATCGTCATTTTGATCACTGACTAACCTATAGATCAAAACTTTAACCCAGTTCCAGGTGACCTAAAAATTCCATATTATGTTTGTTCGCAGATAACTTCGTCGTTTATGAACCGATTTTCAATTTTTTTTTTGTGATGTAAAGGGTATAATACCAAGTTAGTCCGGTTGTCAAAAACGTGGTGACCTGATGTTGGAATCCATGAGGAATTGAGGGAACTCCTCGAAATTTATATGGATACATATGGTGATTTTGACTTTTTCTGAACAAGTCTAAGTATGTGCTACCAAAAAGTAAGATTTTGCTCCAAGGTATACCCTGGATCCAAAGGTACAGAACAGAACTCCTGACTCCTTATAGATACATGTTTGGGGATTTCGGCGTTGTTTAAAGAACTGCAAGCATATGCCACCATGTCAATAGGCATGTTGCCGAAAAAAATTTTTTTAGACAACATGTTAAACAATCCAGAACCCATTTTTGTATATCTGAAAAAATAACTTAGATACAAACCATTGAAATTTACAATATGAAAGAGAGCAATATATTGGCCTGTGACGTCACAGCCTGCTACCGCCATACATTTCTCATAACAAAATTTATGGCGGTAGCAGGTTGTGACGTCACGAATCGTTTTGCGAGAAAGAGATGGACAATATTTTTTATTTGCTTATATTTTTAATCCCGTCACTCGAAATACCTATTTCTTTCAGATTTATGTATCTTTAATCAACAATTTTAAAATTTAATTTGTATAACTGAAATTCCACACTAGGCAACATCCCTATTAGAATAATTTAATACATCATCACATTATTATGATATAAAATGCTCTTCTCATAGTATTTTACACTAATTTGGAGATCTTTGAACATAACTCTGCCGTTTATAGACCTATTTGCAAAATTATTTTGTTGTAAAGGGTTTAATTCGAAATTGGTCCTTTAGTCACTAAAGTGGAAACCTGATGATGCGATCCATGAGGAATCGAGGGAACTCCTCGAAATTTATATCGGTACATATAGTGATTTTGACTTTTACTCAAGTAACACAAGGCATATGCTACCAAAAAATAAGATGTTGCACCTTGGTGCTTTTGGGAACTCCTCGAAACTTACGTTCAAATTTGCTGGTACTGACTTCAAAATTAAGAAGATTGAGTAGAGAAATAGGTAAAGTTTTAGCCCAATTTAAAAGGGAAATAATTTAGAAAATAAGTTTTATTTCATTTTTTTTGTGTATTTTTACTTTGGAAGTCGGTTTATTTTTTTTGTTTAAAAATAATAATTTCATACTTTTTTGTGTTAATATATTTTGTTAAGTTATTATTAATACATCTTAAGAACGTCTAAAATAAACGATCGAATGTATAATTGAATACGCGCTAAGTTTTCACTAATTTGTTAATAAGATGATGATGATTACTGTAAGATACAAACTGGCATATGCTTGCAGTTCTTTAAACAATACCGAAATTTCCAAACACATATCTTTAAAGACTGAGGAGTTTTGTTCACTGCTTTTGGATCCAGGTTATACAAAAGATCCAAAAGCACCAAGGTGCAACATCTTATTATTTGGTAGCATATGCTGATGTTACTTCAGTAAAAGTCAAAATCACTATGTGTGTCGATATACCTAAATTTCGAGGAGTTCCCAAAAGCACCAAGGTGCAACATCTTATTTTTTGGTAGCATATGCCTTGTGTTACTTGAGTAAAAGTCAAAATCACTATATGTACCGATATAAATTTCGAGGAGTTCCCTCGATTCCTCATGGATCGCATCATCAGGTTTCCACTTTAGTGACTAAAGGACCAATTTCGAATTAAACCCTTTACAACAAAATAATTTTGCAAATAGGTCTATAAACGGCAGAGTTATGTTCAAAGATCTCCGAATTAGTGTAAAATACTATGAGAAGAGCATTTTATATCATAATAATGTGATGATGTATTAAATTATTCTAATAGGGATGTTGCCTAGTGTGGAATTTCAGTTATACAAATTAAATTTTAAAATTGTTGATTAAAGATACATAAATCTGAAAGAAATAGGTATTTCGAGTGACGGGATTAAAAATATAAGCAAATAAAAAATATTGTCCATCTCTTTCTCGCAAAACGATTCGTGACGTCACAACCTGCTACCGCCATAAATTTTGTTATGAGAAATGTATGGCGGTAGCAGGCTGTGACATCACAGGCCAATATATCGCTCTCTTTCATATTGTAAATTTCAATGGTTTGTATCTAAGTTATTTTTTCAGATATACAAAAATGGGTTCTGGATTGTTTATTAACATGTTGTCTAAAAAAATTTTTTTCGGCAACATGCCTATTGACATGGTGGCATATGCTTGCAGTTCTTTAAACAACGCCGAAATCCCCAAACATGTATCTATAAGGAGTCAGGAGTTCTGTTCTGTACCTTTGGATCCAGGGTATACCTTGGAGCAAAATCTTACTTTTTGGTAGCACATACTTAGACTTGTTCAGAAAAAGTCAAAATCACCATATGTATCCATATAAATTTCGAGGAGTTCCCTCAATTCCTCATGGATTCCAACATCAGGTCACCACGTTTTTGACAACCGGACTAACTTGGTATTATACCCTTTACATCACAAAAAAAAAATTGAAAATCGGTTCATAAACGACGAAGTTATCTGCGAACAAACATAATATGGAATTTTTAGGTCACCTGGAACTGGGTTAAAGTTTTGATCTATAGGTTAGTCAGTGATCAAAATGACGATTTTTGGACGTTAATATCTAAATAACCGTTTGGGCTCCAAATGGTTCGTGTAATATTACACACGGTGCCGCTCGCCAGTTCTGTTACTTGAACTTGGCTTGACACACTACCGCGTGTCTAGATTTGTTTTTTCTATAAAATTTGTCGCGTAAATTAGACTATTGCACAATATATAATTTTATTGCACACAATATTGTATAAACAACGAATGGATGTCTTCGATTTTTATAGGAAAATCAATTAAAAACGACTCATATCGACTTTGCGAAAATTATCAAGACCACGTAGTTCTTTGATTCCTCCTAGATGTCGCTTTTACGTTTATAGTTAACTAAACTATTATCTAAAACATGTAGATGGTAGGTTATGCTGGTTCGTATGCCATTTCTATTTCATTAATACCTATTTGTTTTATAAATACATTTTGACGAGTAAGTTTATTGCACAATACGCAATTATTTAATTTTTTGACCACGTAGTTCTTTGAGGGCTTCATAGATGTCGCATTTTCGCCCGTACGTATATTGCAGTTCATAAAATGACCAATAGATGTCAGAAAATCATGAATCGAAATATTTACTTTTAAACTGACATGGCTAGGTTAAAGTTCCAACTAAATTACATGGCCTTTTTTTTCTCCAACTCCTTATTCATTATACTAACTGTATATCAACATTTCAAAGCGCCTCAAACATGGATTTTTGGCATTAAAAAATGGACTTTTCAAAAATTTGTAACTTGGCTAAGTTCCGCTTCTGACCAGCCAGGCCTGCATTCTCGTGTTGAGGTACAGTAGGAGAAGTACAGGACACGGTTTCAACGTGCCTCAAATACCTACTCTAAATTTCTTAGTAGCTCTCCAGCTATCATACTCTAAACTAAAAAAATCATCTCATGTATGACCATACAATGACTCTTCGTGTATACGCATAATGTCCACTCGCCCAAAAAAAAATTTTTCGAGTTTGAGAATTATTTTTCTGCATAAACGTCTTTACATAAGCAGTAGATTATATATGCCTGAAATATACATATATTTTTGTTTTAAAACCATTCTGTATTGCCGTAAATTGTTGAGCAGGCTTTTCCCAACAACAGGGGTAACCCAGAACCGTTTGAAACTTTGGCAATAACTCAGCAGAATTCAAGACGTAAGCACTATTAAATTTGGGTGAAATTTATGACTGGCATTGTGGATAACTTATGCCTAGCAATTAATACTAACCCCCTTACTAATAAACGCTGTATAAGCTTTGAAGCTAGATGCTGTAAAACAACTATTTTAATTTGTGACATTTGACGACTGACACGTCAAATTCAGTTGACCTAATTTTTATACCACCTATGTGTATATGTGAAAATATTGTAACGACTATAGTGATTTTATTATTTTACTTATTATATTATTAACTAATTTAATGTAAAAATTGAGAACATTTCCACGCCCGATGGGTAGAAATTGTGGCCAATAATAATTGTACCTAATGTAACAATAATTTGTACCAATTTTATGGAAATAAATGATTCTGATTCTGATTCTGAATAGTTACACAGTGTTTTGTCTTATTCAATCGAATTAAAAATATCACGATTTGTGACGTAAACAAAACACTGTATAACTATTCAAAGCTTACACAAAGTCAGTTCATATTGAGACGTGACAGGACGAGACGCGGCGTGGCATTTTTAAGATAGCGATTCAATATTGAACTTTATTTACTACCCAAGAACATACACTTTTAATTGCAAGAGTTCGAATATTGAGCTTCACCGAGCTGAGTAACGCTAAGTAACGCTCTCTTGCAATGAAACGTGTATCATCAACGTGTAGTGAATAACGTTCAATTTTGAATCGCTATCTTAAAAATGCAGAGCCGCATCGCGTCTCGTTGTGAGTTAACCCTATGAGTAACTACAACTCCTTAAAGTTCCTGAGATAATTAATCGTTTAAGTTGCTAAAGAATGTTGTCATTTTAATGTTATAGTTTAAGCAGGGCAGTGTTTAGAATCTAGACTTTTTAGTCCAAACCGTCAAAATTTCTAGCCGACAAAAGTTTGTTGTTCACGAGAGCTACCTTATCAAGTGCTTATCAAGAATCTGTTGAAGAAAAGAGATTTATAGTAGTTTTGTCATTGCAGGCGTAATTATGGAACTGGTTTGAAATAAATGTTTATTATTTATTTTATTTATTAAAAACATTAGCAGTTTTGTTTGTATTGCTATTTTTAACTATTTACTTAACCTAGAATAGTATTTTTATCTCATGTTATCTATGTAGGCATTGTTGATAGATAAAGTACCTAAAGAGGTTGAACTTCTTTTGCTATTTTATAGATAAGATAATCTTAATGGCTTAATGCTTCTTATCAGTAAAAGTTTGTGTCACGTTTAAACATTGTCCCCTTACGATTTTCCTTTTAGATTTTTTTTTATTGTTCGGAAAATTTCAGTTTTCAACGTCCTTTGTTTGTAAATTATAAAAAAGTATCTATTATCTTAGGGTACTTCCCCTAAGTTAATAAATACTTTTAGAACGTAATAAAAAATTTCTATTCTTTATAATTACATCAACAATACTTTAATTATTTTTACATCATCAAAAATATAAATCCAAAAAATGTCGCCGCTTGCGTATCGTAAGTAATTTTACAGGACTTGTGTGATTTTTCCAATACGCTATGTTACTCGATTCTTTCCAATTATGCGTCAAGATTGTATCAAATTACATTTTATCATTATCGTTTTATTGACTTGGTGTAGAAGTTATGTATTTGGAACTCACCAAATGTGGCGAACAGAATCTTATAATGTTCTTGTTCCTCTCCTCCCTCGAGGCCGAGTCGGATCCAATTTCCACTGACGACATCTGAAACAAAATACCAAAACATTTTAACGATATATTTCCCAAATAAAACACAACAGTCTGAAGAACGGCCTACTATTTTAACATGTTCGTGGTTTGCGGCTTTAGTCTATTATAGCTCTTCCTGAAACGTTCGCTGAAGGAAGGAATTTTTGATTGTTGCGCGTTCAACTGTTATTATTGGGCAACATTTTGTGCTTCTAATAGGTAGTAGCAGTTTTTTTTTCTTTTTGTTAGAAGTTCTCTCTCTCTCAAACTCAAAAAAACTGGTTTCTGTATATAGTTTTTAAGTACCTATTCAACATTGGGTCCTTTGAATAATAAAAAAAATGTCTCATAAACGCGGGCGGTGTAGCGGGAAACAGCCAGTTAAATAACTGATGTTAATTAATTTAATTAGATGCCCGCATGCGTGTCATACGTGTTAATTTAAAGTTTAATAACGAGTACTGAGTTAAAAATTTGTGCAATTGAATATAAAATACAATTTTTGTTGATACCTTCTTTGAAATGAAATCGAGCAAATATTATTTGTGGAAGAGCTTTTATGAATTATTGAACGTGATTCGGCATCCAGGCATGCGGTGAGTTTGCGAGAAACCTCAGAAAGAATTCTCGACGTATATTCGACTACCTCTATGGCTCGGTGGTTGAGCGCGTTGATCCTCAAACAGGGGGTCGCTTTTCGAATCCCGACGATGGAACAAAAAGTTTTTATGTGTAGATTTAGGTATATAATATAATAAATATCTTAAATATATATTCGGATACTTAGCACGGGGCTAGATTGACGTAGTATGAAAAGTCCATAGATATTATTATTTTTCCTATCTAGGTGCGAGAGCAAGGCGAGAGACACGGTCTGGGTTTATGCTAACCAGAGGGTCAATTCTGCTAAATAAAACCTGCATTAATATATTACAATTAAGTCTCGATACGCTAAAACTGTCAAACGGTATTCTCGTAAACGTCAAACCAACGTATAAAGCGCTCTGATTGGTCGAAACTTCATATTAAAATCAGTTTACGATAGCATGTCGCTTCACTTATCACTATAATAAAATCAAAGTACAATGAAAGTCTACTTTAAATACGAGAATTGAGGTTCTGGTCTATTTCGAATCTGGGCCTCTAGTCAAGATGCATTCAATATTTTCGGAGGCGAAGTTCGAAAACAAAATGTATGGGATTTGACATATTGCATCGTAAGCTACAAGTCACATAACGATGACTTATATCAAATCCTATACATTTTTGATTTCGAAGTTCGCCGTCGAAATTGTCGAATGCATCTTGACTAGAGGCCCAGGTCTATTTCGAATCTAAGGGGCCTAGTCAAGATGCATTCGATAATTTCGACGGCGAAGTTCGAAAACAAAATGTATGGGATTTGACATATTATTGCATCGTAAGCGACAAGTCACTTAACGATGACTTTTTTGACATTTTTGATTTCGAAGTTCGCCGTCGAAATTATCTAATGCATCTTGACTAGAGGCCCTGTGTAGTTGCATTATAGTTCTTAGGTGTCCTTTTACTGCGATGGGCATGACTATAGGCTCGCCGTAGCTTCGGAGTGCAATTGTGATTTGAAATAAAGATATTTACGACAATGCCGTCATCGCTCATCACACAGTTATCTAGTGAGTGCTATCTCGCGTGTTAATCTAAGGTCGGGGGTTATCAGTTCGGCCACCCTCACTCGGCGCCTGACACTATTAGCTAAATACTGATAATATACTTTCATCCTTTCTCGACAGAATAGGCGGTTACTGGAAAGAGTAATTATAATTTAAAAACCCGACTGCGTAAAAAGTGAACTAAACTAAGTAGGTACATAATTAAAACTGAAAAGAAAAAAACAAGCACTTAGATATCCGGTGGTCTAGAATTCTATAATATATTATTGAATTAATACTATTGGAACATAACAACTGAACAGTCGGGATCCATTATTCGACAGCCAATCTAATTTTTCAATGGATCCTGACTGTTTAGTTGTTATGTTCCAATATTATTATATAATTTTTAATTTTTTTAAATTATAATTTTTTATTTTATACTTTTTAGTTATGAGTACCTAGCTAGCTATTTACCAGACTGGATTTCCTATCAGCATCAGTACTATATCACAATTGCACTGGAATGTGAGAATGGTTGTTACGCAACTTTAAATCGATATAGATCCTAATTCCTAAACGGTCAGTCGAATCGAAAAATGTTGAGAGAAAACTAACAATGATTTTTAAACACCTATTCAACGATACCCCACTTGATATAGTTTGTTGACTTTCATTTTTTTCATTTTCACAATATGGCGTCCAGTAGTCGCCATATTGAATTTTCACTAACGTCATGTCTTTAGTGACACTCGCCGGACTAAGAGGAATCGATTGACGTGTGAATCATAAAAATCGGCCCAGGCGTTTGGTCTGTATAGTGCTTCAAAGGAACATACATACATACATACATACATTACATACATACATACATACATACATACATAGGCTGATAAACACATTACCACTCCTTTGCGTCGCGCAGTCGGGTAAAAAGGAAAGAGTTAGTAAGCTAAGTTAAGAAATAATCTAATCTTAATTAGCCGCCATAAGCAAGGAGTCGAGAATAATAATAACATCTATAATAGTAATATACCTATGGACACCTCACACCACGTCAATCTGGCCCTGTGCTAAGTATCCGAAGAACTTGTGTTACAGGTAAAGTACATACCAGACAACGGGAGGTATATTTAATACTTTATGCTATACATATATTTAAGATTTTTATTATATTATATATTTTACCGTAAAATTGTAAAAACCGTTAGATTGTAATAAAACTAGTAAAATTGTAAAATGTTGATAGACTTCCGACGCGAGTAGGCTGCCTATAATTTTACACATTATTTTTCGTTACATTATAAATATATAGTTTTGAAGTTTTCGACATATTTTCTCTCGTTAGTTATTTTACAATCTAACGGTGACATCCATGACCCAGGAACACAGAAAACTTTTTGTTCCTTCGGCGGGATTCGTACCCGCCAGCCCCGGTTTGAGCACCAACGTGCTGAACCACTGAGCCACAGAGGTCATCAAACGTCAACGTCAAACGTCAGAAGGTGTGAAAAAAACACGTATTCGTAAATTGTATGAAAATCATGACAGCCCCTATACAAATAAACACTCGACGTTACGATACACGAATACGTTATTGTCAATTGTTCCTGCTAACCCCACTGAGCTCCGAGTAAGCTGCATTAATCGTTTCCTTTACTCAATTGTACATTATTAGAATACATAATTACGTATTTCTAGGAACGATAACATAAAATTAGTAATTATTCCATGTATTACTCGCACAGCTTCCGGCGTAGGACGAATATATTTTATTCTTGCTTGCCAAGATCAAAATTAGATCATAAAAAATAGATTGGACAAGTAGTAGGCAACGTTTTCAAATTCTTTTTGTCTTTAGTTTTTTTTCAAGGTAGGAAAAATTAAAAAAAATGTAGATACTCGTGCGCGATAGACAAAATACAAAATGCGTTCAGAAAAAACTCTAACGATTGTAGGTAGTAATTATTTGAGAAATTGTTGCGTTTGCTAGAGACAGAATTTCTTTTCTACCTTTTGAATATACTTATTCTTCTTCTACCACGTTCTATTATAAGTACTATGCCGAAACAAATTCTATCAAGATGAACATTAATTTAGCAGAACTGTCTGTAGCTTTAACTAATGACTTGACTTTGAAGCCCCAGTATCAAGACTACATCAAGATAAAACTTACACCGAATTTAGACTCACGTCTCCAGTTATAGAACGGTGTTTTAAGATGTAGATTAAGGAGGAGATCCTTCATAGAAAATAGAAATACAATAGGCAATCGGACTAATTTTTTTTATTGCATAAATGAGTACTCATAAATATGAGTAACTTCTCAGAAGAAACCGTATAATATCAAAAGTCAATATTTTCAAAGGTACAGCGATTTTATAAAAAAAAATCGCGAGCCTCCTAAAAACGCTCCATACTAAAGTCGACTACAAATGATGTCACTTGTAGATTATAGTATATGAAATAGTATATGAAGTATATGGCCGCCGGAATATATTTGTAAATATCTCCGATATGTGTGCGTTTAAGTTCATACTTACCATAATGATAAATGAATGTTTTTGTATACGAGTATGATGTAAGTAAACTATGATGTAAGTTTTGTTTACCAATTTCGCAAAAAATTTTTTTTTTTTAGTACTGGAGCGTTTTTACGAGACTCGCGAAATTTTGAATACAAATCGCTGTACCTTTGAAAATATTGACTTTTGATATACAGTTTCTTCTGAGAAGTTACTCATATTTAAGAGTACTATTCATTTATGTAATAAAAAAAATCAGTCCGCTTGCCTATTCAAAATAATACATTTGAAAGGTTTCTGGATAGCTGGACTGGTAGAAATTAGACTTACCTATTTATTATAGACAGGGCATGTTGAGAATCCAGTAAGGTGATCATACGAAGGTTACATTTGTCTCAGTCCCTTTCTCCATCGTATAATTGCAGAATCTAATATCGATTTCGCCCAATTATGTACAGTGGAACAATGATCATTGTATACAAATGGTGCAAGGCGGGCGTGATCGGCCCACCATCACGATAATTAACATCGCCCTGTATAAATAATTCTTTTATGCACACGTGTACAGTCAAGGAAAATAATTGATAGCAGGTGTAATCGTCCACGCAATTTGTAAATATTATAACGCCATATGAGGTGTATGTCGTCATCAGACTTTCGGGAAATATGTCACATATTTAACATAGTATCCCACAGGAAAACTACTTTTTCGGGATAAAAAGTAACTTATATTCTAATCTAGATGCTAAACTACTACCATTCCATATTTTATCATAATCTGTTCAGTAGTTTTTGCGTGAAAGAGTCACTAAAATCCATCCCCACAAACTTTCACATTTATTAATTTTGCGTGAAAGAGCAACAAACATCCATCCTCGCTAACTTTCACATTATTAATAGTAGTAAGATGTATTATTCCAACATTATTAATAGTACGTTAGTAGGATGTATTATTCCATAACTCTAATGAGTTTATAGCCACTGGTCAAGAATTGGTTGCTTCCTGGCTCAATAATCTAGAATCTAGTACTAGCTTCTGCCCGCGGCTCCGCCTGCGTAAATACAGTATCCCACGGGAACACTGTACTATTTCGGGATTTTTTTTTTTGCTTAAGCGCTAGCTAGCGCTATTTTCCGCTGAACACAGCCATTTTAAGCTGCGCGTCCACTGCATCGGAATCGGAGCGGACGGAGCGGACGGAGCGTCGGCATTTACAAAATGCCGATGGGGTGCGTCCACTGCATTCGGATTCAGCATCGGCAATTTAGTTATTTTTAGTCCGTCAGCCTGAACGTGCATTTGCATTATGGAGGATAGTGACGAGATATATTGTTGTAATCTCAGACCGAATAGGTTGTAATTAGCTGTATTTTATCAGAAGAGGAAAAGAGAAACAAGAGGAAACGAAAGATATGGGTTCATAAATCATAATATAAATTCAAAAAGATTAATTTTTGGAGAATTTCATACATTACTAGCTGACCCGGCAAACGTTGTTTTGCCTTATAAAAAGTTAAAAACACTATAATTGATCAATTATCGACCGGAGAGGAAAAATGATTAAATTACTAAAATGGCTATTAAAAAATAAGGGTTGATCGTAGAAGGGTGAAAATTAAGGATTGTAAAAATTTTGTCTAAAAAATAAAATAAAATTTTTTTATTTTATTTACTTGCTCCTTTTGTTTCTTACTTACTTAAATCTATGAGAAGAATCTTTTATCTTTAATATGCTATTTAAATTTTTAACTAAATTATATAATAATAATTATATAAAACTAAAATAATCGAGGCGCACGAGCGTTTACAATGTTGTAAACGCTCGTGCGCCTCGATTTATATAGTAGTTTTAAAAATTCATATAAAATTCGTCAAACTAATTTAGTTAAAAATTTAAATAGCATATTAAAGATAAAAGGTTCTTCTCATAGATTATGTAAGTAAGAAACAAAAGGAGCAAGTAAAATACATAAATATCATCATTTTAAATAACTATAATTCCTGATAATTTCGCATTATTTAAATTTTATTTTTATGAGATAGAAACGTATATAAAAATAATCTGACAAATAGATAATCTAGAAGAGGATCCAACAAGTTTGTAAAGATTTTTTGTTTTTACAAAATGTAAGCGGTTTTAGCTATTATATGTTTTGAAATTGCCCCTGAACCTAAAGTTGTAAAAACTTCTGGTTAGTTTTGTCAGTTTTATTCAAAAGTTTGAAATTATTTTAAAATATATGATAAGTGAAAAATTAGAATACATTATTTTCTAGTGTTTTTCTACATGTAAAAATCAGAATAACCAGTTTTTGTTAGATATAGACGCATTTGAAAAGTAGCGTTTTTCGTGAAATCTGAGTCGCGCGCCGATCAATGCTCTTAATAATTTTCTGATTTTCATCGATAAGTGTTTAGACTATCTAAATAAATGGTTTGATTTCAATGAAAGTAATTGGCTATGCAAAATCCAAAACTTTACTTAATTTAAAACAAGAGGTTACATTTAATGACTGTGAGACAATATTAGAAATTCTAAATTTACGAGAAAAATTGAGTATCGAAATGGATGACCTGACTCTGAAATAACAATATTAAATGAAATTTTAGCAAAAGTAAAAGATTGTAGTGAGTTTAACGACAAAAATACAGGGCAAAAGTGGCAGCATATTTTTAAAACTACTGAGAATAACTTACCCAATTTATTTAAAATTATCTCATTCCTGCTCTCTATTCCCGCCACTTCGGCATTCACAGAAAGGGTATTTTCGGTTATGAATTTGAAATGGTGGGAAGAGATAAACAGAAGTAGTATCTCATTAATAAAAAATGAGCTTTTAATTTATATTAATCTTAAAATTGAATGTAATAAAGCATATGACACTTTTATTTCAGATAAATTATTGTTAAAAATGCAAGAAGTTCAAAAAAATATAGTTTTTATAAAAATAAATAAATAAATAATATTTCATTGATTTTTTTTTTTATTTTTCCATAAAATACTATATTTTTTAGAAGTGTACTATATTTTTTATAGTTTATTTTGAAAAATACTATACTTATTTCGCCGGAGAAATGTTGGCAACCCTAGTTGGTTATGATAATGTTGATGTTTTAGATTGTAAAGTTCATCATATTTTTCCACTAAAGTAATTAAAATATCGTCATTCGTCGTGAATAAGTATTTATGTATAGCCGTCGCGTCGTCGCAAACACGTCAGAACTTGAAACGTTCGGAATCCGAATGACGGGTTCACTGCCGATGACGTCATCGGCATAAATACCGGTCGCAGGCGCAGAAATGCCGATCCAGTGGACGCAGTACCATAGAAATCCATACAAAGCAACAAATCCGTCCGCTCCGTCCGCTCCGATTCCGATGCAGTGGACGCGCAGCTTTATCGTTATGTTTTTAAATACTTGTTAAATACTCGAATACTCGTTTATGTATTTAAATTGGCGCTCACTGGGCAAGGGTTATGTTCAGTAGAATGCGATGATGATGATCCTTTTACTCCATAGTTATTATCAACCATTCTGGTGAACACACTGTAGTCCATGTGTTTAGAAATGTGCAAAAATTTAGTATTCTAGGCACATGTGTGTGAACCGCGCGGGCTCATGTGTCCCATACACACTCATACACGAACAGTGTACCACATATCGACCTTCTTACTATAGGCATAAGGTCCAAAAGTGCCTCACTGTAAATATCCACGACTGTACATCCTAAACAAATACATTGTGCAACAAAAAGGTAACGTGATGAAAAGTTTACGGAGCCGAAAATGTGGCGTTGACAGCAATAAAAGAATCATTAGGTCAGCTTACATCTGAGCTCTGCCGTTTTATATATACGAATAGAACCGAAAAAACTTTCCTACGCAACCAAAGTTGTCCTTGTGGACAACTTGTGGAAGATATATAACTCTTCAGTATGCCGATTATATAACTCGTCAAAAAATAATCATATAAACATATATAATGGCGGATCATTATCGAAATATATTTTATTTGTTAAAATATTAATGTCGTTACTGTCCTTATATTAACTGACTAGCTGTTGCCCGCGGTTCCGCCCGCGTAAATATAGTATCCCTACTGTAATTTTTCGGGATTAAAAGGAGCCTATGTTTTAATCCAGAGCCTAAACTACTACCATACCAAATTTTATCAAAATCTGTTTAGTAGTTTTTTGCATGAAAGAATAACAAAAATTCATCCATCCATCCTTACAAACTTACACATTTATAATATTAGTATGATAAGTGTATATGTCCCATAAGGCGGGACTATATTGTTCGGAACCCGTAAGGCCGGGGAAAATTCAGAGCACCGAAAATAGAACGCTGCGCTAATACAATAGAGTTGAAAATCGAAGTTTCGAGTATCGAGCTATCTTTAATGGCATTGATATTGAAAATCGAACACACAAATGTAGAGACATTTGTGTGTTCGATTTTCAAGTATTACCGCAGATTTCTATTTTCAGTGCTCTGTATTTTCTCCGGCGTTCCGGATTCCGGGGCATAATTATAGTCCGAGTATTATGTAAAATTTTATTAGTTTAGGAGACACTAGAGAGGTACAATGTCACAGACACGTGAAACTTATAACATGAGTTCTTTGCGACAGTAAGTAGTTTCAGGGCCTGTCGCACAATCTACAGATATAAGTGATTAATAGCTTATTTGCACGTGTTGTCTCTATAGCTCGATATATTAAGTAAGCAGAAACAAAACTTCAGGTACGTTAGTAAATATATAATTCTTTGCTTCAGGACAGATGGACGGACGCACACAGCGAACATTTATGGAACTTGTAGTTACTACGGAACCTTTAAAAACTAAAAACATGAATAAAAGTGTTTTATCGTGTTTAAACTATAGTTAGGTTAGTAATATATAATTATGGTTCGGTAAAATCAACTACGGATTTTTTGGGCAATTGATCTACTGCTTATATACTTAGGCGTTTACATAGAAAAATAATTGTTGTACTCGAAAAAAAATATTTCTTTATATGGGCGAGTTTGCGTTGAACGGAGAGTCATCCATACATGAGGTGATTCTTTTACTTTGACTATGACAATAGTTTTTTGCCTAAACGCCTCTTTTTAATATTATACTGTAAGCTTATAGTTGAAGGTTTCATAAAATACTTCTAATTAATAATATGTAAACGTGCAATGAATGGTTTAAATGTGCATTTATATATAATTATTATTATTTGTTTATGAGATGAAATGATTTTATAGTTTATTTCTTAGGCATAAGAAATAATATTCAGTGCCATGTTCAATTTGTATAAAAAATGCAAGATCAGTATCGTCGCTTGTTTTGTATTGGCATTATTACCGAGAGACGGCCATGAAGGCACATGTTATGTTAATTTATGGAGAATAAATCCTGTATATTATTTATTTGAAGTTTTAATCACTGGATATGAATAAGGATTCCAGAGAGGACTTTACATTTCAGAAGTGGGATCGGCGAAAATTATATTTTTTTTCGCTCTGAGCCTACGTAAGTATCGTTGTTTATATCGACATTTATTTTGAAAATTTTTCTTTGTTTTTGTGGTACCTAACTACCTACCTAATAATGATTAATGTTATGGTAAACTATAATTAATTGCTTAGATAATAGTAAAGTGAAAAATCGTAATATTATCTAAAGGGATTAAATTAAATTTTTGATGCATATCGTGAAAAAGGGGCATAGAGAATCGGAGGAAATTTGAAAATGGAATACATATTTTATTCTCGACGTGCTCATGAGTCATGACGTCATATGAGTGCAAAAGAGATAGAATGATGATGGAAGAGATAATATTATTAAAATAATAATTTAAATAGTAGTTAGTTATTAATAAATAGGTTTTGCGATTTTATGATATTATATCAGATACTTTAACCGAGACGATATTGTTTATACATAATTATTGTTTATTAATATGTAAGTACAATTGGTTTTTCGAAAACAGTTGCAAGTATTACCTACCATGAAATTTGCAGAGAAATGTGGGGGAGTAAAATCGATCTCACTAAGGCTTATATCTGGAGAACTGTGCATTTTTTGCTACATTATGTATATGGTTTTTTTTTCGTCTTGCAACAATGTAATATAATTATTTCTATAATTTTGACTATTATAATTTATAAATGTTATGACAACTTGATCGAAATAGAACTCAAAATAATAATATGGGTTTTTTTCGACTGGAGCAAAAGATTTGTATTTATGTTTAAAAGAGCATTTATTAGTTGAACTTCAATATATATGATTTATTAATTTTAATATAGAATAACGCTTAAGATTCTTAATTTCTTTTTATTTGGAGTGACATGGTATTAAGCTGTATTCTGTCAGTTTCAGATCAGATGGAATTCCGATTACGACTATCTATTTTGGGTATTTAAGGACCCAGGGAGCCCAAAATGAGAGTGAAAGTCAGGAAGTTTCTAATACCATTAGAAAGTACTAGGTGAGAAATTAAATGCCAAAATTAATATGCCAGTTGACCAGGACGACCCGGGTGTAAGCGGTCAGGTCAGCCGGTGGAGCAATACAGAGTGATACCCAGGGAGCCCAAGGTTAATGGGACAGGGTCAGGAAATAGACTTCTGCCGGTTGCTCAGGACGACCCAGGTGTAAGTGGTTAGATCAGCCGGTGGAGCAATACAGAGGGATACCCAGGGAGCCCAAGGTTATTGGGACAGGGTCAGGAAATAGACTACTGCCGGTTGCTCAGGACGACCCAGGTATAAGTGGTTAGATCAGCCGGTGGAGGTGAGTGGTCAGGGGTGGCGCAGGAGAGTAGCGCTACCGAGACCAGAATTGTAAGGGGATCGGTGGAGGCCGATCCCAGGATTGGTGGAGGCCAATCCGAGACGAAACAAATTGTAAGGGGATTGGTGGAGGCCGATCCGAGACGAAACGAGACGAGGACTGTATTGACGGAGAGCACCTATCAGAGAGTATTGGTGGGTGCCTATTCAAGGGCATTGGCGGAGAGCGCCTATTCCAGACGAGATTTGAGGATGGGATTAATGGAGTGTGTCGATCACGAAACGTTTTGATTATTCATGGAGTATGAGGAGTGAGGATGGTGTATTTTTCTGCCGTAGCTAGGCCAGATCGTGGGTCTACCGTGGAACACCAAAAGTGTGATAGAGATCAATCATAATTATTTAAGAGCACTATATAGTACTTTCGACATAACAGTTCGAGTAGAGTGGAGAGAACGATATAAAAAAAAAATGAATTTGAAACGAGGTGTAAAAGTGAGAGAAGTAAGGTACAGATTATGTTTGTATCAATTTTATAGTAAGAAATTATACATATATGAGATTTAAATGAGTTTACAGAATCAATATAGAACAAGGTTTTGACAATAATAGAGTCAGTCAATGGTTTGGATAGACAAAAATTTAGTAACCTGAGATTTAAATGAATTTACAGAATCAATATAGAACAAGGTTTTGACAATAATAGAGTCAGTCAACGGTTTGGATAGACAAAAATTTATTAACCTACTTTTACCATAAATATTGAGTTGACCCTATGTCTAAAGAGCAGACAATGTTAATGTGGCTTACAAGTAATATAAGTATTAGTTATTGGAATGAAAGTTCCTATGGGGCGTTGCGGAGAGGTACTCTAGTCGGCAAAAAAAAAAAAAAAAAAAGGGTCTGTAACGTTAAATAAAACCGTAAGATTTTTATGTATTAGTAAAAAGCAAAATTCGATCGATCGATCAATTGACATCCTACATTTTGGTCTAGTGGCAAGGATGCCTCGATTCTCACCCAGGAGGCTCGCGTTTGATTCCCGGTATTGGAATTAAACTTTTACATTATTTTAACTCAAATAAGTATTTATAATTATCACTTAATAAAAATAATAATGTGACCTACACAAACTTTCTTCACATAAAAATAATATTTTTGCAAACGTAAAACGCCACCTGTGATCTAGAAACGGTACTTTATTAGGGTTCATATCGGACGCGATCGTAGTTCTTATCGAGACAAAGTACAGTTTTAAAAGGTAAAGCTGATCGACTGATGTATTAATGCACAGACCATTGCTAGAAATTTGAAATTTTGCACATGTATTTCTCATAATATGACAGGAATTGGTTGCGGGGTTATTAGGGCGGAGGTAATTTTCATTATTTTTCAAATAGGATACACCGTTTCTGAGATAGAAGTGTTATAGAAGAAAAAAATACGGCAATGCTCTACTTTGAGACACGAACGGTGTATAAATCTGTAGAAAATTTGGAAAATTCAGGAAGGATTTTTCAAAATTCAACCCCCCCAAGGGGGCAAAATATTGGATTAAAGTTTAAAACCTAACTTTACGCAGGCGAAGCCCCAGGAAATTAATATTGTTTTCTATAAACCTCAAATAGAACTTGAAATCAAAATTTTATAATGAGGAACTTCGTTCCTATGTGGTGTCCAACGACACCACACGGCTTTTTGTTCTAATGAATCGAATAGAACGACTAGGTATGTAAAAAAATTTGTTAAATCGATGTAAGGTTGTGAGCTGTAGATTTTTAACAGCTGTACGGTATAAAAGATAGGGTGATAAAGATATGACGTGAGGCACTAGTAAAATTTTAAAGACTAAAATTCTTTTAAACATGTGTACTTGAACGATTACAATTTGTAAAACTTAAAGAGATGAAACTTTGGATAATTGTCATTCTGATTTGAATAGACAATAACTACTTATCTAAAATGAAAATTGAACTAAATAATTATAGTTTAATATTTTCTTTGGGCTTTGGCTTTGAATATGGGCTTCTGACCGAAATAATAATCGAACTTGAGGATACCGAGCTGGCTGGTTAAAAAATAGACAAGTGATAGAGAAAGTATATTTATAGTATACAATATAAATAATAACGTTTTCTTAGGTTTTACAGTTTAAATATCACCTTGACCTTGCGGACTATGATACTAGATGCAAAAGATTCCACTTTCTTCCCCTGCATTATCGTAGGAACATCTCCGATCTAGACTCTAGTCTACTTATGTAAAATTATTAACAAAATAGATGTTCCTGACTTACTAATTTGATACAGTTTAACGTTCCCACTAGGTAAACATAGTTTTATGCCTTTTTATGTCTCACCATTTAACACCTATTATCGTCGAAACTCTTTCATCCTTAGATCAAGCGCTCAAATGAATACATTCCTTAATGAAAATCCACTTGAATATATATTTTCATTAAATCCACCTAAAATTAGGAGACTCCTAACTGATACCCTTCTTCAATTGTAACTAATAAACCATTTTAAATATTAATCTTAATTACTAAACAAATATAAGACTATCAAATAATTATGTGTACGAGTGTTGTTTTGAATTTTAATATTAACATTCATTCGGTTTATTATTTTTGTGGTTATGACTGCTTTCACTTTAAGGTATATATGGATATTTTTTGACACATTCAGGGGCTTAACTTGAGCTTTGGTAATTTGTTTTGTAGTTGTGAAAACTTGTAATTGGTACTTTATTTTTTTTAATATGTTAATTTATTATCTTTGTATTTGTTTCTGTAAGCTTTCATAACAAAATGAAAAAAATCGCCCAAGTGCGAATCGGACTCGCGCGCCGAGGGTTCAGTACAAACCGGTAGTGATTTTGTTACACCTTAAATGTACTTTAAACCTGAGTATTTGATATGAATTTCAATTTAATATATCTACGCGTTCTTGAGAAAGGGGTAGTAAGTTTAAAATTATTAAAAATATTTTTATTATATTATGTAAAAACTAAAAAGTTACGGTTTTCGTAATTTTTCATTTACCTATATGTGCTATAAGACGTTACTCTATGTATTTCAAATTTCAAGATTCTGAGTTCACGGGAAGTAGCCTGTTGGTTTTGAGTTTGCGAACTTCAAAAATTTGCGGCATTAACGGCTGTATCTTTTGATTGCATTGGCTTAGAAGTTTGATTTTTTCACAGCTCTAAAGGACCGTAGACCTTACCTCTACGCGTTCCTGAGAAAAAGGGTCTTGACAGACATTCGGACGGACAACAAAATGATTCTATAAGGGTTTCGATTTTTTCTTTCGAGGTACCCTAAAAATGAATAAAAATAAAAATTAAAAAAAATAATTATAGTAGTAGGAAGCGCAAATAGAGATAGGCAGATCCCCACGATGCAGATGGTCAGTTTCAAAATTACTACTCAAATAAGTCCCTATCGGGGAGTGTACTGCAATGTAAATGTAAAATTATGTCATACTAGATGTTCATACGCGCAAAGAAAATTCCCGCGGGAACCGTACATTTTGTCACGAAAAGTAGCCTATTTAGATACTAGTGGTGACGATGATGTTTCTGAGAATGAAGAAGTGGTCCTAATAGTTATAAATATATTTTAATAACAATAGTCAGTAAGAAATTCATAGTTGTTATCTTTGAGTATATAACCACGTTGTTATATCTCTACCTCTCAATTATCAAAAGTGTCGATTTGTATCTGTCGGACTAGATTTCGGCCTAGGTCTAGAAATAGCGCCCCGTCGCATTAAAATGACGAAAACTCCCTAATTTTGTATTATAGATATAATTATATAAAACTTATGTTGTTAGAATCCGTGCAATGTAAACTAACAGAATTAATACAAGTTATATTATTTTACCCTAAAATATTTTGTAATCCTAAGGAGAAAATAGGTGAAAGTAAGTGAAAGTATACGCGAATATTTCGAGTGATAATATAAAAAAAAAAATCATTCATTAAAATTTCTTATAGTCTTCGTACAAATGGATATACTGTTTTACAATAATTCATTAAAAAAAAAACAACACCTTTACATACTGTGTTTTTTTCAAGGAATTTGTAAGTATTATATACAACAGGAAAGAGTACTTAAAACTGTTTTTTCTTTTAGTTTAATCAAAAATGATCTTTACTACTCAGACTTAAAGCTTAACACGTGCGCAATAAAAAAACCGGTCCCGGTGAGATAGCTATAAGTTATCCCTGTGTCTCGTTCTAACAAGTAACCTAGTGTAGCCAGTTTATAAATTTTCTTAAATTTTTGTTTTGGTAGAATTTATGTGTGATATGGTATGCAAGAAATACTAATAAAATCGGTTATATGTTATGTTATTCATAATCTGAGAGAGAAATTTAAAACAAAAATCATTAGTAATTTAGAACCTACCTACTTACCAATAATTAGAAACTTGTTATTTATTTTTTTGCATTTTGGTTGAGTAGAATGGAAGAAATGAAAATAGAATAGTTGCAACACAACTCGCCAATTTGATGTAAAAGATGACACATAGCTATTTTTATAATATTTTAAAATTTTACGTTTATAATGGTGAAAATATGCATTGTGGAAGCTTGTAAAAGCGAATATTATCCGGATTGTGGATTATCTTTTCACAGGTAAGTGTTAAACTTCATTTTTTACATTGGGAGCATTTTAGATGGTAGGGTGACAATGTTTGTATGGGTAATTTCTGAAACCTAACAGATTTCAAAAATTCTTTCACTAGTAGAAAAATACATAAGGTTAATGTGGTAAATGTCCCTATATTCCGGATCGTAAGGCTCTTATGACTTTAAGATTTTTTAATTATTTAACTAAAGAAGATATCGTTATAATTGTTTTTATGATGGATACTGTTATTTTGCCCATACTATAACGTTTAAATTAGCTAGCTAGCTATCCGCACGCACACCATATTATTGGCAATAATGCTCATATTGACAATATTATTCCTTGTGTGCGGGCCATATTGACGTTTTTTTTTTTGTATGTGTTGACTAGTATTGACAAATTTATTCAGTCAATAATATTGCACATGTGCGGCTAGCCATTGGGTCCCGCAATACATAAGGAACCCTTATAGTTTCGTTCTGTCCGTCCGTCCGTCCGTCTGTCTGTCTGTATGTCTGACTGTTTGTTTGTCCTCTAGCTTTTCTAATTATAAATATCAATGGATGAAATTTTGTATAGTTAAAGACTGTGTATAGATCTCGGTTTTGGCGTCATAAAATAATAATAAAATTATATTTTAAGGGTAGGTAATACATAATAAGGGTAATCCGTAATACATACATACATGTAAAGTGGGGATGAAAATATAAATTCATTATACTCTATCGTGTCGTATATCGTTGAATAGGTCTTTTAAAATATAGGTACACGACTTTTTAGAAAGTCAACCATTTTCGAGTAATCGGCCTCCAAAGTGGTATGTATGTAAGTTGGTCCCCTCTCTAGCATTTCTAAACCATTGGAGATAGAAACTTCTAAGTTTCCATGCAGATGGACCATGCTTAAAAACTATTTACGAAAATTATTATGAACGAAGTCGGACAGTAACTTTTGAAGTAATTTTAAAGCATTGATAGTTACGAAATCCTCTTCAGTCATGCCTCGACATGCTCTTGGTCAGATTATTTGTACCTTAATTCGTGATAAAATTTGACTTTTATGTTCGTGAGTTCTTGGCCGCTATTTCGTGATAATGTTTTTATAGAACGATATGATAATTTATAATACTAAAACTAAAAAAATATTGAACGAATTTAATAATGAAGAGATGATAAACATTGGCATTTATCTAAAATACCTACAGGTATTTGAGATAAATGCCAGTAAGTATAACGCGGTCACATTAACTTGACGCATGGGATTGATGACGTCATTTTGGCGTTCTGCAACTACAACAGAAACAAACAAACAAACAAACTGTAACAGAAAACTAACGAAAATATCGACGCGTGTATCGGTAACAGAGATGTTGACCATGACCGCGTTGTAGTTAAATATTATACCTACTTGGATGGGTACTTTTTAATTTGCCCATTATCGTTTGGTATGATACATTAAAGAGCTTTAAATCCTTGTATGCCGTTATTTTACCACTCCTAATTGATGCCAAAGACTTGGTCGACAAATGGTACACTCACTGTGATCGTACATTCACTACCCTTATACCATATTATTATGTAAATTACTAAAATAGATTACCAAAAAAGGATCCAATGCGTGATAAGTGGATAAGCATTATACCCAATGGAAACAGAAAAATTACCCCTAATACTGCCATATGCAGCAAACATTTCAAGCCAGAAGATTATGTACTTAATTTAGCACGACCAGTTTTAAAAGAAAATTCTGTTCCCTCACTGTTCCTTTTGGTAAGCAAGAATTATTATTTTCCGTGGTTCTTAAATAGGTACACTCTATGGTTGGATTCCGAAAAACAGTTTTAATGCTATCGTGAGATAATCTTCATTATATTGTAGTACCACATAGTTATACTCAGTGTCGGCCGGTCCACAATGACGTCATCACTCATCGCTTTAAGGCCTGTATTCACTTTGATTAGTGCGAGAGCGAGTGAATTTCAGAAAATCCATTCTTGTCGTATCCTACGTCATACAAAGAACACACCCTCCAATTTACAGGTCTCTACGATCCGCGGCTTAGGCTGTGCGTTGATCCGTCAGCTCAGATGACGTCACAGGGTCACAGACGTTCACCCAACTTCAATGATCTATATATTTCTCAGTCATTTATTGATGGATTTAAAAAAATGCAGAGATTGATTAGTTTTGATCTATATTAATTAATTGGTAAATGGTATTAATACCAATCGTCAGTCACACGGCGGCCAGTGCGCGCTCTGAGTGTGCGCTGCACACACGCCGCACGGCGGCAACGGCGGCGGTAAAAGATTAAACTATCGGCCTAGCAAACTTCAACTAATTTGTCCCCAAATTAAAAATATTGTTGTCACCCTTGTTAGAAGGAGACGGAGCGGTTTGTATTGTATCTCCCTCTCGGCACAGATTTGATGCCGAGAGCTCTTTCCAGTTGTATAATATAATACTTACAAATTCCTTGGTTTTTTTAAACCACAAGCTTTTTAAAAATATATATTTGGCACATCTATCGATACGCCTGTTTATAAAAACGCCATGAGATGGCATTTGACAGACAAGGGGATATTTCATTAAATTGAGCGGTTTTTTTTTGGTAGTTTCTCTAGTTTACTAACTATTGTTGTATGTTATAATATTATGATTGTGTGTAGATAAAGTGTTATCTATCTATCTATCTGAAGCGAAGGGACTCGCTTCTTGCAGGAAGGCCGAGCTGTAAGCTTATAGTTGAAGGTTTCATAAAATACTTCTAATTAATAATATGTAAACGTGCAATGAATGGTTTAAATGTGCATTTATATATAATTATTATTATTTGTTTATGAGATGAAATGATTTTATAGTTTATTTCTTAGGCATAAGAAATAATATTCAGTGCCATGTTCAATTTGTATAAAAAATGCAAGATCAGTATCGTCGTTTGTTTTGTATTGGCATTATTACCGAGAGACGGCCATGAAGGCACATGTTATGTTAATTTATGGAGAATAAATCCTGTATATTATTTATTTGAAGTTTTAATCACTGGATATGAATAAGGATTCCAGAGAGGACTTTACAATACATTTATGCCAAAACGTCTTTTAAATATGAGCAGTAGATCATATCCCAAAAATATCCGTAGTTGATTTTACCAAACCTTATTTATTCTTTGCTATAGTGGAGTAGTCATAAAACATTATCTTTGATATGCCATTGTTAATGCATCCCGCTAGTCACTTCCTCCATTGTGGCAGGTTCCTGGTATTTCTAATGGTATTCCCATCATGGATTTCACTTTTAAGAATTTTATGTTATAACTTACTGGGAAACGCATAAAACGCTTGTATTTGAGGTGCATCGTAATATGGTCGATCAATCGATTTGCATATGGCTGCCATTGTCTTTCATTTACACAAATCATAACTTACATGTTTATTTATTATTTCGTTATTTTTGTAGGAAGTTTTCCAAGTAATGAAAATGAAAATGAAAAATGAAAATTTTTTTATTTCCAAATAAAACTTAAAAAGTTATTTTCGGAAAGTCAACAAAAAAAGCTACCACCGGTTCAACCCTAACCCGCCGAGAAGAACCGGCGTAAGAAACTCGCACGGGCCCATCTTTTAGTAAAAAGATGGAAAATTGTTCTTTTAAAAGAAATATATATTTTACATTGTAAATTTAAATCTATGTTAAATATAACAAAAGTCAGTACACAAGAACATAGAGACAGCCTTGCAGGGTTGCATCTTATTCCCAAGGTGTGCAATCGTTAACAAAATCATTTACTTTATAATAAGCTTTAGCACACAAACGTTCTTTGACTACTTTTTTAAATTTATTAATAGAAAGGTTTTGAACGTTTTCTGGGATCCTATTGTATAGGCGTATACATTGGCCCTTAATAGATTTACTTACTTTACTAAGTCTGATCACTGGTACATCTAGCTTGTTCTTATTTCTAGTGTTTATACAATGACTATCGCTTTTCTTCTTGAAATTGCTTGAAATACTGAGAGGCGACTGTCAGTATACCTATTTCTTTAAACTTTTCTCTCAGAGATTCAATAGGGGACATTTTATAAATAGCACGAATAGCTCGCTTCTGCAGCACAAATATTGAATTTATGTCGGCAGCATTTCCCCATAAAAGTATGCCATAAGACATTCTACTATGAAAATAACTGAAATAGACCAGCCGTTTCTTCATCTGAGATTTCTCTAATTTTTCTGACTGCATATGCTGCAGAACCGAGTCTATTCGCTAGGTTAGCAATATGAGGACCCCACTGTAATTTACAATCTAGTGTAATACCTAGGAATACAGTGGAGTCTACCATGTTCATTCTCTCATCATTGAGTAGCAAATTGGTTTGTACTTGCCTAACATTTGGCAAGCTAAACTTTAAACATTTTGTTTTATTTGCATTTAAAAGTAAATTATTAACACTAAACCAGTTCACTATACTTGAGAGAGCACTGTTTACCTCGTCGTAATTTAATTGTTGTCGCTTCACTTTAAATATAAGTGAAGTATCATCAGCAAAAAGTGGTAACTGGTAAAATGCGCTTACTCTCTCAACGCTTGCGCTTACTCAATTCTAGTTCAAGATAGGCATGAGATAGTTCTCATGCCTATCTTGAACTAGAATTGAGTAAGCGCAAGCGTTGAGAGAGTAAGCGCATTTTACCAGTTAAGCCTCCACATTTCCTGAACTAACAAAGTGGATAAGCCGTTATAGTTTTCCTTCAAAGTTCATCGCATGGACTGCCAGCATGATTTTTTTGAGAATTTTCCAACCAGCCGTTTAGCTTTTAGGAAAAATGCGCTTCTAAGTTAAATATCTCGCAAACGGATACCTGAAGGCTGAAACTAAAAAACCGCTAAGCAATGTTTTTTTAAAAGATCTATCTAAAGATACCCCACACTATGGGATAGACACGAAAAAAAATCCCCACATAACGTGGTACCTACCCTAAATTATTTTTTTCGTGGTTTCGTTCTAGCATTTTGTCGGCGTGGTAAATACACATATCCATGCAGTTTCATCTTACTAGCCCTTACCGTTTCGACTTTAGACGATACGCCGAGACGGATGGACGGACGGACGTGACGAAACTACAAGGGTTCCGGAACTAGTGAACCATAAAAATAGCTTTATATTGCAAAATCTACACAAAATACACCATACGAGCATTAGGGAAAACGCAACGAAAAGTAACTTGCGTTCTTATTAGCTAACCATTATTTATTTTGGTCGATAAATACTTAACATTGACACATAATGCACACGGTATGAATAATAAGGACTGATTTCGTATTCTGATAGAGTACACAAACCTTTTGTTTTTTATTATTTGAAAAAATGCTTACAAAAGAGAATCTATAGAGAACTGTTTGGTTACTTCCCTCATGCCAAAACGTGATAAACATATACCCCCTTACTAATAAACGCTGTCATAAGCTTGGAATAGTTATACCGTGTTTTGTCTTCTTCTATCGAATTAAAAATGTCACTTGTGTGACGGGAACAAAACACGGTATAACTATTCCAAGCTTATGACAGCGTTTATTAGTAAGGGGGATAATGTATATATTTATATTATAATATTATTGTATATATTTACGTAATAACTTGTGGAAGTATAGTGAACCTATGGCAGGCATACTCTCTTCAAATTTCATCATAAAAAAAGAAAATCAAACAACAATAAACACTTTACACTTGAAATATTATCGGGAATGTAGAAGAGAGACATTGTTTATTTGTAAGGTATTTCTTCCTTAAATTTGTGTTATTTCGTATCGTAATATAGAATACTAGCTTTTCCCCGCGACTTCGTCCGCGTGGAATAGTTACTTTGGGATATCGCTAAAATTTACCCGCGACTTCATTTACGTAGAAGAAGCGCTTCCACCTCACGACTGCTCGCCCGCGCCGCGCGCCGTACTATAGCGTGCATGATTATTTTATTACTGCGATATCTTCTAAAATACTCATTGAAATCAAATGATGTAAACGGCAAATTTCTTCTAGATTAAATGCTTGTAATGAATAACGTATTTACTTGGATAAGGATTAATATAATCTTTATGAAAACACCTTCACAAATAATGCTTACTTTTAGAACAAATTTGGTAAGTATAAAAAGGTTATAGTGAGCCAACCTTAAAAGATAGACATATACTGTCGCGGACTTTTTTTTAGAACTTTTAAAGGGGAACAATTCTGCCATACATCATTTTAGCGAAACTTTAACCGTTTCCGCAGCGTACGTAGCGAAAGCTCTCAAAAAGAAAAAAAGACCCCCGATTTTGTAACATTCTTGATTGGTGCTCCGCTCGTATTGAGTTTAGCATGATGCTATATAGCCTAAAGCCTTCCTCGATAAGTGGACTATCCAACACAAAAATAATTTTTCAATTCGTACCAGTAGTTCCTGAGATTAGCGCGTTCAAACAAACAAACAAACAAACAAACTCTTCAGCTTTATAATATTAGTATAGATTAACCATTAAAATATATTCGTTATCGTGTACAAGTGCAGCAATTAGTGGTACAACTTCAAAAGGCGTGCTATTTTGTGTTCTCTTCAAAACTCTTTATGAAATTTCAGTAAAGCGTCTATCACATTACAATCGACTGACTTTACTCATTCTGACGATTTATTTGGACTTTGACTAGACTTGAGCATTTAGAAAAACGGTATTGAAAACTTATACGTAAATTCTATCTTTTCGCGGCTTTTTCACATGACACTTGCAATGGTTTTATGTTGTACCACCATATCTATAAAGAATCTACTATAATTCTACCAATTTCGGTAATTTAATGTCTCTTATTTTTAACTTGCACCTTGGAGGAAGTAAATGTGTTCTCACATTGCAATAAAGAAATTGACAATAACATAATAATCTTATTCTTATTAAATTTAATCTGAACAGAGTATAGTGACGGATTCGAATTTCGAACATAGATTTTTTTCTACACGATATCTCACCGATACTAATTGCCGTTATTGGTATCAATAGCGTCCATAATTACAAATTTTTGCCTGCAAGTTCGCTTCAAGGCCGCGGCCTTCGATTTGCAGATGGACGGATGAGTATGGATGGAGCTTTACGAAACGTTACAACTTAAAGTTACATTTACACCTTATTTTTAAATTTTTTTAAATAAAAAACAATAAAATATCTAAACAATAATAAGAACAAACGAAGACAGTCTATAAACGAACAGAGCACAGACATAATTGAAACACAAAGACGCCGCGTCGCAACTTGCGCGCTCTAAATACTTGCAAATGTCTCCAATTGTAGCTAACATTCAACATGACGACACATTATTGATCTTAATCACCCCCTTGTTGATCTATTGTTCAACAAAGTTGATAGATAAATAGATGAAATCGTAATACAATGTTAATTCTGTAACAGAAATGAATCTCTACATAATGCTCTGCCCTTTGAACTAACAACAGACAAAATTGCCACCGTGAAAAAGGTTTTTTCTACAGAAAAATAGTCAAAGTGACATTCTGTTTCATTTTTTTAGAAGAACTTTTTAACAACATGTCACTTTGACTATTTTTCTATAGAAAAAACCTTTTTTACGGTGGCAGAGTATTATGTAGAGCTTCATCTCTATTACAGAATTAACATTGTATTACGATTTCATTCCCGAACTGTCAGAGCTGATGATGATGAATTTTAGCTAGGAACGCTCTCTAACATGTCAGCTTTCAAACAACAAAAAAGTGGATAAAAATTTATTCATTACTAGCTTTTGCCCGCAACTTCGTCCGCGTGGAACAATTACTTTGGGATATCGCTAAAATTTACCCGCGACATCATTTACGTAGAAGGAGAAGCGCTTCCACCTCACGACTGCCCGCCCGCGCCGCGCGCCGTACATAATTATTGCGCAAATGATTATTTTATTACTGCAATATCTTCTAAAATACTCATTGAAATCAAATGATGTAAACGGCAAATTTCTTCTAGATTAAATGAATTATAATACTTGAATAATGATAAAAACTTGTAATGAATAACGTACTTACTTGGATAAGGATTAATATCATCTTTATGAAAACACCTTCACTAATAATGCTTACTTTTAGAACAAATTTGGTTACCATAAAAAGGTTATAGTGAGCCAACCTTTACATTTTCTTTGTCTTCGGCTGTTTCTTTGACCGATTAGTCTAATTTTGAACTTGAAATAATTGTGGAAGTCCAGGGATAGTTTAGATGGTGATAAATATTGGAAAAATTATTTCAAAATACTAAAAAGTACTGAGGTATAAGTGTAGTTATTTCAGTTTTTTTTTTAAAGATAGACATATACAGTCGCGGACTTTTTTGTAGAACTTTTAAAGGGGAACAATTCTGTCATACATCTTTTTAGCGAAACCTTAACCGTTTCCGCAGCGTACGCAGTGAAAGCTCTCAAAAAGAAAAAAAAATCCCCCGATTTTGTAACTTGAACTTAGCATGATGTTATATAGCCTAAAGCCTTCCTCGATAAGTGGACTATGCAACACAAAAACAATTTTTCTATTCGTACCAGTAGTTCCTGAGATTAGCGCGTTCAAACAAACAAACAAACTCTTCAGCTTTATAATATTAGTATAGATTTTAGGAGCTACAATACCACGAACGGTCGTCAGACTCACACATACAGACACATAAAACTTATAACATCGAGAGTTAAAAATACCTAATATTTAATACTACTACTAAGTCTGTACTTTTTCGAGATAAAAAATAGCCTATTATCTCTCAACCAGATATCTTAATTTTTTCAAGCGAAAAGTCTTGAAAAACTAATATCAGTAAATCGTTTGCTAAATAAATTAACTTCCATCGGATTCATAAAAGCAATTTTTATGATTTAAAACTATCTCCTAACAGCTTATAGACATAAATCAAGCAAATCAGCGTGCAAGAGTTATAGTCGTGTAAGTGTTATTTACGTAAACATAAAAACACGATAAAACATCAAAGTGCCGCTTGATCCCCCCTCTGATAGCTAGCGGCTATTTAAACACGACTTATACTTGTCACGGCGGTATATAAATATTTATGTTCCTCATCATCATCATTATCATCATCATCAAACCAGTGTTTGTTCAGTGTCACTGTTTCTGTACCAGCATCCAAATTATTCGCCGCAAGAAACGCGAAAGAAACGATAGAGATACCCCTTACTAATAAACGATGTATAAACTTTGAACAGTGTTTTGTCTCCTTCTATCGAATTCAAAATGTCACTTGTGTGTTGTGAACAAAACACTGTATAACTATTCAAAGCTTATACAGTGTTTATTAGTAAGGGGGATAGTGTATAAGCGCGACTCAGTCTTTCTCTTTCTGTCACTTTTTGAGATATAGTTTACAAGCGCGAGTCATTCCTTGAAGTCTAGTATCTCGACTCTCGACTTTCTCGCGCATATATCGCCGAGTTTTGCTATGAGGGCAGGTCAAAAATCGTTAGTATTCCGAGTTTTTGTGATAAACACTATAATTTAGAATTGCAAAAGAAAAATATTTGATATACTCAACCATCTATAAATAAGCCTCAAGCTTTAATGTTCTGAGTAGAAATTAAAGTAATAACTTAGACGCACTTTTAATGAAACCGAGCGTAAACCTCGCGAGCGAGTGTTCGCGACGACTCTATCGACGATAGGGTTGTCGACGAGAAGAAATTATTTATTTATAAAATGTCAATACATTTTGTCTTAGTAGCCTTTTTAGGGTTTCGTAGGAAATAGAAATAGGTATTATCCGTCCTTCTAATGTAATAATAACTAATATAAATGGATAAAATTTGGTATAGTTATGTTAGCGGTAGCGCTCCATACATGTGAAGTGGGGATGAAAAATATTTTTTTCATCCTACCATCGTGTAGCGTATCAAGTATCAACGAATAGGTCTAGATGCATTCGATGATTTCGACGGCGAAAATCGAAAACAAAAATGTATGGGATTTGACAATCAATAAGGCATCGTTAAGTGACATGTAGCTTGCGATGCCTTATGTCAAAACCCAACAATTTTATTTTTGAAATTTGTTCGCCGTCGAAATTATCGGATGCATCCTGACTAGAGGCCCAGGTTCAATACATGGTTTTTTTACAAAGTGAACCATTTTCGAGTTTACGACCTCCAAGTGAACTTACGTACAGAGAAACAGCTTCGATACAAACTTGAAAATTTATACGTATTTCAACGGCCCACAATGTGAGGGCTTTAAATTCGTGACATCTGACAGCTTTGAGATTTTTGACACGACAAGGACCGTCGTGCTACCAAGCGCCGCCTGGTGACAGAAAAAGAATCGAAAATTCTTATTGGCCGTTTTTCATACCACTTATGTCACCAGATGACGCTTTGTGTGCTTTGGGTCTGCCCCCTAACAGCAAAAAAGTAATACTAAAGGAACCCTTATAGTTTCGCTCTGTCCGTCTGTCTGTCTGTCTGTCTGTCCGCGCCTCTAGCTCCTGTAATTATGAATATAAATTTATGAAATTTGGTGCAGTTATAGATTGCATATAGATCACGGTTTTGGGACCATAAAAAATAATAATTTTATATTTTAGGGGTGGCTCTCCATACATGTGAAGTGGGGATGAAAAATATTTTTTCACTCTACCCCATCGTGTGGGGTAACGTAGAATAGGTCTTTTAAAATAAAGGCAAGGTTTCATACGTTACTTTTTTATAAAGTTGACCATTTTCGAGTAATCGGCCCCCAAATTAGTGTATTTCCATGCTGATAGATCATACTAAAAACTCTTTAGGAAAATTATTGTGAACCAAATCGGACAGTAACTTTTAGAGTAATTAAAAAAAAACATATTACGCGTCTGTAGTTACGGAACCCTCCTTAGACATGTCCTGACATGCTCTTGGTTAGGTTAGTTTTAGACAGTCGTGGACATACCGTATGCTTGTATGTAATGCAATCAAATCGAATGCTAACTATTTATTTGTAATCTGTTTGTCTTTCTTTAATCTGTGCTCATACAAAACACTTTCCCCGCGAACCCAAGGAGTATAAATCCACTCGTCAGCGCTTGACACATCTCTACGAACCGCCAAAGCTCCGTAATCTACAGGCCCCTCCACACGCGCCATTACGCAAGAATTAACACCAAGCTAGTTTATTTTCAGTTTGACTTATGTTCGCCACATTTAATTTATAACCCGTAATGACTTTAATGCTTTTAGACAGATTGATATAAAAACGCACAAATTAGTGAATACGTACGTTTATTTATCGTCAGTCCCCATTACCGGCAAATGCCGTTTTTACACGTCAAATGAAGTGATCACACTCCAACAATCGATTGCGATTATGAAATACAAGAATTTATAACACTTTAATAAATGTCCATAAAATAATAATAACCTAACATTAGTGCGTGTAGTGCGATTCAAATGAGAATAGGATCGAGTCGGCGGCGCCATGTTGTTTCGAATTTATTACTATTTAACTTTTTTATTTAAATTATGTAAATCGCACTTATTAAGTGATTATGACGGAAAAGGTCATTGACGTTCCTATTCTCATATGAAACGCATTATAGAAGACATAATAATATATACACTAGATACCTAGATGTTAAACCTAAAAATTGTGTGTATTATATTTTATTACCCCGCACTTTATAACATCCCTTAGATCTAATTGATTTTGTGTCTATTTACTTTCTGCATTATTCGCTTTATCGTCTTATCGAGCTTAAATAATGCAAAACTTCTGAATATAATTTGGTTTGCTTCATTAACCCTTCCGAAAATTAATTTACTAGACATTCTACACCCCTGGCGACGCAAAAAAAAAGGTTACAAGGAAAAGGTGTTGTGTTGTCAATTTTAGCGCGTCACATTTCAGCGGCGGACGCGCAGACTGACATGAAAGGAGCTATTTCAGTACTCTTTGAACTTGTTTGTTTGTTTCTGCGACTTTTAGTGGGGAACGTTCTCCACTAATGACATTGATTTTACGAAATAATAAAACTTAATGATGATGTATGTTATAGAGTAGACTATATTTTATACATACGTACAGAGAAACAGAATTCATAGAATCGAACGATTCAAATCGATTCAAAATTTAAAATTAAACAATTTTAATTCAACGGCCCACAATTTTTCCACATAGTAATGGATACACCGTATGCTTGTAGTAGTGCAATCAAATCGAAAGCTAACTATGTAGCTGTTTATCTTTAACTGTGGTGTGGTTAAGTTTTTATTAAAGTGGTGAATCAAGAAAATGTTTTTCATCGTAAATCAAGTTTGATCTAAACTTTTACACTAGCCATACATGTAACAGCCATACATGTAATAGCCATACATGTAACATTGCACAGGTTTGCCTGTCAGGTAAGCTTAAGTATATTATGGAATCTGTACAGGTAGACTTGTCAGGTATTCCGTTACCGGTATTGATAGAATTAGACGTCTGTTGTAATTGTAGCAAGATGTATAGCCGACAACCCAAAGATTATATTATACTCAAAGCGATAACCAATCAATAATTTTGATGTTCTATGGTTTGACATCCACGAGAAATACTAGAGTGTAGCAAACAACACATAGACATAGTTGAATTAAATTTAGTTACGGTCGAGTTTATTTGTCTTTTTCACAGAAAACATGGTAAGTAATAATAATTATTGAAGTTATAACTTCAAACTTGAATAATAAAACCAGATTGATTGGCACTCAATTACCATAATTTGAACGGTTTTTGACATTCATTTATTGAATTTGATATTTTATTCAAGATCCACTTCACTGAAACGAACCTTCCGGAATAAATCAAACGAATCGAGAAATAGAAATCCCGCCATTGAAGCAACGATATTTTAAAATCGAAAATACATCTCCACACGGTAAATCTATTATAACCGTAAATATTGCGACAGAAGGTAGAAGAGAATCGACACGTAATTAAGTCGGTTAAAAAGTACGAATCGAACAGTAGCAAGACTTCTTAACTATCGGTAAAATATTCCTACGTAGATTTTTCGGTAGAACACAACAATTAGTAGGTACTTTATTTTTTTAATTATATAAGTATGTAAGCAAACCGATGTCATGGGATACTCATCCCAACTTACCTGTCCGGTAGTTGTGGTATAGTATACGGGTACCTATATTTCCTTTTTCCCACTCTAACTTACCAATGTTCCTTTCTACACAACCTATCCTTCCCTTTCCCTATTCCTACCCTCTCCGCAAATTCGTGGAAACGCAATGGATAATCATAAAAATAATTTAATTATCCAAAATGGCGGCGATGTGGTTCGCCACCCATCACGTCTCGTTCTCGCGGAGGCGAAAAGTAGCCCTCCATGGGCCACTTTTCGCCTCCGAACCGGCCGCTTCGCTACGTTGAATATAAGAGGAGGAATGGATGGTAAGAATGAAAGTGGACGAAGCGAAACAAGTGTGTAAGGATCGTAGCAAGTGGAAAGAAGTGGTCTCTGCCTACCCCAACGGGAAAGAGGCGGTCTTTGCCTACCCCTACGGGAAAGAGGCGTGATTACACTACGGCCGCTGTATCTTGACGGGTCTGACTGGTCATAGGCTCTGCGAACTTTAGCGCATGTACAACTCGTGAAGAAAACTATTATTGTATTTTTTTTATATACCTATGCCCTAATAAAATTTACCTTATACAGTTGACCAATTAGTACAAATAAAATAAATACGAAAACACTTAAAAACAGTTAATGCGCAACCTTCTGCGCGAAGTTCAGACTCGCCAAGATACATCGGCCGTATTGTATATATAATATGTATGTATGTAAGCAAACCAAGTTACGAGTACATTTTAAAAGGTTTTGAATAAGAATTTTAAAAGCTCTCCATAATAAAATCTGTCTTATACGAGGGCTTACCCTCCCTTACTTTCCTAAGACGTGTCTTTCTCTATAATAAATCTTCGCGAGTCTACCGATCGACAATCAATGTTCGAAAATGTAGAGTTCGGGTAAACGTTCCCGTGATGGTACGTGCCTGGAATGGTACGTACTCAACCGGGAACGTGCCCGGAATGGTACGTCCTCGGCCGGGAACACGTGATCGTCACGTCGTAATCCGACCGATTGTTGGCTTATACGTGGAAAGACTACGTTTCCTGTGGATACATTTTGTTACTATTGGTGGTCTTTTCTGGTAACTGATTAGTAATGGGTGCGAAAAAGTTTGATTCACGGAATATTTCTAATTAATTTCCGTTAATAAAATTACAATCGATTTCCGCAAAGTAACGATTAGCTATCGAAAAGTTTCATCGCGATTGACTGAGTCATTCGATATATGAAGCTAATTATTCTGTTATTATTCTTTCAATATTCAATATTTCGTGTGTTGGTGTAAAATAACGAAAATCTGAAGAAGTTAGTTACTAGCTGTACAAATTCTGGTGAATTTGATTATTCCACATTCAATCAAAAATGGATTGAATTTTCTTTGTGTCCGGCTGTTTCTTTGACCGATTGGCCTAATTTTGATCTTGAAATAATTGTGGAAGTCCAGGGATGGTTTAGATGGTGATAAATATTGGAATAATTAATTGAAAATACTAAAAAGTACTAAGGTGTAAGTGTAGTTATTTATTTATTTCAGTTCATAGTCAAAACATGATAACGTATTTCGAATCCTTCTAGTATTAAAAAAATAGTAACTGAGAAATAGAAAATAGAAACATAGAGCTTTAAGTATTCATTAAAGCTTTTACTTAAAAAGCAACCATTTTCTGTGCTGCCGCCTGCCACTTTACGATCGGCGAGGTTAAAAATCATTTCTCACTTTAAGCACTTTTAACTGTTAAGATTGATGTGGCTATTAAACTAATACACACTTACGTGTGCTTACTGCTTACATCCAATTAGGTCATGAGAAACACACACAGGCATAGGCGGATGTTTATAACGCGACAGGCAGATCAAACGCGCCGCCTTACATCTCACCGACTTATAAATTCATTTAGAGGTTATTTTTATTAGCAATAGTTCAGTTTAATGTACATTTTGCTAGAGCATTTAACACGTGTTAGCACACAACACCACATTTAAACGAAGGAGATGTTTGAAGTATTAACATCGTCGGGTCTCCCGTCTGAGTTTCAGCCTCTCTGAAATTTTTACACAATTTGCCGCGATAATCGCGAAAATCGATGGTGTCAACTGACAAACAAAAAATTAAATCGACTTTACATAGACTAGGTATGGAACAATTAAGTGACTAGTGACTACATAAATTATTACCTTCTAAACAGAGGCGTATATATTATAGACGAGGTATGATAAGGCAAAAAGTTTCCAGTTAAATGACCCAGCTTTTGAGACTTTTGGGGACATTTTGACATTTGAATATGGTAAAAACCAAGATGGCGTAACTTTTATTGTATCTTGAGTTTTGAAATCTTTGCTTCTAACGGTGTACAGAGGAAATTTCTACTTTCACCCTAGAAAATGTAACCTTTCTTGTACAGTCCACATTAATGCATTCCCACGCAACCAGTAATTAACGTAAGGACACGTAGGCACAATTGTCCTACGTGACGCGACCCCTCCACACCCCGACACCCTCCTTCCCCCGATGACACCCGACGACACCCGACGACACCCGATAGACACCTGGTAGACATAGCGACGGGTTTCCCACCATATACAATCAATTACAGTTGACACCGAAACATAATGGCTTGAGAGACATTACACATTTTCCCGCATATTTCATTATTTCACTGGCTTGGTAGTTGGTACCATTCATCATTAAAAGAGATGTTTGATTTTGGGCCTGTTCTATGTACGGTCGAAGTCAGATCCGGTGTACCACTTTTCGAACTTATTACTTGGCAATAAGGTCGAAAAGTGGTACACCGGATCTGACCTCGACCGTACACTACATAGGTAAATATGAAAAAATATGGGAATATCATAAAAATACGAAAAAATTAATTTGAAGAATGCGTACAAAAATGATCATTTGAAGAGTTTTTTGTTGCGAGAACACTATTTTTAGGGCGGCCATGACAGTTGTTTTGACTTGACTTTCGACGTAGTAGACAGTTTTACGAAGAGACGTCGTCTTGAATGTCATACGTCTTTCTTTGTCAAAAGTCATGTCATTGACAAAATGACATTCTTCAGTTAATTCTGATCTGATCCGCCATGTTTTATTTTACTTTGTGTTGCTCTCCTTGACGAAGTTAATTTAAATGTACATGGAAACGAAGTGAAATTAAACAGAATAAAGAATAGGAAACGGTTACTATATTATGTAGCTATATTTACATATACTGTACATAGGGCTGGCCCAGGCCTCATACATTTCTTGAACATCTCTTTTTATGGAATAAGATTGGTAAACGAACATCCCACCAAAAACATTCTGTAAAAAACTAGCCAAGTCTCGATAGAGCTGCTCGTTTATCTCTAAAAAGTAGTGAAATCTAGACAAAGTCGTTCCAAGTCTAAGGTTCCTTACTGCGATTTCTTTATTATTATAGTTGATGTCGTGTGACTTGGCCGTTGAACATTCTTTATACGTTAGTGGGTACAAGTCAATTTTGTTTACACGTAATGTATATCTGTTGTAACTACCTATGTTTGTTAAGCGAGATAATAGCCCATACTGGTATTGGTAATTGGATGCTAGTGTCTCATTTTAGGCTGTTGTTGATTGTAGAACACATATATTGGAGCAGTGGTGTCATGGAGCCCCTTTTGTACCCTTGTGTACCCTTCAACGGCCAAGTCACACAACATCAACTATAATAATAAAGAAATCGCAGTAAGGAACCTTAGACTTGGAACGACTTTGTCTAGATTTCACTACTTTTTAGAGATAAAGGAGCAGCTCTATCGAGACTTGGCTAGTTTTTTACAGAATGTTTTTGGTGGGATTTCACTTCTTTTTGTAGAAACGTTGATATTGATTTATTTTACTAGATTTTAGTGTAATTTGTTTATTTAATTTGTGTAATGTTCGAGTAGAATAAAGTTAATCGTTCGACTATTTCTTCTTGTAAACTTGTAAGTATAAGTATAAAAGCCAGTCTAGTCTTATCCAGAGTTTTCCTTTAATTTTATTTATATGCGTATCAAAAGCAGAAGGGGAGGCATTCGTCCAGCAGTGGGACGCTACGGGCTAGATTTAATTAGAAGATATGTCCCACTTCGCTAGGTTTTTGCAATAACAGTCGATTTTTTTATGTTTAAATTTCTGCGTTCTGGTCTTATCCAGAGCTCCTCAAATAGGGACCTGAAAATGCGGCGAAATGGTTCCAGTAAAGAATCGTACGGCAGTGTTTGCTTCGCGTTCGACTTGGCGGGGGCACTGCCGTGCCCCCAGATCGACGTTCTGGTCTTATCCAGAGGTTCTCAAATAGGGACCTGAAAATGCGGCGAAATGGTTCCACTAAAGAATGGTACGGCAGTATTTGCTTCGCGCTCGACTTGTCGGGGGCACTGCCGTGCCCCCAGATCGACGTTCTGGTCTTATCCAGAGGTTCTCAAATAGGGGCGTGAAAATGCGGCGAAATGGTTCCAGTAAAGAATGGTACGGCAGTGTTTGCTTCGCGCTCGACTTGGCGGGGGCACTGCCGTGCCCCCAGATCGACGTTCTGGTCTTATCTAGAGGTTCTCAAATAGGGGCCTGAAAATGCGGCAAAATGGTTCTAGTAAAGAATGGTACGGCAGTGTTTGCTTCGCACTCGACTTGGCGGGGGCACTGCCGTGCCCCCAAATCGACGTTCTGGTCTTATCTAGAGGTTCTCAAATAGGGGCCTGAAAATGCGGCGAAATGGTTCCAGTAAAGAATGGTACGGCAGTGTTTGCTTCGCGCTCGACTTGGCGGGGGCACTGCCGTGCCCCCAGATCGACGTTCTGGTCTTATCTAGAGGTTCTCAAATAGGGGCCTGAAAATGCGGCGAAATGGTTCCAGTAAAGAATGGTACGGCAGTGTTTGCTTCGCGCTCGACTTGGCAGGGGCACTGCCGTGCCCCCAGATCGATTATCCTAGTTTTTATAGTTTTCCCTTTATGTGGCCATTAAACCCCAACTCTGTACCAAATTTCAGCTCTCTAAGTTTATGGGAAGTACTAGTTCTATTTTGATGATCATGAGTGAGTGAGTGAGTGAGTGAGTGTCGAAAATGCGAAACTTTGCTTTCGCTTAACTTCGGAACTAAATGACCTACAGACTTGAAATTTTGGATTTTAAGTACGTGATTATAGCTTATTGGATGACGAAAATTTCTGCGTTCTGGTCTTATCCAGAGGTTCTCAAATAGGGGCCTGAAAATGCGGCGAAATGGTTCCAGTAAAGGATGGTACGGCAGTGTTTGCTTCGCGCTCGACTTGGCGGGAGCACTGCCGTGCCCCCAGATACGGCTCATCTGAGGAGTAACTACCGCTAAAACGAACCCGCATCATAAGAGAAGTTACAAATGAGAGCCTTTATTTTAAAGTTAGTAACCCCACCCTTGGTTATCACAATGTTTTGTGTAACACAACAAAAGCGTAATTTCAATAAATAATTAAATCAGACTTCAAAGCGTAATTTATCTCATTCTATCTTTTTAATATAATTCATATATAATATGATTCTATGAGTAATAATGACTAGAGATGTGCCAAGAGTTACGTCGAGTTGAAATTCGGGTAGCTCGGAATTCAACTTCAAGTTATACAATCGATTAGAAAGAAAATGATTGTATGATTTGTTACAAATAACTTTTTTTTACATCGTAGGTAAGATTTAAATAAGAAGATTTAAACAGGATGTTTGGTAGAACGTTAGATACCTACCTACATATCATTATATGGATATCCGGGGATGTTATAATATGAATATTAACCGATTATAATATTATGATCAATGTATGACCGATACTGGACCGTTTATGAGATATTCAGCATTTTGTATTTTATTCAAAATTGAGTGACTCGAAAATGCATTTTAATCATTAAGGCGCTGTGATTAGTCAACTATGAAGTATTCGAGGGGGTGAAGGAGATGAGTGGGGGACGTGCCGCCCCCGTTACTGCGGGGGACTTCATGCGAAATACGTCAAAGTGATGTGTATATAATGTATAAAAGCGTAATTTCGATGAAATTGTAATGTGCTTCATAGCCTAACGGTATCTTGCCCGCCTAAAGCAAAGCGTAGCGTTTAGGTTCAAATCTCATTACAATTTAATATATTTCAAAATGTCTATTTTCTGTCTAGGTCGATTATAAAAAGTCTAATTCCTAATTTTGTGCCAAATTTAGCCATTGCGATTCGAGAAAGTTAAGTTTTTTAGTAAGTAGTTAAAGGGTAAAAAAAAATCTAAAAAAAAAGCTCAATTAAGTCACTGAACTCCTAAACGGCTGTACCGATATTAAGTAATGAAAAATTTTGTGTGTCTTCAGGTTGATTCGAGAATGGTTTAGATTTGCAATCGGACCTGGTAGGTGGCGCTGCTGTCAGTAGTCAGTACGTCAACAAATTTAATTCTAAGGCGGTACGAAGTTTGCCGGGATAGCTAGTATTATTATAATATGCAGTCGAAGTACTGCGGAGTGCGGAATACGCACACTACAACATGTAACACATTACACAGTACACTTTATGACATCACACACATTGACGTTTCTTCCTAGGACGACATTTCATAATTTTATATATTTCGCATTTTTCAGCGGTTACAAAATCTAAACTTGCTTTTGCCTGCAACTTCGTTCGCGTAGCACAAAGCTAAATTTTATCGACTGATTTTATACAATACATAAATACACAATAAAATTCAATATCAAATATTCCCACTCTACATACATGAAACTTCGGCTATCTGACAGCAAAAAAAAATACAATTTCAAATAAGTACCTAGTTTCTGACATTTGTGGTTTAACCAAATAGTCTCTTCGGCTACATCATATTAATTGTAAATATTGTTTTATTTAATCTATTACTAATATAATACAGAGAGAAGGTTTATTTGTTTGTATGTTTGTTTGTTTGCATTGAATAGGCTCCGAAACTACTGGAATGATTTTGATGAAATTTAGGACAGATATAGAATAGACAACGGGGAAGCACATAGGCATACTTTTTATTGCCGAAAAATGTACGGTTCCATCGAGATTTCCTTTTGCGCGCATGAAGTCGCGGGCAACACCTAGTCTAAATATATAAAAGGCAAACCTGACTGACTCATCTATCAAAGCACAACCGAAACTACTGAACAGATGTTGCTAAAATTTGGCACAGATAGTTGTAATGACGTAGGCATCCGCTAAGAAAGGATTTTTGAAAATTTGCTCCCTACGGGTGTAACAAAGGGGTTAAAATTTTGTATGGAAACCGAACTTTACGCGGATGAAGTCGCGGGCAAATGCTAGTAAAAAATAAACGTAGATTACTGAATACTTATTTAGTAATCTACGTTTATTTTTTACTAGCTTTTGCCCATGTACTTACATGTTCCTAATATCTGCTCATGGTGATTAGAATTAGAATTGATTATAATAATTGATAAATTATATGTATAAACTTTACAAACCAACAGAATAATATTTAGGTATATATATATTTACTTATTCTGTTGTCAATCAATGTTGTCAATTTTGAATCAAATATGTTTTTTCTTTCGTCGTGTAATAAATTATATCAATAATTTCGATTACTTTACGTCAGTCTGACTGGCAGCTCGGTTTGCGTATCGACGTTTGATTTTTGGTGGTAAGTTCAAATCCCGGTAAGATAAATATTATTTTTGTGATTCTTATAATGTCTTTGTTTTTCTTTAATATTTTTTTATTTATTTTTTATTAATTTTTATCGTTGTACTAAAACCTATTTTTTATCGTTGTACTAAACCTAGTACCTACTTATAAAGAGTTTTTGTACCTCCATCTTAAAACTTTGGACTAAAAATTTGGACATTCATCGAATACAATCTTTTCATATTTTATATAATATAATCTACACTAATATTAACAACAACTTAAAGTAACTAATAATAAAATAAGTACATAATTAACCATATACTTTTATTACTGCGAAAACAAGCATCGCTCGGAGTTTTATAGTGCGACAAAAAAAAAGAAAAAAAAAATCGTCTGACCGGGATTCGAACCCGAGACCAATTGGTCGCAACAACGCAAAAAGCCAAAGGGCTACCAAGCGTCTTACGTACGATAGCGAAATTACGTATATATTATAAGTATTACACGACGAAAGAAAAACTAATATTTACCCCCGACTTGACCTTTATGCAGACGACATAAAGGTCCATTCGGGGGTAAAATAAATTTGAACGGACTTTCAACAATAAATTCGAATAATTTTTGAGCAGAAAAGAGGGGAAAAATTTGACATACGTCTCATTAGCAAGAGGCCTAAGCCGGTACTGTCTTATTCAATAGATATGAAAGAGAAGGAATGACAGGTCGCCATTTCGCGATGTTTCATTCGACTCGTACGAATTATTTATCATTGAAATAAATTAATACTAACAAATATCACATTCTATACGAAAAATCAAAACAACAATTCCCTTCCTTTTATTATATTTTACGAAACTGCAAATAATTTTCTCATTTCTGTTCACAAATAATACAGTTACAACTCCAAGAATTTCTATTTTAATGGTAACTTTATGATTTTTTTTTATCGAGAAATTTTACAGATAACGTGTTTTGAAAATGAAGGTCCCCTAGCAAATATGATCAAAATTAACATATATTTTTTTGCTGCACTAAAATGTATCCATTCGTCTCAAAAAATTTTTGAAAGAAGCGTATTTCTAGGGTAAGAGCGCCTTAAGTTGTGCTTGTAATAAGAGAAATAATAATTGTATGAATTAATCTAAGTACAAATGAAAAATATGTATTAATCTATTACTATTTATGGCATAACTTATAAAACAACAGCGTCTAGTATAATCTTAATTGCACTTTGAAGCTACCGCTGGATTAAAAATCCCAAACCCGAGTAAGGGAGAATTCAACTTTGAACTCGAACTTAGCACAACTCGAGTTAACTCGAGTAAGTCGAGTTGACACATCTCTAGTAATGAGATAAATACACTCAGGGCGGTATTCTTGGTCGATTCTTATTTCTAAGTTCGCCTTATAGACATTCTTAAGGTGACATTTCGATTCACAGTTTGTAACTTAAGCATTGTCTTAAGTATTATTTCATACAAATAAGGCGGACTTATTCGAAAACTCTTAAGTCTTTTCTTAAGCAACGACCAAGAATACCGCCCTCAGATTAAAAGAACTACCTACTTGAGTAGTCTGGCAAAAATGTTTAGATACTATGTAATACAGTCTTAGGACGTCATATTGAACTTATGATTTTATACCATATCAGTCATATTATCACACATGGTTTACAAGACGTCTGCACTGTAAACATTAAAGTTAGTAAACATGATAAACTGTGAAAACAGCTTCTGTATCATCATATCACTTATTATACTATGTTTTAAAACGAATACCTAACGTTTTTGGATAGTGACAATTTTTGGCTTTAGTTTGTGCCGTAGAGGATGCATACTATTTGTGCTATACTTTTTATTCGTCTATACTAAATACTAATATAAGAAAGGGAAAAAAATTGTTTGTATTGAATAGGCTCCGAAACTACTGGACCGATTTTGATGTTTAGTACAGATGTTGAGTAGACCACGGGGAAGGACACGCTACTTTTTATGGCAGAAAAATGAATGGTTTCTGCGAAACACGGGAAACTGTGGGAGAGCCACGCTTCGGCATGAATGGGCCGGCTCGACCGGGTAAATACCACGACCTCACAGAAAACCGGCGTGAAATAACGCTTGCGTTGTGTTTCGCCGAGTGAGTGAGGTTACCGGAGGCCCATGGGAGGGATTGGGGATTTTAAGGATCAGGAACGCAAGTCGCAGCACCAGAGGAGTTACATGTGTAACTCCTCTGGTGCTGCGACTGTCCATGGGCGGCGGTAATCGCTTACCATCAGGCGATCCGTCTGCTCGTTTCCTGATTCATTACATAAAAAAAAAAAAAAAAAAAACTTTTGCGCGCACGAAGTCGCGGGCAACATCTAGTAGTCAGTATGTTACAAGCTATATATAATACTTATTATTCATCAGTCTGAGTATAAAATATCAAAGACGAGGCATATTGAGGCAAAACGTGTCTCCAGTTAAATGGCCCCACTTTTGCGATTGTTAGGGCCATTTTGAATCTTAAACATCAGCTTAAGATGACGTTACATTTATTTTCATCTGAGTTCTGACAGATGACAGTTGACACCGCTGCACGCGGGAGTAACATTTTTAATTTATTTATCTTGGGATTTCTATCCCATGACTTTATGGGAGCTATTAACGCCATTTTGTTTTGTTAAATGTCACGTGCCGGGTGACGGGTTGCCACACTCATAATCTCCACAATATTAAATGAGGCAGTCAAGTTAATATTATAGTCGCTTACGTTATTCGTGCTGCCGTATAATTATTTTGAAAACAAAAGAGAATTTATTCGGATTTAATTATGATACCACAATAATTACAGATTAATAATTAAGGCTAACTGAAAAATTATTTAATTAATAGTAGGCATTAATTTCATTAGCATTTTTTCAACCCTAATTAATAATTAAAGCTTCAAAACAAAAGCTTTAATTGTAGAGTTGTACCTAAAGTAGGTAACTACTAACTCTATTTTTTATCTATACTATAATTTGTTTATTTGTTTAAACGCGCTAATCTCAGGATCTACTAGTTCGAATTGAATTTTTTTTTGTGTTAGATAGTCTATTTATCGAGGAAGGCTTTAGGGTATATAACATTACGCTGTGACCAATAGGAGCGAAGAATCAGGGGAATATGTGAAAAAAACGGGAAGAATTATTCATATTTGAGGGCTTCTGTTGCGTGCGCTGCGTAAACGGTTAAAGTTACCCAAAAAAATATTAAAATTATTCCTCTTTAAATGATTTTAAAAAATGTCCGTGACAGCATATGTCTATCTTTTAAGATTGACTCGCTATAACCTTTGTATGGTACGTAATCAAATTTGGTCGAAATTAATAGATTATTACTTATCGCGCCATCAGTTGACGCGGACGAAGTCGCGGGCAATAGCAACAGCAACAGCATCAATATAAAATCCAACAATATTTTCTATGTTACATTATAAAACATGAAAATAACGTATTTTATGTGTGGTGACGAACTGCACATACGAATAATATTATGACAAGCACATAAAGTAACATAAAACTAATCCAACACAAAAAAGTCTCATAAAAGTTGTGTTTATAAAAAGTTCATTAAATCAATGGAGTTTTGACAAAATGTTGTCATTCCGACGGCGTCTGCGGCAGGAAGTGAGGACGAAATTAAATACGACTTTCAAGTCGCGGCTCCGCTTACTTGTGACGAGCTTTCCGATTAGGAATGACATTGACAATAAAGACATTCGAAAAAAAAAGAAAAGATAAATTCGAATTTTGAAATTGTCAGCCATACTTATTTCTTTTATGCTAGTATTTTTAACAGAATGAGTAGTCGGATCGCCTCATCGTAAGTAGCGCATATTTACTACCCGCAACACCAGAGGAGTAAAAATTGCGTTGCGGGTCTTGCCTGATACCACAGAGTAACTTACATAATATACACGCTGATCTATGTTTTATACACACCGTGAGAAATCCATGGTATGTATAAAACACGTTATGATCCCACGCACAGTACTCTTTCGGGATAAAAAGTAGCTATGTCCATTAACATTAATCCAGAGCCTAAACTAGGTACTACCATGCCAGATTTCATCGAAATCCGTTCAGTAGTTTTTGCGTGAAAGAGAAACAAACATCCATCCATCCATCCTCACAAACTTTCACATTTTAATAGTAGTAGGATAGACAACCTCAAAAATTGTGTTGGAAGTTCGACTCTACGCGTACTCTACCAAACTAAGAGTCATCATCAAAGACTCACAATAACAATAAATAAAAACCTCTAAAGAACCAAAGTCAAATGGCCACAATAAAAATATTCGTGGAAGCAATAAATATCATTAATTAGTCAATTTGAACGAAACTGAACACTGAAACGGAGATATTTCGTGACTAACTTTCTGTGCTTTCTACGTTACGTTCCCTTGGTCTCGGGTTCGAAGCCCTTGTAGAAGAAAGGGTTAATATGGATATACGAATTGTCAAATGTAATTATCATAATTTTTCTGATATAACATTCAATAATAATCTACTTAATAAAAATATAATCTACTTTATAGATTTCAGAGTGCTTCAAGTGATTTCAGGTAGTGTAACAGGTACATACCTACCTGGATGCGTGTTACATACATTATAGACGAGGCATGTTGAGGCAAAAAGTGTCTCCAGTTAAATGGTCCCACTTTTGAAAATTTTGACATTTGAAGTATGGTGAAAACTAGATGACTGACATTTAAAGTATGGTGAAAACCAAGAAGGCGCAACTTTTTGTTGTATGAAGATTCGTTCTGTCAAATGACGTACATTTGACAGAACGAATACTATCTTGAGTTTTGAAATCTTTGGGTATACCTAATTACCACAAGTTGTAGCTAACTTTGCACAAATTGTCAGTAGCTACTAGCTACCTACGGAATACTAACTACGGAGTCAGATTGTCGTGGTGTGAAGCGTTTATCTGGCATCTGGACGTGCGACAGCCGGCATACCGAGTGTTCGGTGAAGCACCGCCGCCATGTCGGTATGTTCGTCAGTCGTCACTATTATTAGGTACATGTCTTTATTAATTCAAAAGGTCAGCTATAGATTCTGCAGATAGTTGATACCAATAAAATTAATAAGAGATTTCGGGTTATTGCTGCAAAAAAATTAAAGAAGAACAAGGAAAGTCTTAAACATTCGGTCAAATATTATTTAATTGAACTCATAAACATTATAATATTTAATTTTCTGAGAGAATTGTTATTTTATTAATAAGTAGCCTTTTTTGCGCGATCTTTTCACCCCTTTAGGGGACGAATTACTAAAAACTAAAAATATTTAGTTACCTACCTAATCAATAATTTATATTAGGTTGGGGAAAAAGTTTCTTCGCATTTTATATAAAAATTCAAAAGGTTTTTTTATAAAGTTTATTTACAAGTGACTAAAGTATATAGGTGCCATTTTGTTCGATAACTTTTTGCCATCTTGTTGGTAGGTACATGATCCCATTGCTATAAAATTTTTGGGGCTTCTGATGAAAAAACTGCAACAAGTGGTTTTGGCAGTCCTCTTGTGATGTCAACCTGACACTGCCTAAGGAATTCTGCAGCGACCGAAACAGGTGGAAATCTGAAGGTGCAAGGTCAGGACTATACGGCGGATGCATTAACACCTCCCAGCCAAACTCCCGTAATTTTTTCTGAATGGCTAAAGATGTGTGAGGTCTAGCGTTATCATGGTGAAAAACCACACCCCTTCTGTTGATTAATTCCGGCCGCTTTCTCTCAACTTCTTGCTTTAATCTCATCAGTTGTTCGCAGTACAGTTCAGAATTGATGGTCCTGCCTGGCGGTAACAGCTCATAATGAATAATGCCCTTCCAATCCCACCACACACACAGCATCACCTTGTTGCGAGTTAACCCGGGTTTCGCCACAGTCTGTGAAGCCTGACCGGCCTTTGACCACGATCTTTTTCGCACGTTATTGTCGTACGTGATCCACTTTTCATCACCAGTTATCAGCTTCTTCAAAAATGGTTCGGTTTCATTACGTCGTAATAAAGAATCACAAATGAGTACACGGTTCATTAGGTTTCTTTCAGTGAGCTCATGAGGCACCCAAATATCGAGCTTTTTTGTGTACCCAGCTTTTTTCAAATGCGCCAAAACCGTTTTGTGGTCAATCCCCAGTTCTTCAGCTACATCGTAACTACTAATATGCCGATCTTGCTCCACTTTTTCAAAAATGGCAACAGTTTTGTCCGTAACAGGGCGACCAGAGCGACGTGCATCTTTGATATCAAAATTTCCGGATTGAAAACGCTTAAACCAAATTTGCGCTACTCTCACAGATACTGCATTAGGTCCATAAACATCACAAATTTTTTTCGCGGCTTGTGTTGCATTTTTACCTTTTTTGTAATAAAATTTTAAAATGTATCGAAATTCTTCATAAGAATCACTCATTTTAACAATAAGAAAAACAAATGAAAATCTCAAATTTACCTAATTTGAATTTGGAATTGTCTTCTGTAAAATTAAAACTTTTTAATGATACCAAAATCAGCCAGATACAATTGGTATAGCCCAAGATATTTTATGACAAGTTCATACATACTATAATGCGAAAAGACTTTTTCCCCAACCTATTATTTAATTTTTTTTTTCATACAATCATTCAGCCCTTATTTTACACCCTCAGATGGTTAATTCTAACAAACCTAAAACAGATATTTCAAGAAATGTATTTAAGAGCATACATTTAAATTTTCATCAAAATCAGTGCAGGTTTAAAGATTTTTCACCCCTTTAAGGGTGGAATTTTAAAAAATCCCTTCTTAGTGCGTGTCTTCATTGTAAATTAAAACTAATGTCTTAATTTTGCGGTATATTTTAATTCTACTTAGCAGTTACGACTTACGACTGTGCGAGAAAAATGAGATTTCCCTACTCATTGACTGACATATTATGAGTAGGGAAATCTCATTTTTACTCGACAACGGCGAAGTCAAAAGGAAAGTTAGGCTATAAAGCCTAACTTGACGTAGTCGGGCTATAGTTTTTTTTTATAAAATATTATAACATGTTACATGATAGATAGATATTATAACATGTATAAGTTTATGCTAATGGCGTGTATCCTTGTTGTTTACAGAACATAATTTGAAATGCTTCCCGGAGATTCAGTTTATCCTCTTAATATGTGCGACTGTAGGTATCTAGGACAGTGTTGTTTACAATAACTTTAGTATATAACATTCAATATTGATTATGGTTTAAAATCGTAATAATAATATCATTTACTAAGTACTGTTTGTAAAACTCATGGCATAAAGAGGAATAACATTACTATCATTATACATTCCTACTATTAAAAACAAAATCTTATTAATGTGATATTTGTGAGGATGGATGGATGGATGTTTGATACTCTTTCACGCAAAAACCACTGAACGGATTTAGATGAAATTTGGTACGGTAGTAGTTTAAGCTCTGGATTGACACTGGTTTTTTCCGCGGGCAAAAGCTAGTCATATTATAAATATATGCAAAAGTTTATGGGTATTTATTTTAAGTTCATAAACTATAGCCTGAATAGGGTATTTTCCAAGTTTTTGAAAAGTATGTCAAATTGTTCCTAATACCAAAATACATTAGCAGTTTGAACCATTATTTGTGAATTTCTTTCTTTTCCTTGCAAATTAGCCTAAAAGTTTAAATTAATATTATAGGCGCGAAAACGCTATAATGAGTTGTCATGACGTCACATTCTTGTAACATTGTAACTGTCAAGTGTCAAGTGTCAAATTACACTGAAAATGCCAAATCCCAGAATACCTACTATTTACGTTTTTGAATAAATGTTTTAAGCCTATTAAAAATGCCTTATAAATGGTGCGTAGTGCCAAAATGCACTAATACGTCTATTAAAACACCGGGGAAAATCTTTGTGACCCTACCAAAGAACACTGAAATGCGAAAAAAGTGGCTATTACTCACTGACGCATGACGTTAATGATTCGATGCTGGCTATTCTTTATGGAAATCGGGAAGACGAAGAATAAAAGAAGAAGAAGTACAAGAATATGACGTCACATTCCAATCACGTGCGTTTTTAGTCACGTGGTCAAACGTGAAAAATTCATAATTTTATTTTTGATATTTTATAAAAATCATACATATTTTTGTGTAAGAAGTTAGTTAAATTGCTTTAAATTATTGTTTAGCGATAAAATATCAACAATCTGATGTATATTTTCATCATTCATCATCATAAAAAAGTAGGATAATAATACCCTATTATTATCCTACTTTTTTATTCTGTAAAATTGAATTGTTCCCAAGGGCCTATCCCTTGGAAACAATACAATTAATTATTTTTGCGCCAAGTCTCAACACGTATTACTCAAATATTACCGAAGAAATTCGTATAAAAGCTTTCACAAGCTTAAAGTTTCGATCTCTGCGGTTTTACTTTAGTTTATTAGAGTGTGTGTAGGTTTGCGGCTTTTTCAATCGCTTTTAGCCTGTGATTACAGTATCTAGAACATTCTCTTTCAACTTTGAAAGCATAATGTTAGTTGAAAAAAGGCCTGTGGATCGTATCTGGTGGTTTTCGTAACTGTCGATTAAATAATACGTCTAATATTCTACATCAAACCATATTATGTACGTTTTAGAAAATTGACTAGTTTAAGCTAAAGTAGCTTTTAATGCCTAATTCATAGGTATTCATCTAATTATAAATAAAACCGACCAAGAGCGAGTCATGCTCGCGCACGAAGGGTTCCGTACCATTTTACCAATATTATACAAGTTTAGTTATTCTTTTTTTTTATGTTTTTCAAGTAAGCGCATTTTACAAGTTAGGTTCGCCACTATAACTCATGACCTAACAAAGTTATATAAGCCATTCTTGTTTTCCTTCAAGGTTCATCACAATATGGACTACCGTCATGATTTTTTTCAGATATTTCGAGCCACCAGCCGTTTAGCTTTAGGGCTATTTTAACAAAAAGATCGTTTTAACAACCTTGTAATATTTTTAAAATACCTATCTAAGGATATCGTACGTAAGGGGTATACACGAAAAAAGAAACCGTCCCAACCTTAAGTGTATCTCCGTATCTACACCAAAAAATATTTTTTAAACTTTGTCGGTGTGATAAATACACAATATTATATCCATGCAATGTTTCATCTTTCGAGTACTAACCGTTTGGAAGTTAAGCCGAAGACGGACGGACGGACAGATCTCTAAAAAGGCGTTTTCTATAGTTTTTTTTTATATTATTATTATTTTATAGGAGGTTTAAACACCTTTTAATATACAGCATTTCTGAAAAATGTCAATCGCTTGTGTCGTGGTGCTCGTGAATGCACTTCTGTCCTACGTGATGATCCTACCTGATGCCCCTACCTCGTCCTACGTGATTGTCCTACGGAATGCAAGCTGAGTGATGAGCCATCGAATGCGTGAACAATGTATCAGGAGTGCATAAAAATGTTAGATAAAACAACGATCCGATCAAGTCGGGGGAAGGGATTGATTACTAATTAGATAAATCACCATAAACTAGAAACGAAGCCTTTAGGCTCCCTTCACATTTTGTTAATGGTAGCACAGAATAGATATTAGTTACAACTGATACGTGAGGCTGACCACTGATAGTGAAAAGACCCGTCCAGACTCTTGCCGAGAAGCCTAAATAGTAAATACTGTAGGTTCCAAAGAATTCTTGCGACTTCTCGCCGTAATTCTGGATGATATTATACTTATCTATACTAATATAATAAAGATAATATACTATACTAATATAATAAAGAGGAAAAGTTTGTTTGTTTGCATTGAATAGGCTCTGAAACTACTGGACCGATTTTGATGAAATTTGGCACAGATGTAGAGTAGACCACGGGGAAGGACATAAGCTGCTTTTTATCGCTGAAAAATGTACAGTTCCTGCAAAAATTACTTGCGCGCACAATATCGCGGATCATTAATAATATTATTGCAGACCATGGCTGCCGCGCACCCTGCATTTAAAATAAAGTGTAGCTCACAGAACTAGTTATTATACTGGCATTTGGTTTTTAACCGACTTCCAAAAATAGGAGGCGGTTATTTTCCACACTTTTAAGCAAACATTCTGACGTGAAATTAGTAAAATTATGAGGAGTTATCTTTTAAAATTATATTTACGTTTTAATACGTTGTACGGGAAAACTTTACTTTTGAGGGTAGTACCAGAGCTTAGTGGTATAATTATACCAAGTTTTTGCATGAAGGTGCAACAAACAGCCATCCATACATCCTCACAAACTATCACATTTATAATATTAGTAGGTTAAATAAGTAGTAGGATATTATGTTACGTTACCCAGCCTCCGTGGTTCGATTCCCGCATTGGAACAACAAAAAAATGTTGTTTCCAAGTTTGGTTAGGACAATGCACGCTGATCACCTGATTGTCTGACAAGAAACATGATCCATGCGTCGGATGGGCATGTAAAAAGTCGGACCTGCGCCTCATCTCTCGTCAGTCGTGTCGGTTATACGTCCCATTGGATTACGAGAGTAAAGGAAGAGAGAGTGCTCTTGTGTACCTACTGCGCACACACTTGGGCACTATAAAATTACTCCTGCGTAACTGGCCTGGTGTCAATGGAACCGGCCACCGTCACCGAGATTGGCGGGGAGTTATTATTATTATTATGTTATTATTAATGCACTTTTTCAATACATAAAATGCTATAATATGTAAAAAAACTGTAACTACTTTCTGTGGTAAATGGCATAGGGGTTGGTGTTAGCGGCTAAACTAAAATCATTAGATTGCGAGAATTGTGACATTCCGTTTGATATTGATGTTGGCAATTTCGCTGTCCATTTTCAAATTGTATTAAATTATTTAGCAAAGTGATAGAGCATGTGATAGAGCTATCGGTAAATATTGACATATTTGCCTCTAGCCAGAATTTCCATAATTTTTTTCCCTACACATTCCTCTTTCATCCCTGTTTCGTCCTAAAGATACTATCGTTTTGTAACTCGAGGTTTTTCAGGTACAGTTGAGACAATACTAAATGTTTTAGGGTTTTTAATGCCAACCGGATTTTCGCCGAGAAGTCACGGGCAGTGGCTAGTGCCTCGTCTTCTCGCGCACACGCAGCTACTTCTCACGAGATGGACGACTGACCATGAAGGACTCATGATACCTACCTAGTAATGCCCATGCCCATGTAAAACTATTAACCATTACACTGAAGCAAATGAAATTAAAGGCGGATAAACATATTTAAAGTAGATAAGTATAATTTAAGTTATCTTAGGCCTTTTCATCCGTTAATGGATGATTTAAACATTATTCTCCAAGCGAAGTAACCACACTCGAAATACTGTAGTGTCTGGGACAGTCGGTTTTTAAATATCGTATGGTTTACTCTCTACGGCATTCTCACAACACAGTCAGCCTAGTCCAGAGAAATGACTGGTCAATACGTCTGGGGATAATCATGTGCGGGTTTCCTCACGATGTTTTCCTTCACTGTTAGAGCAGCATGTTCCTACTTGAGATCTGAAAAAGTCTCATTGGTACATGCCACAACCTGGAATTCGAACCTGCACTCTCTCGAGTGCGAACCAAACGGTCTACTCACTAGGCCACGGAGCTATGAAATTTAAATAAGTTATCTAATTACTAAACAATATTATATTCTGTAGTCTACACAAGATGGTTATCGAAAATATGCCACGCATGTGGTATTGGGCCATGATGCTCAAAATATAACCTCTTTGTCCATTGGCTTTGACAGTTGACAAGTCTTGACATGAATTGTAATTATTGGATTGTTTTTTTTTTTTTTTTTTAATTTAAAATATGAATGTTAGATGTATGTACTTATCTTATATTTAATGATTTTCTTTTTAAATAATTTTGTATTAATTATAATTAAGTATATTAAATTCAATTATAATCTTAAAATAAGAAAAACCATTGCAAATATTCCCACGCCCTAAAGGCAGAAATTGTGACCCATATTTTATAATACTCGTAACATCCATGTATTACCAATTTCTTGGAAATAAATAATTCTAATTCTAAACAAAAATGTCTGAATCTTATTATTTCAATATTGCCGCAAGAAAACTTTTAATTTCAGTGTACGAGTAGTACCTATCTGTAGTAGTACTGTACTCGTATATTTGCACAATCGTCATTGCTAATTGCTTTGTTCCAACTTCCAACTGGTATTGTGACAATGATAATAAAAGAGTCAACAGTTGTTAGCAAACTACGTAACAATGTCAATCGAGTTGCAATATAATTGGAAAGGCACTAGATTAGCTCGCAACAAGAGCATACGTAAGTAAGGATGATGATGATGATGACAACTCGTGTTTTTAATTTCCCCAAACGCCGACAAATGTAAATAGCACAACAAAGATGGCGTGGTAAAAAACATGATTTATGAATCGTTACAAGTTTTGGCACGTTCCCTCCCCGAGGTGGGAAGTTCCCGTAATTTGGGAATTCATTCCCGGAACTGGGACTGGGAACGTGGGAAGCTGTGGGAAGTTTACCTTTTCGCAGACACTGCGGCAGGTCCCGGAGGCTTTGGCGCAGCAGGAGGAGATATCTGCAACAAAACGTAACGTTATTTGTTATATGTGTTCTAATGTTGGCTACATGTAATTATGTTACACGAGTTGTTACGTTTTCGTTCACTAATTTACTATAGTGCGATTCAAATGACAATAGGATCGAGTCGGCGCCATATTGTTTCGAATTTAGACTGTTATGATAGTTAAGGTTATGTTTCTAAACATAACCTTAACTATCATAACAGTCTAAATTATAATTGATTACTATTTAACGTTTTTATTTAAATTCGATGCAAGATTATTAATATTTATATGCACATAAGTTTTTTCTGGAAATCGAAAACTAACCGTTTCCGCAGTGTACGCACCGAAAGCTCTCAAAAGGAAAAAAAACGATTTTGAAACATTCTTGAAGTGCTCCGCTCGTATTGAGCTTAGCATGATGTTATATAGCCTAAAAGCCTTCCTCGATAAATGGACTATCCAACAAAAATATTTTTTCAATTCGAACCAGTAGTTCCTGAGATTTGCGCGTTCAAACAAACAAACAAACAAACTCTTCAGCTTTATAATATTAGTATAGATATTAGATTCCACCTCTTTTATTTTATTATTGATACAATCTCTATTTTGTCTACTTTTCAACGCTCGCGCTAGAGAATCAGATCATACATGGTTAGAAGTAACTCGTCGTTAATCTATGACACTAGTGTCTAAGATTTATACCAGATGGCCCCTACAAAATCGTTGTCCCAATTTGAAGACAGTCACGGCAATTAAAATATGACGTTCAACTGAGAGCTACAAAGATTATACTGGGTATGGAATGCATAATATTATTTATTGCTTCATAATTTTGACCATATTTAACTGTAATAATGGGATATAAATTGGATGTAATTCAGTTCAATTTTCGGCCAAAAGAAACCACATCCTAAAAAACTAATAATAATTGTTAGTTTTTACAATAATTGTAAGAGTTGAGTGTTAAAATTAGCATTAACATTATCAATTTTCCAGAACCTCTTCTGGTCATTGTCTTAATTTATTGCACAAAACATTTCCAAAGAAACAAAAAAGAAATGTCAATTCGTACTAGGAAGCTGCCACACAACACATTTATAAACGCGCTAAAAGGCCTCTTTTTAATATTATTTAACTATGCTAAAAGGACTTTCCAGCCAATCGAAGTCTATCTCAAAGACCTTAGCCAAGGACAATTTAAATGGAGCCCTAATCAATACTAATTCAATTCTACGGGGACCAGACTGCTGTCAAACGAAATTACACGGTCCCCTCTACATTTGAATGAAATCAAATTATTATGTAGTACTCTTGTGAGCTGATTACAGACCGTTCGTGAGCCACATACGATCCAGCTCACCATTATCAAACCTCTTTTCACTATTATTTTCAAAAGTCTGTTACTAGAGTGATTTTCTATTCATCGGGTACTATGGGGTACATTTGTAAATTACGTCACACGCAGTGATTTCACGTTAATGAGAATGTGGGAGGGTAATGGGTATCATCACCCGAATGTGACATTGTGTGACGATGAGTTTGAGATCAAAAACTTTGTGACGTCACGGATAAAATGTGTGATGTCACATCGAGAGGAAGGGGTTTAATGTGACAACCTATGACAAAGACGGGGGAGGGTTTAAAAATCCTGAAATTCTTGTGATACATTAATAAATGGAGTATTCTCGTAATTAACCTACACTTTCAATCTATACTAATATTATAAAGCTGAAGAGTTTGTTTGTTTGTTTGTTTGTTTGTTTGAACGCGCTAATCTCAGGAACTACTGGTACGAATTGAAAAATTCTTTTTGTGTTGGATAGTCCACTTATCGAGGAAGGCTTTAGGCTATATAGCATCATGCTAAACTCAATACGAGCGGAGTACCAATCAAGAATGTTACAAAATCGGGGGTCTTTTTTTCCTTTTGAGAGCTTTCGCTACGTACGCTGCGGAAACGGTTAAAGTTTCGCTAAAATGATGTATGGCAGAATTGTTCCCCTTTAAAAGTTCTAAAAAAAAGTCCGCGACAGTATATGTCTATCTTTTAAGGTTGGCTCACTATAACCTTTTTATACTTACCAAATTTGTTCTAAAAGTAAGCATTATTTGTGAAGGTGTTTTCATAAAGATTATATTAATCCTTATCCAAGTAAATACGTTATTCATTACAAGCATTTAATCTAGAAGAAATTTGCCGTTTACATCATTTGATTTCAATGAGTATTTTAGAAGATATCGCAGTAATAAAATAATCATGCGCGCTATAGTAAGGCGCGCGGAGCGGGCGGGCAGCAGTCGTGAGGTGGAAGCGCTTCTTCTACGTAAATGAAGTCGCGGGTAAATTTTAGCGATATCCCAAAGTAACTATTCCACGCGGACGAAGTCGCGGGGAAAAGCTAGTTAATTATAAATGTACTGTTTTTTTTAACATAAACTGACCCAAAGTCGATCTACTACACGTTTGACAATTGACATTCGTAAGCATTTGACGTCTGTTTGACATTCATGAGAAATTTTGCTGTTAAATGAGATCGAGACTGTATCGAAACTGGGCCTTCTAGTCAAGATGCATTCGATAACAAAATGTATGGAATTTGACATATTGCATCGCAAGCGACATGTCACTTATCGATGACGTATGTCAAATCCCATACATTTTTGATTTCGAAGTTCGCCGTCGAAATTATCGAATGTATCTTGACTAGAGGACCTGTAATGTTATTGTGTATCTGAAAAATTCAGAGACCCTGCGCATATCCTTTGAAATATCTTTACACAGATTACCTACATGTTGGTTTGTAACTAGCGGTCCGGCCCTTTTTAACCCCGACGAAAATAGAGGGATATTACAAGTTTGTGCGTGTGTCTGTCCGTCGTAGCTCCCAAACGGTTGAATCGATTTTGATCTAGTTTTTTTTATTTGAAAGCTGACATACCGGGAGTGTTCTTAGCTAATAATTCATCATCATCATCTAATCGTTCACTGCTCTTTTTGTTTATTTATTCATTAGATAATTCTAGGTACTCAGTAATACTCAGTATAGATACTCAATACAGCCTCCGTGGTCTAGCGGTTAGAACATTGGCTCTCGACTTGGAGGTCGTGGGTACGATTCCCGATTGGAACAACAAAAAATGTTATTTCCAAGTTTGGTTAGGACAATGCAGGCTGGTCACCTGATTGTCTGACAAGAAAGATGATCCGTCAGATAGGCATGTAAAAAGACGGATCTGCGCCTAATCTCTCGTCAGTCGTATCGGTTATCTGTCCCACTGGATTACGAGAGTAAAGGAAGAGAGAGTGCTCGTGTGTACTGCGCACACACTTGGGCACTATAAAATTACTCCAGCACTAAGATAATCCTACTCAGTATACTCAATGTAATGTAATATAGAGCATATCCTATTTACATCGACATTGGTTCCGCAGTCGCGTCTAAATCTCTACAAAACGGAGACGGCAAAATGACTAGACGCCTATGTATCCACTTAGCCTATTGATGTTCAGGTGCGGCGCCGCGCTTCGGTGGCGAAATATAGCCCAAGTGATTATATCCTTTGATGTTGTATCTCCAATTCCGCATAGCTGCTTATCTGTGTGCCAGATATCGGCGTGCAGATAACTTCATACGTTAATAGGTATGTAATATAATGTATCTATAATGCGTCAATAATCAAATTAGAATAGGAACGCAAGGTCAATGACCTTTTTCTGTCAAATATCACTTGAAAAGTGCGATTTGGAAAAAACATAGTTACGTACATACATATAATCACGCCTCTTTCCCGTAGGGGTAGGCAGAGACCACTTCTTTGCACTTGCTACGATCCTTACAAAAAAACTTATGTGCATAGGTATAAATATTAATAGTCTTGCATCGAATTTAAATATAAACGTTAAATACTTAGTAATAAATTGTCTAAACATAAATTTAACTAACATTACAGTCTAAATTCGAATAAATATGGCACCGACTCGATCCTATTCTCATTTGAATCGCATTGTACAATCGCTATATACTAAAAGCTCTACACTCCTATGTGGTCTACACTTATTAATTACATCAACTTATATCAACTTGCGTACGAACGAATAAGAATACCTCAGCTACTTTGGACAATAGGTACCTACAAACTCAACTCACTCAAACTCAAACTCAACATTTTTACTGATCGTATGATGGTAAGCGATAACCGACGCCCATGGACACAATCGTAAGTTTCAATAACACCTCTGGGTAAATACTAGTGTCCGACCGAAAGTTCGGTTTCGGTTTCGGCCGAGTTTCGGCCAAAAATCAAGTTTCGGCGGCAGTTTCGGTTTCGGCCAAAAGTGGCCGAAACTTTTGCCGAAACCGAAACTGATTTCGGAAGTTTTCGTGCACGCTCGCCTAACTTCGTTTCTTGCGGCAACGCTTTGACAACGCAACTGAATTTGAAAATATAATTAATATTTTTTTAATATTACATTAAATAAATGATTACAACAAAATTAATATACCGTGTTTCCATTTCATGTCCTAATTAATGCAGAATAATGGATAAAATTCACCAAATTTCAGTATTTTAAGGAATTTTCTACTTGACCACGTGAGTTTCGGTTTCGGTTTCGGCCGAAACTGAAGCCACGGCCGAATATTCGGTTTCAGTTTCGGTTTCGGCCGGAAAACCAGTTTCGGTCGGACTCTATTAAATACCCAACCTTCAGCCTCCTATAACCTCACGCACTCGGGGAAACACAACGCAAGCGTTATTTCACGGCGCTTTTCTGTGGGACCATGGTATTTATCCGGTCGGCTTAGAGTGGGGACAATTTATTTTGAACAATAATATTATAATGTGCTGCCATTTTCGTGAGCCGCGTGGTGTTGAATATTCAGACAATCAAATAACACCGCTTTATATTCTGGCATGTCCATAGACAGTCACGCTCTATATAAATGTCGATGCCAGTAGAGAAATATGGCGCGAAAATAATATTTTGCTATTTATTACACCGGCTGTGTTCCGCATCAAAAAAGCGCTAACAAAAAAGCTTTATTATGTTAGCGGTATTGAAATTAGCAAACGTGTCCTGGCCGATATAATCTTTTTTTTTGTTTAGCGCTAGCAAGCGCTAACAAGCGCTTTTTCCGCAGAACACAACACAGCCAATATCTACCGTCATTTCATATTGTACCTAGCTTTCACCTGCGGCTCCGCCTGCGTAAATACAGTATCCCACGGGAACAGTATACTTATCCTGGACAAAAAGCAGTTTAAACTACTACCATACCAAATTTTATCAAAATTCTTTTAGTAGTTATTGCGTGAGAAAGTTATTAGCATGACAATTCTATCTGCAGTCAAAACCGATCAGATCCATCCGCGGTTTGGTTCGCAGTGTCAAATGCGCGTTCCGAACTATACCGTGTGGAGGGTGCTATTATCTTTAAACCAATACTTCTAGACCTCTAGAGGTATTTCGAGACAGATTTTTATGATAAAATTATCAGTTTCGACTTCCGACCTTAGCTTAATTTCATTTGTCCTTGTAATACCAAAGTTAATTAAAGTAAAATAATTCCTACGCTTCTAATTCAAGTACTAGCATTTATAATTATTTTTTAACAGTAATTTACACAAAATCTAGAATAAATTATAGCATATATACAGAAAGGCGCAGCTTATTCCAAGTTGGAATACCTCCCATTAGTGATTAGAACAGACACATTTCATAACATTAATTACTTAGCGTGATTAAAGCTTATAGCAACTTACTTACCGCTTAAATTATGATATTAAATCTATATAACGGCGGGCTTATTACGTATCTTGCAAAAGCTAAGCAATAGCAAAAATTGCGCAATTTTTGCTCCAACCTAGCAAAAGCAACCTAGCGACAGTACTGCCTCTACCGAACAATCGAGGAACTATAAATTGCAATCAATCGTTCGATCTCTTGACTGCTGTCTAATTTTTCGTATTACGTAGTTATTAAAGTCTTAACTTTTACAGCAAAGCGAAAGCAATCAGCGAACGATTTGAACTGTCAGGTAGCAATATTAAGCGAAAATAAAGGAAAGTGCATTCAAACACAACAGCGAGCGATAGCAATCGATCGCATAGGTAATACGATTTTATTTGACGTTCAGCAATCGATTGCGCGTCTATCACGCGATGACTGCAAGATTTTTGCTAATCGCTATTTTTACGTAATACGGCGGCGGGTCTCAACAGACTTAATTTACACATCGGAGACAGGAGTAGAATATATTATGGCGAAACATTGCAAAACTCGAATGTTTCTAACAACTTCCAATGTTTTGAAACAGACACGAGGTACTATTTTATATACCTAATTAAACTAGATGATAAATATATTGCTAGTGCTTGACTTCCTTGAAATTCATTACAATCTATCGATCTTACTGGTTCATTACAATCTATAGAGTTGTTATATTGACTTTCAATGGATTAATTCATATTACTGCCTAAACAATTTTAGCTGCAGATCCTAATATTATAAATGTGAAAGTATGTGAGGATGGCTGGATGTTTGTTACTCTTTCACGCAAATCTACTGAACGGATTTCGATGAAATTTGGTATGGTAGTAGTTTAGGCTCTTGATTAAAATATAGTCTACTTTTAGTACCGAAAAATGACAGTATTCCCGTGAGATAATATATTTACGCAGGCGGAACTGCGGGCAACAGCTTGCACTAGATATAAGTAGAATGTGGGTTTTGGCACAATATTCCCAAAAAAAGTTGGTTTGATCAAAAGTAAAAATAAAAACATACAGTCTTATAATCTCCTCCTTTTTTGGAAGTCGTTTAAAAAGACTACAGGAATATATTTTACCTAACATTAAATTTTCGTTATTTGCAGAAAAATGAGTTGGTTAATAGATATTTCCGCAGTAGAGTCCAGAATCTAGATGTACCTATTGCTCTTTTTATTTTGAAACCGTAAATTATCCACGAATATAATTATCAGTGATTTAGAAACTTTGTATTTAGTACATCAAAGTGATAACATCAGTCGAAACTCGAAACGAGTTTAGTCGTTTGATACAATATTCGCTGCGATTTCATTTCACCGAAACCCTTTGATCTATTTACAGAAAAAAACAGGTCATTTTCATAACAACATCTGAAAATGTATCTCTACTCTCTACTAGTTTATACTAGCTGTTTCCCACGGCTCCACCCGCGTAAATATACTATCGAGATTCCTCGGGAGCTTTGTACTTTTCCGGGATAAAAGTAAGCTATGTTTTAATCCAGAGCCTAAACTACTACCATACCAAATTTCGTCAAAATCCATTCAGTAGTTTTTACGTGAAACATTAACAAACGTCCATCCATCCTCACAGACTTTCACATCTATAAATTATAATATCGGTAGAAGTAGGAGAGAGGATAACGCGCAGACGAGCTACAAGCAACCGCGACTCCTAACACATTTTCTATAGAATTGTGTATCTAGCCGGTCGCGGGTCGCGGCTTCTTAAAATTTATGAAAATAACTTATCGAAGGCGACCGGTCGCATGTAAATAGTGTTTGTTATTGTAGGAAAAATTTTGTAGGAAAAAAACCTGGAAAAATGCACATATTTTCTTCTGCTCGAACGAAACCGCGCTGGCAACATTGCCGTTAATTCAAAATTATTTCTTGGCTTAAGATTTATCTTAACAGTTAGTCGTCTTATAAGAGTCGCGTTAATTGTAAAGATTAATTATACGCAGCTATATAGAGAATTTCAGTGGGAAAAATTTCAGAATTCAGTCTAGATTTCTAGAGCCTTATTTATTGCTCTATTATATTATATTTTATAGACGAGGCATGTCGAGGCAAAAAGTGTCTATACCTAAATGGCACCAAATATGGGGCTGTTTGGGATCATTTTGGTTTAATTGTACATTTTATTAATTCTCAATAAATAACAATTATAATATAATATCTATAGCTAACTACTTAAAAAAAATAAAAACTATGAAGGTACTAAAATAAAATTAAAACTAGAAAAACTTAAAAAGCTACAATAAAAAGAAATCTCCCAGGTCGTCCCCACCAGGCAGAGTACCTAGAAGGCTCAAAGAGTTTCCCCGCTGGATTACGATACTCACTCTTTGGGCCATAGGTGCCGGCTCTGGGGTCTCGGGTGGCCTCATTTAGGTTTAGTATAAGGTCGCGCAACGAATTAAGATCTTTCAACAAAAGTAGAGGGGGTATGCGCCGAAGTCAGCTTTTGGGTGTGTTTGGCGGTAGCGGGCTCGGGCGGGGAGGTGTGGATGCGCCGAACGTATGCCGAACGTGGCTGCCGGCACGCTATTGGTACGTTTAACGTTAGTAATATATATTATTTGCTATTGGTCACATGCGCGAACGCCCCCTCCACTTTCACTGAGCGCTCATAAACCGTTGCGCGACCTGTATAACGTTTGTCATCTTAACATTTTGACATATTTTGCTTTCCGCTGTCATAATATATTTAGTCGTATGAAATCAAGATGGCATAACTTTTTCTTGTATGAACTGAATTTTTCTGGCAAATGTGCGTCTTAGGCTGTCCTTAATTTTGAAATCTTTGCCTATAATTCTTAAATAGGGTAAATAGTAAAAGGGTAACCACTTAACTAGCGCTTACACTAGTTAAACAATTGTAACTTTTGCTCCTAACAAAAATACCTAATTAAACATTTTAAAAAAATATTAAGAAAACAGTAGACCTAGAGGCCATCGGTGCAAATTCCCGCTAAGCGCTTAAATTTTATCTAAAGCGTCATTTTTGAGCTTATCGAGCTCAAAAATAAAAATGCTTCTAAAATTTTCACTGATAATTTTCTTTCGTCAGACTTTAGTACCTAGTACAAATTACAATTACAATAAATGCTTTACATTTATTGTAATTTGTTACCAGCTGCTCTGTAATATGGTACACATGAAACAATATCATAAGATAGGTACATCGTGACATAAATCTCAGGAAGGATCCCACTTTGCATTGCAAATGCTCAGAAATGTCCCCGGCTTGTTATAATAAGACATTAATCCATGTTTGCTATACACGGGGGATGTTCACTTGATCCTATACAAAAACAAGAGATTTGCTACAGTAGGACAGGTAGGTATCTAATGGTTGTCACAGAGGGCGAAGCAGGGGCGTAGCTACCGCCGTATCTGCCGTATCAATTATACCCCAACGTGCGTAAGCAAAAATTAATAAAAACTTCCCAAATTTCATCTTCATCTTCATTTCATCATCAGCTATAAATTATTTAATAAATCAGTTTGCGGAAAAAAAGGCAAGAAGAATCTATATTTTATTTAAATTGTTTATAAAATGTTTGGAAAAAGTGATGAATTTGGTGCAGATGTAGAGTAGACCACGGGGAAGGAGGCTACTTTTTATTACGGAAAATGTACTGTTTCTGCGAACATCTAGTTAATAATAAGATAGCGCGGGCAACATCTAGTTAATCTATACATATAAAATCCTTTGTCCTGAATGACTGACGGATCAACGCACAGCCTAAACCGCTGATCGTAGAGACCTGAAACTTGCAGGGCTTGCTCTTTGTAATGCGTAGGGATCCGATAAGAAGGGATTTTTCGAAATTCGACTCCTAAGGTGGTGAAAAGGGGGAAAACAGTTTGTATGGGACAACGTGATTCCTTGGTCCAATCTACTTCAAATTTTGCACAAACATTATGTAACAGATTTGATGGAATTTGTGTATCATAGTTTATTGAAATTCGTCCCCTAACGGGAATAAAAAGGGAAAGAAAGTTGTTTGGGAGCGATTTGCTTTAAAGTTGATATAAATACTCCTTAGTGCTTTTGATTTAAAGCTCCCACTCACAAGCGATCGATCGATTTAGTCTTTACAATTTAAACATTTACTGGATTCGTAGTTGCAAGTAAATCGGTTTAGATAAAAATTGAATATAGTCTGAGATCCTAGGACCACCTTACTATACTTTTTATATGAAACTCGTATATATACGCGTAAATTTTGTTCCAACTTTTGACCCCCACTGCAAAAACTAGCTGGTAGGTCTTACATTAATCATTTTGTGTAATAGTTTGTCGTTAGCAATTTACTTTCAAATACGAATTAATTTCCAATTTGATCGAAGCAATCGATAGCCCGTGAGTGGGGAGCTTTATTTTTATTTTGACATAATATATTGTCATCATATTGAAAAATAAATCTGACAAGAATGCGAAAGTTAAATTTGATGAAAATGTCTTTGAAAAACTAGGCACCTAAATATTTGCGATTGCTGCACATAATACTTATTATATTACATACTATTTCAGTAGAATATTTTGAGTGTAGGTATTTAAATAAATTTCTTTCTCTTTTGTTATTATATGTAATATTTAATTTATTTGATTTATGAATGTTTAATACATAGGTTTTTAGTTTTTAACCCAAAACAATGACTTTTAAGATTTTCTTAAAAGATTTTTAATCTGTACGTTTGTGCGCGCTAATCTCAGAAACTGCGGAACGGATTTTTATAAAATTTGTTACCGTAGTAGTTTAGCCCTTGGATAAACACATAGGACTCGCTTTTTATCGCGGAAAATTTTTGGGTACCTAACTACCTGCGGGTTCCACGCGGATAGGAATTAGGATTAAGGATTAAGCAGAGCGCTTATAATTTTGTGTAGGTAATTCAATTCAATCGGTTCATACCTACAAAAAGTTTTATCAATCTAAAAAATAACGTAGTATAAAATGCTATAAAATAACCAGATATTTGAATTGGTCAAAACTTTACCTTTTTTTTTTTTTTTTTGTTTCCGGAGGGGAAAATGCATTACGCATACCACCCAGGCGCAGGGGGCACCCGAGTGGTGATGTGGGACTCCCGTATAGGCTAATGGGACCCACGGTATACCCACTAAAAACCACCCCCCACCTTCCTCCTCGCCGCCTTGTGACGGGGCCACGGGAACGATACACACATCCGCGACCCCGCCGGCGGCAGCCGCCCACAAGCGGCTCCATCCAAGGCCCGAAGGCCCCAGGCGCACCAGATGGTAAGGTGCGCCTCCCTCCTCGGCCTCCACCAGTACTGTAGCAGACTCCCCCCGAGTCTGCTACTAGGAGGCCACGGATACCAGCCTCCACAACCGGTACCCGGTGGCAGATCTGGGCTATGGTTCTGCCACCGACCACACCTCGGACGCAGAGGATAGGGCAAGCGGCGCACCGTAATACCAACTTGCCTCTTCCTCTGCGGCCCCACCAATGCCGTTAACCTTACGGAACGGTCCCGCCAGCTCGCAGGGGGGTAGGGAGAGTAGCACAACACCACCACGCCTCTCCCCCTGCGATCCCTCCACGGCCGCAGAAGATAGGGAGTACGGCGCACCGTAATACCGGCACTCCTCTTCTTCTGCGGTCCCACCTCCTAGCGCGTCCGCAGCGGACTCCTCCAGCCCGCTGGGAGCGCCCACCTCGGGCCAGCCGGCGGCAAACAAGCCGGCCCTGGTTGCCTCTTCGCTTCACCGTGGGTGTCCAGTCCACGGTTACTAAGCCCCACCGCCACGTCAAGGCGTGCAACCATCGGGGGGGTCAAAACTTTACCTAGGTTAATCCTAATCATTAATGTATATGAGGAATAAGTGAGAAGCTGGATGGCTTCGTGGTCGTACTGCTAACTCATCTCTCTCATATTATATGGTACATACCTATTAATATGTTTAGTTTTTCATGTATTAAAGTAAAGTAAAGAAAACACGTAAAGAATTTTGATGAAATCAGGTATGGTAGTAGGTTAAGCAGAATTAACAAAGAATACTTTTTGCAGCTTATTAAATTTTATTTATGGTACAGTTCTCGGTAGATTTCTTGAGTGTAGGTCGCAGGAAACATTCAAATAAAATACAACAGATACAGCTGTGCAGTGCCTACACCATTGTGTATTCAATTTTGGTATTGGTATATTCCCGAACAAGCTTTCCCTCTGACGCGAGCGAAGCTGCGGGCAAAAGCTAGTAATAAGATAATTAACCTATCCATTTCGGATAAGATTATGTAATATGTTATATATTTTACCTTGAGAGCGAGCAAAAGACAGCGTCAGCGCCGTGAACAGTAGAACACTTTTCCTCCATCTTGTCAGCTTGGTGCTCGACTTCTGTCTGGTGGTAGCCATTATGACGTCATCAAGCTAGCTCAGCCATCTGCAATGATTAATTGGAAATTTAACTTCATGTTGTTGGCAAGTACATAAAATAACTCGAAATCGCCAAAGGATTCAAACGCTTGTTGGAAATACATGTAACATTATTGTTACGAATTGATTAGTAGTTCACACTGATCCTTGTAGAATATACCAAGGTTTAATGAGTAAATTAACTTAATTTACTCATTAAGCCTTGGTGAGAAGGCTAAAAAATACCGCACAAAAAATCTCTAAGATCTATTGTAAAGAAAACATTTCAGGATTTTGTGAAAAGATATACCGCAACCGCAAAATATTACATAGCTTTTAAAAAGCCATAACCCAGTGTAAATCCTTAATGGGATAACCATTAGCCGTTCCAATGATATTTTATCTGGTGGGCAATAAATAAGAGATTTCAGCGGCAATAAATTTCAACCCGACCCAGCGTAAACAAAAGCAAATCCTTATGAATAGGACAATGGGACAGTGCTGAAGAATTACACATTAGTCTGGGATTTGTATATATCACCGTAAAATTGTAAAAACCGTTAGATTGTAATATTACTAGAGATATTATAAAATGTCGACAGATTATCAAATAAAAATGTTTTCTTACAATTTACACGTTATTTTTCGTTATATTGTAATATTTACCATGCCGATTGGTTAAACGGCAAGTGTCCCGCGCCGCCATATTTGTTTACTTTTTCATAATAATGATTATAACGAAAAATAATGCGTATAATTGTAAGGAGAAATTTTTATTTGACAATATTATGTCGACATTTTATAATTTCTCTATTAAAATTATAATCTAACAATTTTTACAATTTTACGGTGACATAAACTACGGGTTGGGTTAAAAGATAGTATGTAGTATGTATGTATGTTTGGACCATCGTAGCGCCTGAACTACTAATCCAATTTTGATGAATGAGGTGTCCATATAGATACGTAATAATGTCCCGGGTAACATAGGCTCTATTATTAGTCCGGATTAGTAGTAGCACAGAATAGATATTAGTTACCAGTAGTAGGTAGCTATGATTTATATTAAAATTATAGGAATAGAGAGTGCTTAAATCGACTTTGTACAATTAAAAGACGATATTGTTAATATTTGAATCTCTTTTGGATAATCTGTGAAACGAATGGTACGATTTTTATGTAACATTACAATAATATGAAAAAACCGCCAAGTGCGAGTCGGACTCACGCACCGAGGGTTCCGTACAAAACTGTAGTGATTTTGTTACAGCTTAAAGATATTATAGACCTGAGTATTTGATATGAATTTCAATTTAAAACATCTACGCGTTCATAAGGAAAGGGATAAGTAGTAAGTTTAAAATTATTAAAAATATATTTTTTTAAATGATGTAAGTAACTAAAAAATTTACGATTTTCGCCATTTTTCCTTTATCTGTACTATAAGGCGTTGCTTCGTACCAAATTTGAAGATTATGAGTTCACGGGAAGTACCCTGTAGGTTTTGATTCCCTTGCGAGTGTCGAAAATTTGCGGAAATTTGCTGCATAAACGGCTGTATCTTGCGTTGGCTTAGAAGTTTGATTTTTTCACAGCTCTAAGGGACAGTAAACCTCAGTATTTGATATACATTCCAGCTTAATACCTCCACGCGTTTCTGAGAAAAAGGGTCTTGACAGACAGACGGACGGACAACAAAGTGATCCTATAAGGGTTCCGTTTTTTCCTTTCGAGGTACGGAACCCTAAAAACTATTTTATGAAAATATTAAATAGGTAATTAGGTAGGTATATACTCTGTCTCTATTTTGTCATCTGGGAAATGACAAGAACAATAAAATCGAAGTACAAAAAAAACATTTCGCTTCTCGTAAGAGGTCAAAACACTTGAGATCAGTTACAGAACACTTGCTCAAACGTTGAGAATATTTAAAATTCGAACCCAAAACTAATTGAATTTGGAATACTTTTTTTTTTTTTTTAATTTTCAAAAAACTTTACAAACAAATCACAAAGGGGGAAGTTTTGAGAGCGCTCGCCGCCCGCGCCCGCTCGCGCCGGTACCGTGAAATTTGTAGATTGCGTTATAACTCGTCAACTTTTCACATAAACAACTTACAATTGTCACAGATAAGGCTGTAACTTTAAGCATCAATCACATATTTCTGCAGAGAAACATAGCACCTCGGTGGATGGGATTAAAAGTTATTGATCGTTTTTTACCCGCTTAGGCTTACTTTACGTTTTAGGAGACTGTGTGATTTTGAAGAGGTGATTTTATGATTTTTTAATACAGGAACTTAAATATATTATATTATTTCAAAATGTGTACCTGTGGTTCATGACGGGTCGTTGGCGTGGATTGTGTACCTACTTTATCCCATATTTTTTTCCACTTTGTAATTGAACCCTGACTAGGTAGACTAGGTGACGGGAAATGACAAAGTACCTAGGCTATGGCCTATGACCTCGCCTTAAAAAAAGTTGCGAACACAAACTACTATTAGAATGTAAAATGACATTCATATCAAAGAGAATGTAAAGCTATACTACGTATTAATTCATATTTTATTCTCCGTAACTTTGATTAATTATATATATGCTCCGTAAGCAATAAGCATAGATGTATAATATTAAAAAGAGGAATCCGTAAATAATTATTTTAACTCAAATCTAAAGAGAATAGAATAAAAAATATGATAGTGCTAATGTAGAGCAAACAGATTTCGATATAATTTTATCAATTATAAGTGAAAAATAACAAATATCAATTCGATAGCCATAAGTAGGGTTGGAGTGTAGCAAAGGGTGTGCAAGGCGAAAAAGACTTAGAAAAATTTTGACGAAAATTCGAGTAGAGATGTGATAAACGGCTTAAAATTAAAAGTAAACTTATCCGTTATTAAATATTCAAAAGCAACTTTTTTTAACTGCTTAGTTGCTTAGTTGCTTATTTGCTTATCTACTTATTGCCACTTATAAGTTATAATGTTTTTTGCGCTTATGTTACGTTTTTCGATCGCTTAAACTGATTTAAATTAACTTTCCTTCGTACTTTGCAGGCTTAGGACTGTCTGAAATCTGAATAATTATTAATATAATAATATGAACTCATAAAAATGTTTTTACATGTTGATAATATGCATTAATCTTAAATGTTGCTTATCATTAGTAATAGTTGATTTATAGGATAACAAACATTACACATCGCCACTTTTTCCACCTCATTTCTTTCAAAGTAGTTCCATAAATTACTGTTCCAATTCACGTCGTTTAGTCGTCATCTTACGACAAAAACTTAATAAACTTAATACTAAAACACTACACGAAAAGTTTATATTACGTCCATATGGACCATTATTATATTTATTATTTACATTAAAAGTTCACGGTAAGCCACCAAAACACCACTATTACGTTTAAAATACGAATTATTGCGTAACGTAATATAACGTGTTTTCGTCAACCCGCAAAGCGCAACTAACAAAAAGTGAATAAACACGAAAAAGCATATTAGTTATAAGTACAAAAAATAAGCCGTTTAAATAAGTGATGAGCTACATTAAAGAATTTTCACTCTTATTGCGCTGCCATAAGAACTATTTTTCTTTGCTCATACCACACTTATGGCTTTATGACTATAAACGATATAAACGATAAGTATAAGTGATAAACGCTTAAATTTTTAAACGACTTTTCAACTTATTTATAAAAGCACGCTTTTTTAAACGCTTTACGTTTAAACGGCCATCTCTAGCCATAAGTCACAACCCACAGGGCATAAGTCATAATAAACTGCAATAAAAAATTTCAACAAAAAGATAACGTAAGATAGAAGAACGAGAGTAATTTATAAATTACTGGGCTTCACCGTCACGTTGTATATGTCACCGTATAATTGTAAAAACCGCTAGATTGTAATATTACTAGAGATATTATAATAAGCTGACAGATTGCCAAATACAAATTTCTCCATACAATTGTACAGGTCGCGCAACGGTTTATGAGCGCTCAGTGAAAGTGGAGGGGATCGTTCGCGCATGTGACCAATAGCAAAGCATGTATATTACTAACGTACCAATAGCGTGCCGGCAGCTACGTTCGGCATGCATTCGGCGCATCCACACCTCCCCGCCCGAGCCCGCTACCGCCAAACACACCCAAAAACTGACTTCGGCGCATACCCCCTCTACTTTTGTCGAAAGATCTTAATTCGTTCCGCGACCTATACGCATTATTTTTCGTTATAATAATTATTATAAAAAAGCAAACAAATATGGCGGCGCGGGGCACATACCGTTTAACCGTTTAACCAATCGGCACTGTAAATATTACAAGTAATATATCGAAAAATAATGCGTACAATTGTATGGAGAAAATTGTATTCGACAATCTGTCAGCATATTATAATATCTCTAGTAATATTACAATCTAACGGTTTTTACAAATTTACGGTGACATATATAGATGTTACTGTTAGTGCTCGTGCATACTCTACTGTGACTCCATAATCAATTCATGTTTCTATAACGAAGTTCATACCTTTTTTCATAAAGTACTAGAAGTACTTCCATAATAATTAATTAATAAAAACTAGTTATTCCATTTCGCTTCCGCTTAGGCTGGGGCCTGGGACTATATGACCCGGAATCCATAAAACCGGGGAAAATTTAGAGTCGAAGTGTCGAGCTGTCATATATGACATTGACATTTGACTCGACACTTGTGTGTTCGATTTTCAACTCTACTGTATTAGCGCTGAGTTCTATTTTCAGTGCTCTGAATTTTCCCGAAACCGCCGGATTCCGGATCATAAGCCTTATGTATACATTTTTTTTATTTGGCACCAAATCTCAAGAGATACTAATAAGTAAATACACTGAGATTAAATGTTAAATTGTTTTAACAAACTAACTTAGAATCAGTAAGTACCGTTTACTGAGAGGTTTATTTGTTTATTTAGCATGAACAGTGAAATAATATTATCGCTGAACTACTATTTGTATAACGCGTTTCAAATGAGAATAGGAACATCAATGACCTTTTACTGTCAAATATCACTTATTTTTCGTCGATTTATAAATTTCAAAATGAAACGTAAGATTGTAACTTCTGAAAAGGATGCCGGCCTAATACAAATAACATAGTTATGCATACATATAAATTTGCAACATTTAACTGCAAAAACGTAAAACGTTCCGTTGACAACATACGCGATTTATGTAAAACTATTGATATAATAGCCTTGCAAGAAACTTGGCTAACTCAGGAAGATATCCCCTTTCTCAACACTATTTGTGATGACTTCAGCTGCACAGGGGTGTCGGCTATGGACACGCAGGCTGGCCTGATAAGAGGCCGTCCGTATGGAGGCGTTGCATTGTTGTGGAGGCGCAGTGCTTTTTGTGACGTAACCGTGGTGGAATGCAGCAGCTCACGTATATGTGCGATTAAAATAGTGATGGACCAAAAATCAATTTTAGTGCTGAGTGTATATATGCCTACGGATGAGGTAAATAACCTAGTGGAATTTACAGATACTCTAAGTTCGGTAAGTGCCATTATTGACAGTTGCAGTATAGATTGTGTGTATGTTTTGGGGGACTTCAATGCACATCCTTATGAACGTTTTTACTACGAACTAGATAATTTCTGTGCGGATCAGCAGTGGTTATGTATTGATATTGAAAAGTTAGGCATAAACTCGGATACCTATACCTTTATTAGTGATGCACATGGATCGAGAAGATGGCTCGACCATTGTGTAATAACTAGAGCGGCTGTAAACTCGGTACAAAATATTTATGCTTTTTATGATGTTTATTGGTCAGACCACATACCACTGGTGATAGAATGTAATTTTAATTATGTACTGTCAATCAAAGGTGATAAAACTTTTTGTCAAAACAAGGTTATATGGGGAGAGAGGTCACAAAATCAAACTACAATATATCAAAATGAATGTTTTAAAAGGTTAAGACTTATTGACTTCCCATACGAGCTTCAAAACTGTAGTGATAAACTGTGTTGTGATATAAGCCATAGAATTGTTATAGACGGTTTGTATAAACAGATAGTAGATGCCCTGAGGGAATCTTCTATTATAAGCAGTAAGAGTGTGAAATCTAGGAGGAGGATTGTCGCTGGTTGGAATAGGCACGTGGCGCAGTCGCACCGAGTGGCTAAACAGAAGTTTAGCTTGTGGGAGATGTGTGGCAAACCTACGTGTGGTAAAATATATGATGAAATGTGTTTATCTAGAAAAGTATTTAAGTCTAGACTGAGGTGGTGTCAAAACCATGAGGCACAAATAAAAATGGACATGTTGGCCTCCCACCACTCTAAAAATGACTTTCGCTCTTTCTGGAAACACACTAACAGGCTTCAAGCTAGGCCAGGTCTGCCGACTGGAGTTAACGGGGTAAATGAGCCTGATAAAATAGCAAATTTATTCGCGAATCATTTTGTAATAAAGTCTCCTCTTGGGCCTTCACACTCTTCGTTCAGTAATGCTCCCGTCGTGGACAGGGAAGTATTCTTTACTACTAAAAACATAGCTAGTGTAATTAAATCTATGTCTAAAGGAAAATCACCTGGCCATGACGGGCTCAGTATTGAACATCTCAAGTTTGCTGGCCCGCACCTTCCAAGATTACTTTTTATGTTATTTAATTTTTGTATTGGACATAGTTATATGCCAAGTGATATGATGCGCACGGTGGTAGTGCCTATTGTTAAAAATAAGACTGGTGACCTAGCAGATATTAGTAATTATAGGCCAATATCTTTGGCCACTATCATATCTAACGTATTTGACAGCTTGCTTAATACACAGTTGAATAAGAATATAAAAATACACGATAATCAATTTGGTTTTAGACCAAACTTGTCTACAGAAAGTGCAATACTGTGTCTTAAGCATGCTGTCAAATACTACAATAAGCGTAGAACACCCATTTTTGCGTGTTTCCTAGATTTATCTAAAGCTTTTGACTTGGTTTCCTATGATATATTATGGAAAAAGCTTGAAAACCTACATTTACCTCCAGATTTAATAAAAATCTTTAAATACTGGTATGGAAATCAGGTCAACTGTGTTAGATGGGACGGTGCATTGTCTGAGCCGTATGTCTTGGAGTGCGGTGTGAGACAGGGGGGATTGAGCTCACCAACTCTCTTTAACATATACGTTAACGACCTCATTGGCGAGCTCAGCAGCACCAGAGTCGGTTGTTATATAGATGGCGTTAGTATTAACAACATTAGTTACGCGGACGACATGGTGCTGCTGAGTGCGTCAGTGTGTGGGCTTAGGAGGCTTATAGCCATGTGTGTAGCATATGCTTCAGCACATGGACTAGCCTACAATGTTAAAAAAAGTGTGGTTATGGTCTTTGAGGACGGAAGTAAACGCTGGTCAGATGTGCCCTCTGTGTATATTAATACCTGCATGCTACAGAGGGTACAGAAGTTCAAATATCTAGGACATGTGCTGACTTCCGACCTCAAGGATGATGACGACATAGAAAGAGAACGAAGGGCGTTGGCGGTTCGAGCGAATATGTTGGTCCGCAGATTTGCTCGATGTTCACGGGTGGTCAAAATTACTCTTTTCAGAGCGTTTTGTACCACTTTCTACACGTGCAGCTTGTGGGCCTCTTACACGCTTAGAACCTACAGCGCCCTTCGGGTACAATTTAATAACGCGTTCAGGATGCTGTTGGGGCTTCCTCGCTACTGCAGTGCATCGGGTATGTTTGCAGAAGCACGAGTGGACTGCTTTTATGCTACCATGCGCAAAAGATGTGCATCTCTGGTGCGCAGGGTGCGGGGAAGCGCCAACAGCATTCTGATCATGGTTGCGGGTCGGCTTGACTGCCCTTACATCCGTCACTGCTGCGCCATATCTAACGGCATGGTGCAGAAGTGATGCATGTAATTTACAAAATAATTAAAATTAAATTACTAACATAATATATTATTATTATTATAAGCTTTACTAACCATTGAGTCTATGTTACTTTAATAAATAAATTCATTCAAAAATCACTTAAAAAGTGAAATTTTCAGAAAAACTTAAGTGCATATAAATATTCATAGTCTTGCATCGAATTTAAATAAAAACGTTAAATAGTAACATATTATCTTAACATAAATTTAACTATCTTATCAGTCTAAATCCGAAACAATATGGTGCCGACTCGATCCTATTCTCATTTGAATCACACTATACAATATATATTTAATTTAGTTGCTCTACACTGATGCAAAGTCTGATCATAATAGATATAATTACATTTTTAGGGGTTTCGTAGTTCATGTCTCGGAAACCTTAGGTTTTCGAGAAACCAATCGGTTAAATAAATATAAATTATATTCTGCCGTCCCCAAACTAAAAGGTGGTTCAAATATGAGAAAAACAGTTTTTGAGGTAGAGCTAAAAAACACACACAAAAATTGATGCTATAGTGATTTTCTATAAACAACTGTTATCATAATAATTATGTCATTCATGCATATATTATTAACAATCGTGTAAAGAAAATCACTAGCATCATTTCAAAATAATCCTACGTTTTTTAGCTCTACCTCAAAAACTGTTTTTGTCATTTAACCGCCTTTTAGTATTAAAGTAAAGATTGTCTTCTTTAAAGTATAGGTACGTTAGTAATATATATATATAATAATATATTCTTTGGTATAGGTTAATTATTATGTTAACTCAGTACTTACTTACCAACATAATATTCAAAGTCGACTGGAAAATTATTTCCTTTATCATCCATTTACACATATTATTGTTTGCTAATTAAAAACTTTCAGAACACTTTTTTGTGTACGCACATAGTTTATTTTAGACTGATCTCATACATAAACTCATTAATCACTTCTAAAAGAATCTCAGACACTTCTTATCTCCCTCTTAACAAATTTATTCGAAAACTTAACTTTATGAAGAAACCGTGAAATGTAAAATAATTCAAAATGACTAAGTTTGTCCTTTGCCTTTAACATTAAAAAAATAAAAAAGTTAAATTCAAAAAGTTCGATTGACTTTCCCGCGCTTTTTGAGTCTATCCACTTCACAACCATTCTCGCGCCAAAGTGACGCGATACTAAATAGACCGACATAAATTCATTCAACTCCCGGCAACACTTGTTGCGCTCTTCCCGCTTTAGCGCCTCGTATATTTTTTTCTCTTTCTCTCGCTTCCGCTTGATGAACCCTATTGAGCTCGTTAGTCATTAATTAATTCTGCATAAGAAAATTACTTTTAATTTAAGCGATATGATAAGATCCATCCTGTGCGAGTGTAAATATTCTGGCGGACGATAAATCACTGTGCATGTGGGGTCTCTGAAAATAATGTGGCTGAAGAAACTTTAATCGACTGTAAACTTGTGAGTTGTGAGTGTAAACTTTTCGTGGGAATAAACTTTTGTGTGACTGCTTAAAATGAAAGAAAGAATAATATTAGGTATCGTTATGTTGTTTAGACCGGCTAAATTAAGCTAAATTTTTTTTTCGAGCGATGGTAGTTCCTCATGTAGGACAATAATAATTTTATCGTCGAGTAGCTTATCCGGAAGTGTTGTTGCTCCTTACTTTATATCAAACGACAGACAAAACAAGCAGATAATCTATCTGAATTCTGACACATATAAGATTTTGAAACAGGCCCTTAGTTTCTAACATATTTAGAAATAAAACATTTTTAATTTTGAATTTTCATTTTCAACAGTGAACCCACCAAAAACATTTTTATGTGAAATGTATTTTAAAAAAGTCATCAAATATCATGTAGAAGGAAGCTTCTAACTCTACGCATCTACCTCTACTAGCCTAACTTCACAAACTCTATATCAAAGAGAATGTAAAGCTATACTACGTATTAAGAGGTGGCACTCCGAATAAAAAAAAAAATTTCGAAATTCAAAATTATACCGTACCTTTTTTACGTATTTATATCTTCTAAAGTGCAAAAGATTCAAGCCTACAATGAAAAAAAACATTAAAAAAAAACTATACGTAGGTTATTGTTTTCAATTTTATTTTTAGGACCCAATTATTAGGTTAAAAAGGTAAATAAAATAATAAACAACAAAACAATTACTATAATTCGATCGTTTTTATTGCATTAAAAATATACAAAAGTAAGCATACATTCCCACGAGCGTTTTATGTGATCACGAGATTCACGACTAATAAACTACACTATAAATATAACTTTGCACTAATACGACACAGCTGAAAATCGTGTACACTTGACACTTCAATTTTCAGCTCTATTGTAGATTAAGTGCAGAGTTCTATTTACAGTGCAGTTTTTCCTGTCGCGTCACGACTCGCGACCACAAAAAAACTCTCGTGGATACGAGGGCTAAAAGTTGGTAACCAAAATATTTCAGATTACCACATAAATATACGACATAGCCTGATTAACTTCAGCTGTTATCCTTTGGTGCAAAATAGATAGGTACATTTTATACGAATGAGAATCTTGAAATAATTTCATGTTGTCTTATTTATTATTGCGTGCCCTTGAAATTGGAATCCAATACCTGTAAATTATGAATTTATATTACATTTTACTTATTTCAATCTGGCGCCGTGCTAAGTAACCGAAGAACTTGTGTTTCAGGTAGGTACCAGAAAACAGGAAGTATATTAATTAAATACCATGTTAATACTATACTTAAGTATATTTAAGATTTTTGTTATATTATACACATATATAGGTACACATCCATGATCCAGGAACACAGAAAAACTTTTTGTTCCTTTGGCAGGATTCGAACCTGCGACCCCCGGCTTGAGCACCAAAGCGCTGAACTGCTGAGCCACAGAGGTCGTCAAACAAATATAATCTTTAAATGTCTCTTTTCAATAAAACGAGAAGTTAAAATATGGTAAAATTTTATACAAATTCTCACCGATATTCTTTGACTTAAAGCATGTTTATATAGTGGTTATATACATGAACCTATTTTATATAAATCACTGTTTCATCATTATAAATATGATTTCGAGGTCACTTCACTAAAAATTACAGTTTTTTGCAAATAACAAAACATGAGTTAATAAATTTGTAAAAGTTGAAAATAATTTTTCAAATTAATAGAATTTCGTAGTTTGAAATTTAAAATTAATCCTCTATTTCTGTTTAACCAATCACAGGCGATGTGTGAAAGAGTACACACAATAAAAGAGCGAGCAAGGTATGTGGTTTGCACAGACGATAGTCAGGTATAGTTTTGGAATTCGAACGCCAATACTTACGATAGGAAGTTGCGACACCCTGCTCTATATATTAGTCAGGCTCTCCTTTGAATTTGTCAATTCATCAAGATAGCAATCTAAAACGACTGTTACGATTGGAATGAAATACGAGTTCTAAAGATTCAACCCCCGACCTTACATGGCGAAAATAAATAGGTATTATGGCGACGTGTAACAGGACAAAAGTTTTCCTTTTCCAGAAAAGTAATACGAAACACTTTGATCCAACATCGATCTTCAGGGGGCGGGGGGCGGGGGCGAAAGTTTTCTTCGGCAAACTGAAATTTACGAGCTCGGATCTAAGATATCTCTCGGATACTCGGATAGCGGACAGTGAATTTATAGCTTTAAATAACTGAAACTTAGAATACTCCATGGATTGAATATTGAGATTTATATTTTATTGTCGCCGAATTGATTTTATCGTTGCGACAATTTGTGCTATAATCTATTATAGGGCTTTTAATGGCCTAAATATTATATTCAGAAAGTAGAAATGTACACATTAGGATACGTGAGTCGTGATGTTAGGGTCTTTCGTTTTTACCCGTTTCAACTTTAAACCCTGAAAGACTGTGTTATGCGAAAAAATACAAATATCAATAGCCTAAAGCTGAACGTCGGTACTGAATTTTATAATATGCTGTTTAAGCCAAACACAAGTGAGCGAAGCGAGCGAGCCAAATTGTTTCCTATTTTATAGGTTAAAATCTGTTCAAACGTTAAACTAAAAATTAACGTTAAATTCAGAAAAATACCATACAATCAACCAGGTAAAACAGAACATCGGTATTCGGTACTAAATAATATAATATTATGTTCTTCGTGTAAAACTCAAGCGAGCGAAGCGAGCGAGCAAATTTTTTTTTTCCTATTTAGTGCTTAAATCTGTTCAAATTTTAAACCCTAAAGACTGTAAAAACTGGATGATTTTGTAATTTAAATTAAAGTAAAATTTGCGTAATTTCTGATGTTGCAAAATAGATGACAAAATTAAGTTACGTTTGTCATATAAAAGGTACTTATTTCACACTTTTTTCGTCGTATATAATTACCTACAAAATTTTATGATCAGTGACGTGCCCAAAATATTGTGTAGCATGCTATAGGTTCGCGGATTCGAAGGCACGCGTGCCATAGGTTCGCGATTCCTGTTTTAGGCTAATGATTTCATTGTTTCTTTTCTTTTTCTAAAGTACAACAGTCTTTCAGGGTTTAAAGTTTCAAAAGATTTTAACAGGCAAAGGAGTAAAAAGCATTTGCTAGCTTTCTCAGTTTGAACGCATTTTACGTATGAACTTTGATACTTATTTGTACTACTTATATGTATGCGTTTACATATAGTACAAATTAGTATCAAAGTTCTGTTTTAGGCTGTTGATTTTTTTTCTAAAATAACTTCAAAAAATCATCTTTCAGATAGGGTAAATGGGGCGGCAAAATATGTTAATTGGCCTGGGGCGCAAAATTTCTAAATGCGCCTCTGTATATGGGTCATCCACATGAACCTGCCGGCCCATTTCGGGAGGAGTTTGAACCCCCAATCCCCCCTGGCTAATCCCATGAGGGATGATCACCTAGGGGGATAAAATATGATAAAAAAGTTGTCACATGGTATACCTACGTTATGTAGTACTTACTGACAACTTTTTTTTTATAGCAAATGTGTAAGTTTGCGAGGATGTATGGATAGGTGGATGTTTGTTTGTTACTCTTTCCCGCAATAACTACTGAATGGATTTTAATGAAAATTGGTACGGTAGTAGTTTAAGCTCTGGATAAACACATAAGCACCTTTTAATCTCAAAAAAGTACAGTGTATTTTATCCATTACGATATTTTATGGTGGACTAGCTGATACCCGCAGCTCCGCCCGTGTAAGTACAGTATCCCACGGGAACCTTATATATCCCGCGATAAAAAGTAGCCTATGTCCTTCGGTCCTTCCCCATGGTCTACTTTATCTGTGCCAAATTTCATGATGATCGGCTTAGTAGTTTTTACGTGAAACTGTAAATAAAGTATCCCACGGGAACTGTACATTTCCCCGCGATAAAAAGTAGCCTATGCCTATGTCCTTTCTCAGAATCTAGAGTCTAGACTATCAGTGTACCAAATTTCATATACATAAATCGGTTTAGTAGTTTTGGCGTGAAAGACAGACACACACTTTCCCATTTATAATATTAGTATGGATAAGAGGAGGGCGGATGCAAAAGAGATCTAACGTAAAACAACACAAGAGGAGTTACAAGTGCGTTCCCATTAACGATGTTTACGGTCCGTTTCAGCTGAAGAAACAATAAAAGTCTGATTATGAATTAATATTTGCGCCCCTTGTTAGCGACTACCTGCGTGAGTGCCGTCGGACGATCGAGTGGCACCCTCGACGAGTCAAGTGACCGTGGTATTGCACGATAAAAGCCCTTATACCGTACACAATAAGAGGCGTAATTGAATGATTAAATTCAATTTCGGTACCCCGTCAAGTGTGGTGAAATTAAAAACGAATGTTTTGTGAAATTGGCTGTAAGCAGAGTTTTTTTGAATTTGGAGAAGCACTTGAGAATAGAGTGGGTAATGTAGACGTATGGTTTTTGCGGAACTTTTTGTACGGAGCATGTGCTTGAATCGTGATGGGCCTATAATAATTTAAACTTTTATTACAATTTAATAATAGTTTTACGTCAAATTGCGCATTATGTTTATTGTTTACCATATAATATGAAATACTAATGATAGACAAAGGTATAATATACTAATAATAATAACTTCCCCTACCAACATCGGTGACGGTGGCCGGTTTCTTTAAAACCAAGCCAGTTACGCAGGAGTTATTTTATAGTAACCAAGTGTGAGCGCAGTACACAAGAGCACGCTCTCTCTCTTCCTTTACTCTCATAAGTCGTCCAGTGGGACGGATAACCGACACGACTGACAAGAGATCAGGCGCAGGACCGACTTTTTACATGCCCATCCGACGCATGGATCATCTTTCTTGTCAGACAATCAGGTGATCAGCCTTTATTATCCTAACTAAACTTGGAAACAACATTCTTTGTTGTTCCAATGCGAGAATCAAACCCACGACCTCCGAGTCGAGAGCCATTTCTTAACCACTAGAATATGACGGAGGCTGTCTATATTAATATTATATAGAGAAAATATTTGATTAATTGTAATTATGTTTCCGGTATTATTGGCACCAAAACTAAGTATCGAATTTTGATAAAATTTGGCACAGGTATAGAGTTGACCACGGGGAAGGATATAGGCTACTTTTTTTCGAGGCATGTACGGCACCTACAGGATAAGATTCGTAGTCGCAGGCAACATCTAGTATGAAATAAAATAATTTAAGATAATGGACAAGGACTATAAAATGCTTTTCAACATTTTTGGCACACAATCGCACTCCTACATACAATTCAGTACCTAAGTTTAATTGTATCAGTCTAGCACTCTGTTGGACACGGCAATGCATACAGAGTAGTTTCATGAATAAATTTTTATTAGTCCCGAGTCCCGAGTCCCGTGAAGCCCCGTGTAGTTTACGATTGGATTCGGATCTAACTGAATTTTACATCCGAGCTTTGATCCGAGTGCAGCCAATTTGATATTGATGACGGAAAATATTTGCATACACCCAAATTAAAAGTTTTGATTTATTAATTCGAGCAGATTTTATTGAATATAGCTTTTGCCCGCGACTTCGTCCGCGTGGAACAATACTTTGGGATATCGCTGAAATTTACCCGCGACTTTATTTATGACTAACGAAAGCGGAATCCTATTTTTTTAAACGGAACCCTAAAATAAAAGTAGCCTATGTTAGACCCTATAACATCAGCTATCTGCTAGTGAAAGTCCCTTGAAAATCGGTCCAGCCGTTTCAGAGATTAGTCGGAACAAACAGACAGACAGACCGACTGACAGACAGACAGACGGACAGACAAAAATTAAAAAAAAAAATGTATTTTATTGTAAGTACCGAATATACTTTCAGATTCATTATGTAAAAAGCTGTTAATTTGAAGTTACAAACAGACACTTAAATTATATTTAACTGTATAGATGTATAGATATTATATTTTAAGATATTATCAATTTGATGTTTATAAAATAACTAAACTAAACTAAACTAAACATTAACCCGCACGCGCACCCCCACGCCCACTTCGCAACGGGCCGTGCAGCAGAAATCGTAATATTTTAATTTCGCCATAACTTCAAAACCAAACGTCCAATTTTAATCATTCAAGGACCAAATATTATCTACATAAACTGTACTTAGTGATGAAATAATTTATTTTGATAAGGATTAATAACATGAGTAAAATAAACGCGTTTAAATGTAGTCCAAAAAAAATTCAAGATTTCTAAATAAAAAAATGGTTGTTGTGCCTCACTCGACATAGATAGGTATAGTGTGTCGCGGACTTTTTTGTAGATATTTATAAGATCTACAATTAATTGGAACATTGTATGGTTCTATCTTTTATAGTTTAGGCAGCGTACGCAAAATAAGTAACTTTTCTGGTTGATTTTTTACACCTTGTGTCCGAAAAACCCAAATATCTTACGGAACCCTATTTTTTTCCAAAATAAAATTTAGCCTATGTTACTCGTGGATAATGTAGCTTTCGAATGGTGAAAGAATTTTTGAAATTGGTCCAGTACTTTTTGAGCCTATTCATTACAAACAAACAAACAAACAAACAAACAAACAAACAAACATACAAACAAAGTTTTCCTCTTTATAATATTAGTGTAGATGAATGATAGTTTGCATTAAAATTATATTCAAAGTGTAGATTTAACTATTATGAACATAGTACTTAGTAATAGGTTTTCAAATATAAACTAAATGTTGCCGTGACTTCGTGCGCGCAAAAGTTAATGTCGAAGAAACCGTACATTTTTCCGCGATAAAAATTGCCTATGTCCTTCCCCGTGGTATACTCTACACCTGTGCCAAATTTGATCAAAATCAGTCTAGTAGTTTCGGAGCCTATTCAATGCAAACAAGCAAAAAAACTTTTCCTCTTTATTACATTATATAGTATAGACTATAGATCGTTTTAAAATATCGTTTTAAAATATAACTAGATGTTGTCCTCGACTTCGTGCGCGGAAAAGTTAATTTCGCAGAAACCGTACCTACATTTTTCCGCGATAAAAAGTAGCCTATGTCCTTCCCCGCGGTCTAATCTACATCTGTGCCAATTTTTTACAAAATCGGTCCAGTAGTTTCGGAGCCTATTCAATGCAAATAAACAAACAAACAAACTTTTCTATTTATTTTATTAGTATAGATAATTAGCGTGTAGGTAGATACCTACTTAGGACGATTTGTTTGACGAGGTGACAAGGTGTCCCGTCACGAAAACCGCTGATCACCTAAAATAACTTTACTTGCCTACACTTTTTTTATACACTACTGAGGTTAGTATCCGTAATCCTTAAGCTGTTTTCAATAATACATTCATCCGTCTTTCGTTATCGGTTATCTGCCTTCCGTTCTTCGTCATCCGAAAGTATTCCGTCTTTTGCTGAGTAGTTGTCTGGCATATTATGTAGGTACCTACCTACATTACAATTTACAATACGGTCATTACACTAGAACCTGTCATAAAGTACCATGAAAAAGCAATTTCCCGCAGCGTCCATCTTGAAAATCAAAATTTATGTAAAAATATAGACCGTACGTTCACGGCGGCGCGACAGTGATGGATGAAGGCGGCGCGGCGGCGCTGTAATAAGGACGAAGATCTTTACGTGCTACCCTCATAGAAGTACATTATATTAGGTCCTTACATAATATGAAATTGGACTTTTGTCGTAGGTACTGGCACAGAATAGATATTAGTTACCAGTACTGGCCACTTTTATCTCAAATAGGTATATCTTCTTTGTTTAGGAATTCCAATTTCAAATTTATACTGCTATTTACTCATGCATTTGTGTTTCGACTTTTGAAAACCGTTATTTGTTTTCTCCTTTTTTGGTTTTTTCTTTGCGTCACTCTGTTTACAAAATGGAAAACTTACAATATCTTATTATTTTCGAGTACGAGTTCCACCGTAGCACCAGTTGGTGTGTAGGTATGGTGGCGGTGTCTCAAAAGAAAACACAGTGCGTTTTTGGATCCAACGTTTTCGTTCTGGAAATTTCGACCAGCAGAACAAGCCCCGTGGTCGGTCGGAGATCAAAGTTGATAATAAAGAATTGAAGGCTATTGTGATTAAGCGGATCCATCGCAAACCACGTCCAAGTTAGCTGCAGGCTGCGGTGTTAGTGATAAAACTTTTTTAATCCACTTGAAGCAAATTGGGACAGAAAGGGCTCGAAAGGTGGCTGCAATTTTTTAAGGTAGCTATTCAAAAATTCAAAATTGAACTTTATTCATTACACAAGATACTTTTCATTGTAAGAATTCGAATGCCAGTTTGCGCCGTATGCATTGGCAGTGTATGACTGATTTGTGTAATTAAGTCTAATATTTAATGTCATGTTATGTCATGGGATACTCATCCCAACTTACCTGTCCGGTAGTTGTGGTATAGTATACGGGTATGCGACCCCGGCTTCCCTAGCTATTACTGTCCTATCCCTTACCCTCCGGGGCGGTAATATCCTACATTTCCTATTTCCCACTCTAACTTACCAATCTTCCTTTCCACACCACCTATCCTTCCCTTTCCCTATTCCTACCCTCTCCACCAATCCTTGGAAACGCAATGGATAATCATAAGAATAATTTAATTATCCAAAATAGCGGCGATGTGGTTCACCACCCATCACGTCTCGTTTCTCGCGGAGGTGAAAAGCGGACCATGGAGAGCCGCTTCGCTACGTGAATGTAAGAGGAGGAATGGATGGTAAGAATGAAAGTGAGCGAAGCGAAACGAGTATGTAAGGATCGTAGCAAGTGGCAAAAAGTGGTCTCTGCCTACCCCTTTACGGGAAAAAGGCGTGATTATATGTATGTATGTATATTGAATAGCTATTTTAAAAAATTGCAGCGCTGTGTAGCGTATTGTCGTGGTATGAACTGACCCATAGCGTTTTGGAACGCAATAACAGTATGGCTACCGAGACTGGCATAGATTAGGAACAGAAGCTTAGACAGACGATTAACAAAGGCGTTAGGTGAAATCGACGCGGTAGTTTTGTAGTAGTAAAAACTGTTTAACGTAAAAAAAAACAACATTTCGACAATCATTGGATATTCGTTTATTATACAAGCACCTATTTACAAAAATGTATACTTATGAGGATCTAATACCAGTGATTGAAAGTAGGTACTAAGCAAATAACCAAAAATATACACATGTACAGTCGAACATGATAATATTGAATCGAATTGAAAAAGCATTTAATGACACAGGAATGTGTTGATGACTGTATCGAGTATACATTACTTTGAAAATGATTGTAGTTTTTTATTTATATAATTAAAAACTAGTTAATACACCATTTCTTTTATTTAAAATTTAATAATTAAATAAAAGAAATCACGTAGAATTATTTATTCACTAAAATAAAGTAATAAATATCAACACACATCTACTGAGTACTTTGAAATATTTAAGTAGGTACAATAACAATGTTATAGATTTGATTTTTTAGTTATTTTTTTCTAGCTGTACATAGTGTGTTGAATTTGATTAAACTTTGAAGCGGATTTATTTTTAAGTCACGTGCGAAGGTCTAAAGGCGGATACTGAAACTCTACTTAACTTTAATGACACTTAAATCGCATGATGTCCTTGTATAACAAGAGACAGCCCGCGATTTAGGAAGCCTCTAATTTTAAGTAACGTTTAGTAAAAGCCTTAAGTCATAAACAGCTAATAAATAAAAAAGTTAACCTGTATTTCCTACTATGTTCTTTATTTAAGATTATTTTGATTCTATGTGTTCTATAAATTTAAAAACAAATCCGCTTGTCTATGGTCGTTCAGTACGGTGATTGTTTCTGCTTGATGACGGCCTGTACGCACTTCGCCATGGTGGGGGAGGCGCGGCTGATCGCGTCCGTCATAAAGAAGTCTTCCAGTTGCTTCATTTGGACGTCCAGCTTGCCGGACACGGGTTTCTGCTGCAGGCTCTGAGTAAAGAGAAGGACAACTTATATTAGCAAAGTACGCATAACATTTATACGGTACGATTATTTTTCTAGCACGCATTAGGCCAAATCAGAACCTATAGGGAATAGCGGAAAAATGGCAAAGAATTTTGAAAACGATTTTGATAAAAGCTAAAACTGTATATCACTAATATTAAAAATGATAAATCCTCTGCGTGCAAATCGTTCGCGTAAGACAAGAAGAGTTGTGTTAAAAAATAGATAGCAATACATACTCTGAACACTGGGGTCATTGACCTCACACAGCTGATCTCAAAACGATAGACGGACGATTTATACTAGTTACTTTTTCTTACTTTGTTGTAATTGTTTCGTATCTTTTCTTAGTTTCATAATTACATATCTGCGTAAAGTTTTCGTAATTATTTTTACGAATAGTTATAACTTATAACATACCTGCGCCAGGGCACGCGCTTGGGCGAAGTAGTTGTTGTCGTTGACCTCGCCGTACGCGACGAGCGCGGGGCTCAGCTGCGCCATGCGCTCGCGCACCTCGTCCAGCTTGTCGTACGGCAGCCGCACGCCCACTACTTCAGATAGCGCCCTGAAATATACACAACGAAATTACATTTTTACAAAAACATATTCGTCTCTTTCGCACGTAGAAACGTCAAATAATACTATCAATGAGGGTGTTTGACATTTTTTCTGCCATTAGGGGACTGACCTAACGCACACAAAGCGTCATCTGGTGGCGTAAGTGGTATCAAAAACGGTCAATGAGAATTTTCGATTCTTTATCTGTCACCTCGCGCGTTCGGTAGCACGACGGTCCTTGTCGTGTCAAAAAAACTGTCAGATGTCATGAATTTAAGAACCCTCATTGTGTGCAAATTTAAGTTTTTTATTTTATTATTGATTTATTATCCAAAATTCACATATCATCAGTTTTGGACAATGCGGGTCATCGCCAGGGCTTATATATCCGTCTCTTTAACACGTATAGACAACGAGAGAAACAGCTAACATGAGTCTATATCCGTCAGTCCTCTGGCACGGTCAGACGGCGGTATGTCTACACACTACGTCCGTCCCTCTCGCACGCACGCACCTGAGTATCTTCCAGTCCTCTCTGGCGCGGACAGACGGCGGCATGACTACACACTACGTGCGTCCCTCTCGCACGCACGCACTTGAGTATCTTCCAGTCCTCTCTGCCGTGGTCAGACGGCGGCATGTCACCTACACTAGGCCTGTGTCACTCCGCGCAGTATGTATGAAACGCGAGATAGCCGCCGTTGGCTATAATCAGTAAGGGCTCGCACGCCAGCGAGCAGCGACGCGCGCGCTAAGCGAGCTAACGCACTCACGTTTACGTTTTCCGACAGCCCTACACGTCTACTCCCGCGCGCCTCGCGCATCCGTCACCGTAATATGAATCGTAGTTCACAGCGTTAAGGTTGAAATTCGCACGTTGAAAATTTCTGTAGGCATCTAAACGAGTTCGCATTGATTTCCGCCGCGAGTGAAATTGCACCTTATTACTGGTAAATAGAGTTTTTATTGCCTAGAATGTTTTATACATCTGATTCCTCTTCACTTGTAAATATTTACTCTTTGGCTACACACTACGTCCGTCCCTCTCGCACGCACGCACCTTAGTATCTTACAGTCCTCTCTGGCACGGTCAGGCGGCGGCATGTCTGCACACTACGACCGTCCCTCTCGCACACGCACCTGAGTATTTTCCAGTCCTCTGGTACGGTCAGACGGCGGCGAGTCAACTACACACTACGTCCGTCCCTCTCGCACACGCACCTGAGTATTTTCCAGTCCTCTGGCGCGGTCGGGCGGCGGCGTGTCTCAACACTCCCTCCGTCCCTCTGACACGTACGCACCTGAGTATTTTCCAGTCCTCTCTGGCACGGTCAGACGGCGGCATGTCTACACACTACGTCCGTCCCTCTCGCACGCACGCACCTGAGTATCTTCCAGTCCTCACTGGCACGGTCACACGGCGGCATGTCTACACACTACACCGTCCCTCTCGCACGCACGCACCTGAGTATCTTCCAGTCCTCTCTGGCGCGGCCGGGCGGCGTGACGGCGGGCAGGGTCTGCTGCGCGCGGCCCTCGGCGTTGACGTACGTGCCGCGCTTCTCCGTGTACGCCGCGCCGGGCAGGACCACGTCCGCCATCGCCGCGCCGCAGTCACCGTGGTGACCTGGTGACATGACATGATAACTGGTGGGCAATTCTGCTAAATAAAACCTGCATTAATACAATTACAATCAAGTCCCGACACGCTTACACTCTCAAAAGGTGTTTTTATGAACGTTAAACCAACGTGAAACGCGCTCTGATTGGTCGAAACGGCATAAAATCCGTTCACGGTAACATGTCACTACATTTACAAAACTAATGAAGTAAAATGAAAGTCTACTTAAATACGAGAATTGAGGTTCTGGTTTAGGCTGGGACTGTATGCTCCGGAATCCGGAACGCCGGTGAAAATTCAGAGCACACATTCAGCCATAAACCGAAAAATCCTTACTAATATAATAAATGTACTAGCTGTTACCCGCAGCTCCGCCCGCGTAAAACAGTATCCCGCGGGAAAACTGTACATTTTCGGGATAAAAATTATCCTATGTTTTAATCCAGAGCATAGACTATTACCATACCAAATTTCATCAAAATCCGTTCAGTAGTTTTAGCGAGAAAGAGTAACAAACAAACATCCACCTATCCATACATCCATCCTCACAAACTTACATATTTATAATATAAGTAGGATGTGTATGTGAGTTTGTTTGTTTGGTTATTAGTTATTACGCTTTCACTTAAAACTACTTAACCGATCATCATGAAATTTAGCACAGATATAAAATAGATCATGGGGAAGTTGATTATCAACTTCCCCATGATCTATTTTATATCTGTTTTATATTGTTAACCTGATCTATCCTAATAATAATAACACATTTTTTTCTGCGAAATGTCACCTATAAGGACCATTATTGTCCTATGTGACTATACCACTATGTACACCGAAATATCCTTTTGATAATAAAGGAGCAATTGTCCTATGTGTATTACCCTGGTATATGACCACGCAGTCCTTGAGCAGCTGGTCGCGGGTGACTACGCCACTGTCGGCGCCCAGCAGGTACACGACTCGCGCGTCCTTCAGCGCGGCACTCACGCCCGCGCGGTAGCCCACATCTAGCGCCGCCACTGCGGACGCCGTACGTTGCAGTACGTTTAACACCTATAAGTATATTAATAAAAACCTTTTCATTTATGTGATAAACAAACCATAGGGACAGTAGCGGCGTTATGGGCGAGCGACGTTGGCGGTTTCGAGGCGCCGGATAAAAAGGTGTGCCGCAACGTTAATCGAATGACTGCCGTATTAAATTTTCAGTATACACATTGTCAACAGGGGGGAGGGGGTAGAAATCGCCCAGGGTGCTAGTAATGTTAAAACCGGAACTGCATAGGAAACGTTTATTTTTTTAAAGTAGAATGAAAAACTATTTCAAATTAAGGCACCATGCACCATTACCATAAGAATGTAGTGTAATATTACTTTTTTAAATATGCCAATTCTTATTAACCTATCCAAAATATAAAATCATAATTTATAACAATCAGAATAAATTGCGTGTAATGTTTATTTTTTATGTACAAATTTTATATACTACTTCTATGTGAGATTATTTTTACTAAGCAAACGTAAACGTAGGAGACGTTTAGGCGTAACATTATGTACTAAGCTTCTTCTGTGCAACTAGGTACATATTACTAAATATATTTTTTTTAATAATATTTTTGCTACCTTTCTTAGCACAAATCCTAGAACTATATATATTTCGAATAGAATATCTCAAGTTGGATCTGTGGGAGAGCCACGCTCCGGCAGAAATGTGCCGGCTCGACCGAATTAATACCACGGCCTGACAGAAAACCGGCGTGAAATAACGCTTCTGTTATGTTTCGCCGAGTGAGTGAGGTTACCGGAGGGCCAAGGGGATTTTAAGGACTGGGAACGTTGGTCGCAACGGTGTTGCGAGCGTCCATGTGCGGCGGTAATCGCTATCAGGCAATGCATCTGCAGGCTTAGCATGCGCATAGAAGAAACAACGAGGAATAGAAAATATGACAGATTGAAGAAACATTAATACCATTCGGAGCAAAATAGGTCTTATTGTAAGGCAGCAAGGTTGATGTATCATCGTTATGAGAAATAACATTTCTTTTCTTCCCGAGCATGAGTGCACAAAATGGCCTGTTTTGACAGCTAAAGTAGAAACGTTTTCATAATTTAATGTCAAAAAGTCCCACAGTAATGTCAACCACTCCACATCATGGCGGACCTAGACAAAAAGTTTCTTTACGTTGAGTCATATACTTGAATATTTGTTCGTTTTTGACAGAAGATTTCCCGGCAACCATTTTAAAAATATGGCTGTTTAGAAATGTTGACTTGTATGGACGACCTTGTTATCATGGATTAAGAACTATTTTGCAATTAACTGTTTTGGATAGAATATTTCTACTTTAAATGTATTTCTATGGATCGCCATGCTAAGCCTGCTGGTCGTTTCCTGGTTTATTTCATTAAAAAAAAAGTTGATTTGTCCATCAAGTGTCAATGTAGAGTTTTGCCGGGAACGTCAATCAGAAATGTTGTGTATTCGTGTTTTTTTTTTTTGCTAAATTTCTGTTATTTCGGTTTTTAATGTGTAAGATTGGTAGAATAATAACCATTAGTTATTCGTTGACGTACACAAGTGTGAGCAAGTGATACGTTATGTTTCCCGCCAAAACTCCCTAGTAAGTTTCAGTAAAGCGTCTACCACTTTACTGCATCGGACCGACTGACTCATTGACTACCCCGATAATTTATTTGGACTTAGACTAGACTTTAGACTTGGCATGGCGATTTAGAAATACGGTGATGAAAATTTGAACGAATATTCTATTTCCAGCCTTTTTTTTTACTTGACACTGGCAAATGGTTATAAGCCGACGCCATATAAAAAAAGTGTCAATATAATAAACATGACAACCCACCTTCCACTCCTTGTCCTGCAACTTGTCTTGCAGCCTCAGCGCCAGCTCCATGGTGTTAGCTAGCAGCGCCGCTCCGTCCGCCCCGCGCAGGGCGTCCGCGCCGATCACCACCACTGGTCGTTTGGCGCCCTCCAGACGTTTGAGGACCTCGTGCGAGGACGTGCCCGAAGCTAGGTCTTTGACGATGGACGCCGAGTCGCCCACGTGCTGAAATTAATAAACAGGTGAAATACTCCGTTTATTCGGAAGCACGTTTTCTATTTTATAATTACTAGGTTTTGCCCGCGGCTCCTACCGGGGATAAAATGTAACCTATGCTTTAATACAAAGCCTAAACTTCTACAGACCAAATTTCGAAATCTGTTAAGTAGATTTTGCGTGACAATACATCCATCCTCACAAACTTTTACATTTTTACCAGTAGTAAAATAGTAGTATCAAATCAAATCAAACATTTTTTATTCAAAGTTGGTATTATCATACTCTTTTTGAACGTCGATATACATGATGCCTACCACCGGTTTGGGAACTAACCTGTTGATAACTAGGAACCTAAGGAAACTAACTAAGTATGATGTAGTCGTAATTAATAGCATAAACGTACGTCACGAACTAAACATCATTAATTGAATTTACCCAAGCCTGAACATTGCAGCATACACGCACGCACACTCACATGCATATGTCACCGTAAAATTGTAAAAATCGTTAGATTATAATATTACTAGAGATATTATAAAATGTCGACAGATCGTCTAATAAAAATTTCTCCTTACAATTGTACGCATTATTTTTATAATATCTGTAGTAGTATTACAATCTAACGGTTTTTACAATTTTACGGTGACACATATAAATACGCACGCACGCAACCACGTGCATACATGTACGCAAGCCCGCATACGTGTACGCTCCTACGGGTGCATACTCGCTAACGCAAGCGCAACAAAATTCGTTAAACGGGCAATTAGCCCACCACACATTTCCACCACTGTAACTCCTATGTAGCCTGTGATATGATCTCAGGGGTGCCCGAGGGACATGCTAAATCCGTCTTGGGAGCCGCAACGAAATTTATCAGAAGATTGTAGGAGGAGTAGAAAGTAGAAGAACAAAGTTCGTTAATGTTATACGCACATTTAAAAAGGGTTTTATTTTCTTAATTTTTTTTACTTTTTTGTCTCTTTTACACTGTCACTCACCATGTACTCGTAGGTGAGGTCAACTTTGGGGCCGACCATGGCGACGTCGGTCTCCTTGTGTATGAACGCCTTGCGGATGCGCGCGTTGAGCAGCGGCGCCTCGAAACGCACATTCGTGCCGATCAGCAGAACAAAGTCCGCGTCTTCCACGTCTAAAAATAATTACTATGATAAACAGTGTTAACACAAAAAGGAAATCTGTCTATCCACCGTATACCCATACAATTTATGCGGAATAATAGTAGCATAATATTTTGTATGCATAACTGTGTCATAACATGGTTTATTATTAATTACCATCAATATATTCCCGCGGCCGTATACTTCATACACTTTAACCTAGGCGTGACGTCACAGCTAGGTACGACTTCAGTACGGAGAGTTTTCAAGAGACGTGCCAAATTTTGTAAACAAATCGCTGTACCTTTGAAAAATTGACTTTTAAGGTGGTTAGTTTCCTATACAAAAAAACAATGGACATTATTTAGGTAATTTCATACTATTACTATATAAATTTATATGCACATCTATTTATTCTTCAATACAATTGTCGCAAAATATATTTAAAATACTTTATTTCACACAGAAGTCACATATTTATTGAATTTTCGACAAAAAGTGACATAAGTTACAAATGTCACTTTTTGTCGAAAATTCAATAAAAATGTGACTTCTGTGTGAAATAAAGTATTTTACATATATTTTGCGACAATTGTATTGCAGAATAAATAGATGTGCATATAAATTTATGTAGTAATAGTATGAAATTACCTAAATAATGTCCATTGTTTTTTTGTATAGGAAACTAACCACCTTAATATAGTTTCCTCTGAGAAGTAACTCAATTTGAAAGTACTATTAATTTACGCAATTACAAAAAAAATGTCATCTAGCCTATCGTTTCTGAACCATTTTTATATCGCGACCCACCAAAAGGCCAAAAAGTTAAGTAAAAAGTCTTGCGACCCGTCACTATAAAAGTATAATACCTACGTAGCGCGCTATTTTTATCAGCTATAGGTACGTTGTGTTACTTCACTGGTTAACTTTTTTTTTTCGACGTTTTTTTTTTGCCAACGAATCTTTTGTACCTATATGCAGTTTGTATTTATTATTTTTCAACAGACTGCGACCCCCTTTAAAAACAAACTCGACCCTCGCAAGAGTCGCTAACCATCGGTTGAGAAACGATGATCTAGCCCACGAAATATAGATACCAGGAGTCCGAACGTAATGTTAAAATAATGGTCTCAATTTAGGGGACAGATTTTTTGCCGGTAGAGCGCGCCATTGTTCAAGAAGTACCACGCGCTATTCAGGACTTGCGCTGATTGGTCCGCCACAATAGCATCGGTACGTCAAAAATTCTAGCGCAGTCAGTGGCAGAAAAGACTAAGATCTGGGTTTATTATTGTGTACATAAATACTATGGAAAAGCCTATACCATTCGGACTCCTGGTATTCTATAAGGTTTGGTAAAATGAATTACGGAAACTTTGGGTACGTCATATACTGCATGTGTAAAGACGTTTAGGCAAAAAAAAATTAAAACTCGTGGATTTTTTTTATACAAAATTAAATTATGTTGCAGGAAATTACATCTATTGCATTATATCGACCACGCGCGAATAGCTGTTCAGATATGAACTCGAATGACCTTTCCTGGTGTATGTAATATGTATCGCTGTATTATTATTATACTTCGTGATCTAGCCTATTAAGTGTGTATACTCACTGGCGATCTTAGTATTGAGCAGGTACGACGAGCGCAGGTCGGTCCCGGCGCCCTCCAGGGGGAAGTACTGCTCGGTGTACACGTGCTCAGAGCCCAGACGGTTCACCATGTCCTTGAGCGCCACCAGCGACTCTGCGTCGACCAGGTCGCCCGCTACGGCCACTAGCTGGAAATAAATGTAAAATAACAATTTTGTTTTATAAAAAAACTACAACCCGACTCCGTAAATTGTATAGCCTATGTTAACCGGGCTATTACAACGAATCTATTGACCATAGATTATACAGATATATACTAGTATAGATGCGCAACTCTAAAATTGAAACTGAGTCTTGCAAAAGTTTCAGAATATCGTTTGTAGATGGCGTTGTACCGTTTAATTTTAGTTACTATCAAACCCGCTAGGTGGAACTAGTACCGCCTGATAATTTTTATTGAACCGAATTGTGGACAGAAATTAAGTTATATCGAAAGTCATAGACGTCTACCACTAAAATAACGACCAAGTCTCTCTTTAATAATGGAATATGGTCACTGCAAAGTAAAATGTTCGCGAGCCCCTTATACATACGCCTGGTGTTTTCGATAGCTCGTTGTAGAAGTCGCTTAGTGGCACCTGTTGTGACTATCCGAAAACTTTCAAACTGTTAGTACCGGATAGTCATTTTTAAATGTCTCTGTTCTCTGTTAATTTGCAAGTGCATGTATGAGAGTTTCACCCCCCTGATGCTATTGACTCCACATTCATTAAAATCGGATCAGTAGATAAGGCGCTACGATGACACAAACATACATACGTAGAACTGCCAAAAACAATAACAATACCTTTGGCTTCGCCGTAGTTGGTTTAAAACTATTGAAATGTTCTTTAAATCTGGGGTTCGAACAATTAGTTACGAGATACTACTGGGCCCCACCTTGTCAGGTGTGCTACCGCTATGGGTGTGCTGGGCGCTGTCGCTCTGTCCCGCTCGCGCGGTGTCTCTCACCTTGTCCGGCGGGCAGTCGCGGAGGGCCCGCGCGACGACCAGCACGGCGTCCTCCCAGTCCACCTCGGTCAGGTCGCCGCGGCTGTCGGCGACCAACAAGCGTCCCGGCCGCTGTCGCTCTGTCCCGCTCGCGCAGTGTCTCTCACCTTGTCCGGCGGACAGTCGCGGAGGGCCCGCGCGGCGACCAGCACGGCGTTCTCCCAGTCCACCTCGGTCAGGTTGCCGCGACTGACGGCGACCATCAGCGTCACTAGTGGCTGTCGCTCTGTCCCGCTCGCGCAGTGTCTCTCACCTTGTCCGGCGGGCAGTCGCGGAGGGCCCGCGCGGCGACTAGCACGGCATCATCCCAGTCCACCTCAGTGAGGTTGCCGCGACTGACGGCGACCATCGGCGTCAGTAGTGGCTGTCGCTCTGTCCCGCTCGCGCAGTGTCTCTCACCTTGTCCGGCGGGCAGTCGCGGAGGGCCCGCGCGGCGACCAACACGGCGTCCTCCCAGTCCACCTCGGTCAGGTTGCCGCGACTGACGGCGACCATCGGCGTCACTAGTGGCTGTCGCTCTGACCCGCTCGCGCAGTGTCTCTCACCTTGTCCGGCGGGCAGTCGCGGAGGGCCCGCGCGGCGACCAGCACGGCGTCCTCCCAGTCCACCTCGGTCAGGTTGCCGCGACTGTCGGCGACCATCGGCGTCACTAGTGGCTGTCGCTCTGTCCCGCTCGCGCAGTGTCTCTCACCTTGTCCGGCGGGCAGTCGCGGAGGGCCCGCGCGGCGACCAGCACGGCGTCCTCCCAGTCCACCTCGGTCAGGTTGCCGCGACTGTCGGCGACCATCGGCGTCACTAGTCGCTGTCGCTTGAGGCCGTCGCACGCGAACCGCGACTTGTCCGACAACCACTCTTCGTTGATCTCCTGTTGGTGGAAGAGAAGTTGATAAACTAAATATGAGTGAGGCCTAGCAGGAACGTTTCATAGTGGAGTAAACGTAAAGTTATTGAATTAAGCTTCTATGGGTGCTGTCATGATTTGGACAGATTTTCATTCATTAGTATACAGTAAAAACATAACCCTCCTTCTGGTGCAGTCGGATAAATACATATTTTGAAATCAACTTTATTTATCAATCTTAAGTTTTTAAGGTAAGATATCGCTAGAATACGTTTTCTTCAGCCAAGTACTAAAGGAAATGCTCCTTCAATGTATGAAATTAAATATATATGAGTCAAGTAGCCTATTCTCATCCCATAATGTTACGCCGCTATCAAATTTTTCTGCTGAGCCCACTGAGGGAGTTGAGAACAGTATCATCCCTGTTATAGAAAGGTAACGTAAGTAAAACATTAGTCAAACCGAATCAGGATTATAGATTAGTCAAATGATATTTACCTCGTTGGTTCTAGGCAGAATACGCAGAACTTCATTTGTTCGTGTGGCGACCACGATGTTGCTGCCCAGTGGGTCCATAACGTCTACTGAATCAATCTAAAACGAATGAAATTTTAGCATGGAAACATTCTTATTTCAAAGTATATAACCAAAGATGATTGCTCGAAATGTATCTGGAATCAAGAGTGCTTAAAATGCCAATAAGCAAACTTCTTCAAACTGATCGTGTTTATAATTGCACATAATACCAAAACTTTTAGAGTAAGGTTGATATTCAATAACGTCAAATATATACTAGTGAGACTATTTTGTTATGTAAGTGATTGCTTCATAAAGAATGTACTTTGTGGACATGCTTTCGCTACGTTTTTGAAGGTGATGTTTGTCCCGATTTTCTAAAATCTTTGTAAATGTAATTCATAAAACTGTTTAACAAATTAAAAAAAAAACTTTAACTTCTCTGTAAACTTTGCAAAACTTTAAAGGTAAAAGTAATAAATTAATTTGTATTTAGCATAAAAACCAATACGTCCTTCAAACCTTCAAGAAGAGTGTACTCCTTTCTAAAAGACCGGAAATGCACTTGCTACTCATCTGGTGTGTCCAGGGGCGACATTAATTTCTTATAGACAGTAATCACAAGGTGATCCGTATATATTTTAATTTATAAAAACGTCAAACTTTATTTTGTGGCAGTTAAAAGGTGACAAAAGACTGACAAACATAAACTCACCCTCCTCGTCTCCCAGGGTCTGGCAGCAAAGCTGTAGGGCTTGGATGTCAACGCACCGACAGGGCACAGATCAATGATGTTGCCTGACAACTCCGACAGGAACATTTTCTCCACATACGTTCCAACCTACAAGTTAAGGAATAGATAAATATTAAATAATACACAGACATAATATCATGATGTAATATCCTACTAATATTATAAATATGAAAGTTTGTGAGGATGGATGGATAGATGTATGGATGTATGGATGTTTGTTACTCTTTCACCCAAAAACTACTGAACGGATATTGATGAAATTTGGTATGGTAGTAGTTTAAGCTCTAGAGTCTAGATTAAAGCATAGGCTACTTTTTATCTTGAAAAATACAGTGTTCCCAAGGGATACTTTATTTACGCGGGCAGAGCCGCATAGTTATCACTAGCTGTTGCCCTGAATTTGAAAGACAGATGATAATTAATTTCATAAAAGTATTAAATATATTAAAAATATTATAACTTAATTAAAACTAAACATAAAATATATTTAATGTATTACCTTTCTTTATCATTAAAGTATTTTTAAGTATCTATAATAATATCATTCAATTGTTCAGATTATTTTTAAGAGCTCTTCATGCATTGAAATAAGAATTATTTTGAACATTACCTGCATGTCAGTACCCCTTCCAGTTGTACCAAAATCATCAACGCCAGCCACTTCGGAGGCAAATCTGATACATCTTGTGCAGTGAATGCAGCGGGTCATGATCGTCTTGATGAGTGGACCAACGTCTTTGTCCTCTACAGCCCTTTAATAGTGAATAAATTTTTAATGACTTCAATGTTGATAATTTTTTATGGTTACTTATTGTTTTTGTACCAAAATTTGCAAAACAAAAATAGTTTAAAATTTATAATGGATCAAATGTTAAGTTGCAATAAATGTAATAATAAGGTCATGGTAACTGTTAACATTTTTCAATTTTATTTATTTATTTATTTAAAGTTAATTAATATAGTTACTCATAAGAAAATCATGTACTGTGCTTCATAATATATTTTGCAACAAAATATTTAAAATACTAAAAAACAAACAGCATAAACTACTAACTAACCTTTTTCCTGAGAAATGAATATCAGTAAATCTACTCTTATCGGAACCAAAAGCCATGGACTGGTCCTGGAGATCACATTCACCTCCCTGGTCACAAATTGGACAGTCCAACGGATGGTTTACAAGCAGGAACTCCATGACACCTTCTCTGGCCTTCCTTGTGAGATCTGAGGTGGTTTTAACCCTCATGCCCTTCATAACCGGCATGGCACAAGCTGCCACAGGTTTTGGAGACTTCTCCACTTCCACCAAACACATCCTACAGTTGCCCGCAACTGCCAGCCTCTCATGGTAACAGAATCTAGGTATTTCTACTCCTATTGTCGCTGCCGCCTTCAAGTTAATTTTGTATGTTAATGTACAAGCAAATTGTAAGAAATATGTATATCCACTTTAATAAGATGTGAAAACATATATTTTAAATTCTAAATGTGGCTATGATATTCTACAATGCATGTAAAATAATGTTTAAAATCCCATACATTCTTACCCTAACTTAACAAAATAATAAGCAAAACATGAAATAGTAAGTAAATTCAGTTTTGCTGAATAAATTTTGGTATACTACTAATATGTACTAATCTATTACGTTCGTAAAACATCTTGATAAACTACTTTCTACATAACTTCTTACCTGTAAAACTGTTGTCCCCGGTGGTACATACACTGGTTTGTCGTCGATGAACAATTCTATGTTCTCTGGCTTCGCCTGTACCTGATCTGCGTATTTGCGAATCGCCGCCGGAGCTACCCGACTTGGAGAACTCAACGACAGAGCCCGGGACAGCGGCTGGCGAAGCATTTTCTGCAGTAAACACAACACCTCAATAAAACTATATAACACTGACCTACTACTATGAAAATGTTACGTATTGTATAGGAACTAATGAATTACGTATTACAATACTAAAAATATATTTAGGACCACAAAATTCACTGTAAGAAATAAGTAAAAATCGGCTATGTTGTTGTTACATAAGTATGCTCCTATAACCTAACTTTCATTATGTATTTTACAGATCTACGGGGACAATATTCATAACTCTTATAGGCAAATAAATGAAGAATCTCTTACAGTTATCTACGTCCTAATTTATATTAAGAGACATAAAATTGGATCGCAAATCGCAATATTTTTTCGTGAAATTGTCAGATATCAGAGTTGTCATCAACGAATGTCAAAGTCAATGTCAATTTGTCAAAGGTATTGTTTTTTTTTTTTATTTTAGAAGGCAATTACTAATTTTTATCATCATAAAATATTTTAATTTATAGCTTAAATTAAAATATTATGTGATGAATCTTTTGTTTCATTAAAAAAACTGACTAATTTATTCTTGCAACAAAGTCCAAAGAATAGAATTCTAATCATGATGTTTGGCTGTTTAAATGTTGTCCTTTGGCGAAAAAAATCTACTAACTGCATTAAAAAAATAACCTTTCTCTTTCAAAAAATTCCAACTTGGAGTGTGAGTTTTTGAGGCAGGTTAATAAATTATTCCAGAAAATATGGCTTTCGGAGACGTGAAAACCCCACAGGGTCTTAAGGAATTGAACGAATATTTAGCGGATAAGAGTTATATCAATGGGTAAGTTGTATTGAAAGAATAAGTTTCAAAAGTTCACCACGTCAACCTTAACCTCTATTTTTAGTTTATTCAAATCTTAGAGATAATGACTCGAAAGTTCAAGAGCAAGCGTGTATTTAAATATTATTTTCTTTTGTAGATATACTCCATCTCAAGCTGATGTACAAGTGTTCGAGGCAGTAGGAAAATCTATTGCCGGAAGCCTGCCTCACGCGTCTCGTTGGTACAACCATATCGCCTCTTACACACCGGCCGAGCGCAAATCATGGGCTGCGGGAGTTAGCCCTCTGAGCGCCGGGGGCAAACCAACCACAGCTGCTCCAGCAAAGATGGAGGAAGATGATGATGATGATGTCGACCTATTTGGCTCTGGAGATGAGGAAGAGGTATTTAGAATTTTAAATTCGTAATATTGTTTTAAAAATTCTCTATTTTTATGTAACTTTTAAATTAGACATAATTCATATGTCAATTTTTAAGTAGTTTTTCTAATATTCCTTATGCAGGATGCGGAAGCTGCCAGAGTCCGGGAGGAGCGTCTTAAGGCCTACGCAGACAAGAAGTCAAAGAAACCCACTTTAATTGCTAAGTCTTCTATCCTCTTGGATGTCAAACCTTGGGATGACGAGACAGACATGAAAGAAATGGAGAAACAAGTCAGAACAATTGAAATGGACGGTCTTCTGTGGGGGGCTTCTAAACTCGTTCCAGTGGGCTACGGTATCAACAAGTTACAGATTATGTGCGTCATTGAGGATGACAAAGTGTCTGTGGACCTTCTGACTGAAACAATCCAAGAATTCGAAGACTTTGTCCAATCAGTCGATATTGCTGCATTCAACAAGATCTAAGCAAATGCCATAACTTATTTTTTGCAATAATAAAATCATTTTATTATTCAAGTCTTTTATTACATACACCATATAAAATTGTGATACCTAATATAATTTTAGAACAATTATACATATTATATAATATTAATAATTATGAAATGTCATAAATAGTACCTTTGCTTATTATAACTGAAACTAAAATCTAGACATCCAGAGATGTCTGTATCAGCTCTTTTGATTATAGTTACTATTTGTTCTAATAGGATTAGGATGGTAGCATAGGAGACCTAGCATGACAAAACAAAATAGTTACAGTACAGCTTGGCAAAAAAGAGTGATGGGGTGACAGAAGTAACTAAAAACATTTTTGACTATAGTGCGATTCAAATGAGAATAGGATCGAGTCGGCGCCATATTGTTTCGAATTAAGACTGTTATCATAGTTAAATTTATGTTAAGATAATTGATTACTATTTAACGTTTTTATTTAAATTCGATACAAGACTATTAATATATTTTATATGCACATAAGTTTTTCTGAAAATCGCACTTTTCAAGTGATATTTGACAGAAAAAGGTCATTGACGTTCCTATTCTCATTTGAGACGTGTTATATCATATTTTATCCTTATTAGATTGGGATGATATATAATTTGTTATGATATTGATATACTTAAATATGTTATTCCAATATAATAAGAATAAGTCTTTTTCGGCAAGCTTGGTTAAAATAAAATATTTACATGAGGAACTTTTATGATTATTGTTGTCTAAATTGTTATACATCGAACACTCTTACGGTCTTATGCCAACTCAATTATATTAAATAAATATTATTATGAGAAACATTTATCTCATTTATTTTATTTACATCGATGACCTCTGTGGCTCAGTGGTTAGCGCATTGGCGCTAAAGCCGGAAGTTGCAGGTTCGAATCCCGTCAGGGAACAAAAGTTATCTATGTTCCTGGGTCATGGATGTGTATTATATTATAAAAATCTTAAATATAAGTAAAGTACTTATAAAAAGTATTAAATATATTGCCATTGTCTGGTAAGTTCTTCGAGAACTTACAACAGGACCAGAATGACGTGGTGTCACACAGATATTATTATTTATTATGCGATAGTTACTACTGTAATAAATTAAATTGGTAACAAATTATTGTGAAGTAACTACTTAATTAGGATAACAAACAATATCAGTCAGTTTTTGTTGTATTACTACATGCCCCTTTAGACTAAAACATTCAATATTTATATTGATAAGTTCAAGAAAAAACAAATTTAAAAAACATCAGTACACTAGTTTCTTACCAAACTATTTTTTTCACAACACATTACACTCATTACCATCATCCATGTACTGATTGAAATCACTCCTAACTAAATAGAGTCTGGCTAACGAAAGATGAGACTGGAAAAAGGCGGCAAATTCAAAAAAAAGTAAGTAAACAAGGACAATAAACTTCATTTTCATGAAATGAGTTGTTCCTAACAAAATATAATATAATTGTCATAAATAATCAAGTATCAAAACTATAATTCCGACTATAGACAAGGTTGCCGTACGTCGACTTTTTGAATTTAACGTCTTTTTCCAGTCTCATCTTTCGTTAGCCAGACTCTATGCGACATTAGGGTTGCCAACCCCAAATTTAAAAATCACGATTTGAAGTTGAAAAAACCAGAACAATTTAGTTTAAAAATAGGACGCAGTAATATAATTACAACTGTGAACTTATTATGTTAAATGAAATACATATACTAATAATAATCATATTTTTTCATTAAAGTATTTGAATAAAATTAACAAAGAAAAATTGTAACAGCAGCGAGCGAATTTTAAAGTCACTTTATCCGGGAGCTTTAAAATCCCAGGTTTGGCTTTCCTGGATAGTTTCAATGCAGCGTGCATTGAAATTATCCAGGAAAGCCAAGGACACTGTGAAAACCAGGACATGTCCTGGGAAAACAGGATGGTTGGCAACCCTATGCTATATGTCCGTGACGTCAGGCTCTCCCCGCCGCCCGCACACCACACCTCACGCGCCTGTTAGTCCATTATACTTATTGCATTCCTTATTCTTGCATACAACTCGAGAGCGGACTATACATAAAATATTACAAACAGACACGTTTTTAACATGAATTTTGTTAATATCTATTGTGTGCAGCATACAACAAAAAATTAAATTTCGACCTCCCTAAACCCGAATTGATTAATGACTAGTACCTTTCTCGGGGAAAAAGTAATTATTACTCATTCAACTTTTACACTTTTAGGTAAGTCACCAACGGTGGCCTGCAGAAACATATTTGGAATGTCATTACCGAAATAGATCTTATTGTTATTAGCTAAAGCCTCGTATTTCTTTAATTCCAAGTATTCTTTAGTAAGTAAACCCTTATTTGCCTCCGCTTGCTTCTTCAGATGATAGAAGTCTGCCTCGGCTTTCGTCTGCTGCTTGGCCTTGTGTATGCTGTCTTCAATGAGTTCAATTTTCTGCAATGACTCTTTCTCCATGATTTTCTGTTCATACTGAATCTTGGCTACATGAGCTTCCTTTTCTGCTTCAATGACTGCCTTTCGGCGAGCAGTCTCTGCTTCTTTTTCAACAACCTTGATTAAAGAATAAATATTATTACAAATTACTGCAGAACTAAACATTATTGCCAGTTCTTGACAGGATTTACAAATTACAATACAATCATGTTAAATTGTTAAATTTACTTTCTGATGTTGTTCAGCAATTAGGAATTTGGATTTTTCGGCCTCCATCAGTTCATAGTTTTTTCTGATCGATTCAGGTATTTTAGGTTTCGTCACTCGAACCCCCTTCACCATCAACCCAGGGGCCATTTGGTTCAAATCGTTTTGTAGAGCCTAAAATATAAAGTTTATGTAAGTAAGTAGTTTGAATCCAATAACTTTATTTATTATTACACTTTTTTGCCTACTTGTTCAGATAAGGAGTTAAAGTTAATCATGGGTTAAAATATGATGCCTTCTCTTTCATAAATATGGAGAACGAGAGAGAAAACATGGTATTTAACCCCGATCCGGGCAAGTGGGCTTTAGGGACCTAAAATGATAATACTTACAGTGCTAAGATTTTCATCTATCTGATCAAACAAATCAATGTATACTTCGTGTAAGGTGTGAGCGCTGCAGAACTGATTCAGCTCGTGATGAACCTTATTGTATATCAAAGTCTTATCATATTCGGCGGTGAAGTTTCTTACAACATCTAACACTGAAAAAGGAAAACAAAATTAAATAAATAATAATGACAGTTGGGTAAAAATAATCTTATTAAAAATACCTATAATTTGGCTCGTTTTAATCTTGAAATAATTGAGGAACATTAGAAAAGGTTTCTATCTATCTATCTATCTATCTATGTCAACAAAAAAAAGAAAGAGAAGCTCAGGATAGTAAGGCTACTGTCCTGAGCTTCTCTCTTTTTTTTTTGTTACAGAATGTCTCTTAGCTTAGTGTGTCGCATGACATCGGCCTCCTCTAACCTTCTTTTCCTGTCTGTCTCACAACATATGCCCTGTCCATCGCCATTTTGTTGGTCTATATTATAGAGAACATATGTTACTTTTGTTTTCGATCTTCTGAATGAATTTCTGTGTCTGTCTAGGCGTCTTATTCCTAACATGTTTCTCTCCATGGCTCTTAAGCAACATGTCTCTATGGTGTTTTGTAAGAGCCCATGTAGAAATGGTTTAAACGATAAGAAATATTGGAAAAATTACGAGGAAAATTAAAAAGACAATTAAAATTACCCATACTAAAGTGTTGGATATAGCTTTTTCGGAATTTTGTGGCAGCTTACTATAGGTACATCGAGCAACAGAGACAAAACATGCAACTATAATAAGCTATATGACATGTATCAGTAGATTGTGAGACAGGCCGGTGTATATAAGATGATGTTTTAATTATTATGTAAAAGATATACAAATAGATAAAAAAATATTTGAACTTAATAGTTACCGCTGCTGGATTCTAGCTTGTTGACCACCTCTATCCTCTCAAAATATATCATGACTCCTCCGCTCGTGCCACACGGTACATTCTTCACCTCATCTGTTTGTAGTGTGGTCTATTAGGGAAGCAAAAAAATAATATTATAGTTAAATTATATCTTATTAGAATAGAATATATTTATTTTATCATCACACAACACACA